>CM060104.1:38293620-38618620 GCA_030522415.1 Channallabes apus
AGCAAAGCTCGGCCGCCCAGCAGCCCGATGTTATTCCACCGCAGGTCTGTATCACGGCCATCCAACATGCATTCAGAAAAATTTAAAATTTTAGTTTAGCAGAAACAGAGGATATATCTCGATATACAAACAGGATAGTGCTGTTGTAGCTACCAGATCACCTTTTTTTGTAACAGAATGAGAGTTACTACATTCTAAAAGAGAGAGAGAGAGAGAGGAAATGATCACTGTGTCTACTGGTCAACACCCACCAAGCTCTCGTAAGACCGAGTTCCTTTTTAAGGCCAGAGCCATCTCAACTGCTCCCTGGTGGTTGATCTGGTTGTTGCGCAAGTCTAGCCGGATAAGGGAACTATTCGAAGCGAGACCTTCGCAGAATACAGAAAAGCCTTCTTCCCACATTCCTAAAGCATTCCACTCCAACACAAGTCTGGAAATTAGATTATGAAATATAATATTTAAGCACTGCAAATAACAACAGAATGCACACAAAAAAATCTAGAATTTAGAATCAAATTTAGAATTTAAAGAACAAATCTCCAGTGTCAGCAGTGTATAACAGTGGACATTTTTTTTCCACTAAATAGTTTTCAGGGCAGAGGACTAAGTTTTTTAAATTTTTATTAGACTTATCTTCATGAGAAAAAAAACAAGGTTGTGATAACATAAATTAACTTCTTATGTTTCACTATATTAAATGTTCAAGGTTATAATAAATGTGCGTTATATTAAAACTTCTGTTGGCCTCCCTGTCTCATCAGCGCTTTCTGTTCAGGGCTACTGCCTTCCCAGTCACTGCTCCATTGGACTTTCACTTGTTTGGTCCCCTGAAATCAGCCCTATGAGAACGAAGATTCACTTCTTAAGATAGCAGTGCATACGGGGCTCACAGCTCAGCCTAAAACATTTTTTAATGTAAGAAAATGAAAGCGTGTTGACAGATGGACAAAGTGTAGCAAAGCAAGAGGATTATGTTAAAAAATTAAATACAGTTAAACCTTGGATTGCGAGCATAATTTGTTCCAGAGGCATACTTGTATATAAAATCACTCATATATCAAAGTAAATTTCCCCGTAAGAAATCATGGAAAATAACAATCCTCAGCCCAAATATTCATATACAAACAATTAATGCAAAATATGAAGTAAAAATAAAACATGCACTTTACTTTAGAAAATAATTGTGGCTGGTGTAAAACGAGAGAGGAGAGGAGGACGGGGGCTACAGGACGACTTTCTCATACACACACGCACGCACACACTAATGGAATCAATGCTTTGTCGGCAAACTTCTTTAACATGGAATTTCTCTAATGATACTTGCTTTTGCAGAGGATTTTACAGAAATGTGACGTTGCATTGTTTTATTATTTCTAGGCAACTCCACTTTCAGAATAACTCCTACTCCATTTCTTTTACTATCCACACCATGATAAAACAATTTGAACCCTGCTTCTAAGCTTCTAGCCTTGCTACCTTTCCACCTGGTCTCCTGGACACACAGTATATCCACCTTCCTTCTCTGCATCGCGTCAACCAACTCTCTTCCCTTCCCTGTCCTAGTCCCAACATTCAAAGTCCCTCCTGTCACTCCTAAACTCTTGCCTTTCCTCTTCCTTCTTCTTCGACCAAAAGTAGCTCAATTTCCACAAGCACCCTGTAGGTCAACAGCACTGGTGGCAGTCATTGTTAACCCGGGCCACAACCGATCCGGTATAGAAGTCCTGTTAATGATTCACATCATTTGATTTGGAAAATGTTTTACATCGGATGCCTTTCCTGCCACAACTATCTGCATTTATCCAGACTTGGTACTGGCGCAAGAAGACACAGGATTGTGCCCCCCTGTGGTTACTTTGAGGATGCTGATGGAAACATACAGAGAAGGTAATAGGGAGTTGCATTGTGTCTTTATAGATTTAGAGAAAGCATACGACAGGGTGCCGAGAGAGGAGCTGTGGTATTGTATGAAGAAGTCAGGAATGGCAGAGAAGTTTGTTAGAGGGGTGCAGGACATGTATGAGAGCTGTAAGACAGTGGTGCTGTAGGTGTGACAGAAGACAGGTGGAGGTGGGTCTGCATCAAGGATCGGCTCTGAGCCCCTTCTTGTTTACTCTGGTGATGGACAGGAGTCTCCATGGACAATGATGTTTGCAGATGACATTGTGCTTTGTAGCAAGAGCAGGGAACAAGTGGAGGACAATTTAGAGAGATGGAGGTATGCTCTGGAAAGCATTTTAAGGAATGAAGGTTACACGACAGAATACACGTGTGAATGAGAGGAACCGAAATGGAACAGTGAGGCTACAGAGAGCAGAGGTAAAGAAGGTGCAGGACTTTAAGTACTTAGGGACAACGGTCCAGAGGAATGGAGATGAAGAGGCGGGTACAGGCAGGTTGGAATGGGTGGACTGAAAGAAAAGGTGTTCAAGACAGTGGTGAGACCAGCGATCCTCTACGACTTAGAGACAATGGCTCTGAAGAAAAGACATGAGCCTGAAGTAGCAGAACTGAAGATGTTGAGGTTCTCTTTAGGAGTGACAAGGATAGATAGGATCAAGAATGCGTTCATCAGAGGGATGACCTATGTTAGGTTTTTTTTTTCGAGATAAAGTCAGAGAGGCCAGATTGAGGTAGTTTGAACATGTTCAGAGGAGAGATTGTGAGCATATTGGTAGAAGTATGTTGATGTTGGATCTGCCAGGCAGGAGGTCTAAAGGAAGACCAAAGTGGAGATTTATGGATACAGTGAGAGAAGACATGAAGTTAGTTGGTGTGAGAGAAACGGATGCAGAAGATACGGTTAGATGGAGGCAGATGATTCGCTGTGGCGACCCCTGAAAGGGAACAGCTGAAAGACAAAGAAGAAGAAGAAGAAGTGACGTTGAATTGTTGTTAATCAGATCCATCTCCTGTACTGATACAGCCTTTTTAAGTTGACAAACAACAGTCATTACACTTGGACAGGAAAGAATAAAAAAAATTCTTTACACACACACACACATATGGTAACAAAGTAAACATTAAACAAGCGCACAGATGTTGACTATACGAGTGACGCAAGTGCTCGTGACGCAAGTGACTTAGCATGGGAGACGATTACCCACAATCCCACCGCACAAGAGATAGAAGAACCATTGGCTCAGTTGTGATCTGATCACGTGATGCTCGGCAGACGAAGTGCATGTGTACTACTCATTTATTAAGTAAAAATGTAATAAAAAATTTTCCTCGCAGAAAATTTGCTCGTAGACCAAGTTACTCGCAATCCAAGGCTGTATTTGTCTTGCCAGTATTGTAGGAAGATCATTTTTGACTCAGCCTTGAAATAAATGGATAAAAGAACATGACATTCCTTAATCAAGGAAAACCATATTTAGTTAAAATAATACCTTTTGTGTTGTAACTGTAACTCAACTTTAGATTAGACCATATCCAAGGTCACTTTAGTATGTATTTAATATAAAGTATACAAAAAAACATATGGTAGAAATAGAAGAAAGGTTTTCCACTGAGATATGCAGTTAACTATAAAAAGTACCATGCTGAAGAGACTGCGATAAGGCATTATAAATAATTCTCAGATTCTCAGCCAAATACACAATTCTACACTGACCTTTGCAGGGTCTTGTTTCTCACCAACATCTTCCCCAAAGCCTCTGCTCCTGCACCTCTTAAGTTGTTTCCCTAAACAGCACAAATACATGGTTTTGAAGATAATGGAAACTGTTGCAGAGTGGCTCTGCATTTCCTACACACTTTTAGGTGTGAGTTGTTATTACATGATGTGCACTGATGCTAAATTGAGTAAGAGGATTATAACATCTTCTAAAAATCTAATTCTTACAGTACCTTAAGATCCAGCAGCTTTACTGTGGTGTTGGAGCACAACCCCTTCAGGAGAAGCTTGATGCCTGTGATCAACAGCAAAGGTGACATTAAAGACAAACAGCACACCATTGGCAGCCCAAATGAATCAAATGTACATCATGCAATACACATTACAGTCCAAAATCTGTTAAACTGTAGAAGGCGTGAAAACTCTGTGTGGCATTTCAGTTTTAGCTGCTTGGAATTTACTGTTGATTAAATAATAAAGGGTCACGTTCCCTGTTTTAACCAGAAACCACTGCAATCTTACCAAGTATTAAAAGATAAATCCATATTACAGATGGTAAATATTAAGAGTTAGAGATCACACACAGATCGCATCACGTTCACCTCATCACCACTCACCTTCCTCACTAAGCATGCAGTCACTGAGGATGAACTCAGTGAAAAGTGTGTCGTTCTGCAGTGTCTTGCCCAGCGTGGAGCAGGACTCCACTGTGAGACTCTGGCCGTTCAGGTCCAGTTTGGCGCCACCGGCCGCAGCCCGGACCTCCTGCAGCTGAGCCAGAACCGACTCCTGGGGCTCCACGCCTGCTTCCTTACACAAACGCTGGTAGGTTCGTCTAAAATTCTCCATCACTGGATAAAGGAAAAGTGTCTTGGTGTGACGTTCTTATTCACTTTTACACCAACACACGGAGCTATAGGAGTAAAAAAAATAAACACACAAGAGATGGAAAAACAGTCTTGGTAAACTGGGATGCTTAGATGGTGAAGTCTCACCACTCCATGACATGACATTTATTTATAAATCTGGACAATTGCACATGTCACTTTCATTAGTCACCTTTCATGCATATTTGCACAACCACGGTCACTTTTAATTCTATATATATATATACCCCCTATATTTCTATATTTTGCAATATGTTATTATGCCCTTATTGTACAGTAAATTTTACTAGTTTAATTTACTTCTTTGGTATTTCCTTTTTATTGATTATTTATTTTACATACAAGCTTATCTTTTCTTTTTAAGGTCACTGGCGGTCGTGTAAGCATTTCACTGCATATTATACTGTGAATGACTGTGTATGTGACAAATAAAATTTGAATTTGATCACTTGGGCGTGACAGTGCTGGAGCAACAGCCTCAAGATTCTGGCTCGTGATTTAATTCACGTACACCCTTATAAACACTACTGGATCTCACTCTCACTCCTTCTTCTGCATCAGTCCTTTTGCACTTATTTCGGGCCTCAAGTGAATAATCTCACCTGGATGCTGTAGATTTGTACAGATAATCAGTTGCAAAGCCATTCTACGCTGGTGAAATGTTCACTTATGTATATCAACTCAAGGTTCACTTATTAAAACTTCCCCCTAGTTTAGGACTATTATTTTAAGCACAGCAGGCCATACCATGAAAGATCTATGTTTTCAAAGGTGTCTCTTGTGACATACTGTAAGCACCACTTCAACACGCCTTAGGAAATAAATTTGATCTTTTCTTATAATTGAATCTTGATCTTGGTGTGCTTGCCTTCACCGTAAACGAAGCACAAAACGAACTGCTGCATATCATCATACAGTATATGACAGGCTTTAAAGGAGAGGGAAGCTGAGAAGAGAGAGAACTACAGTATATGTGGTGGCGATGCAACTTACAGAAGTCCCACTACTGAGAGTAAATATGTTGAAAAAGAAAGAGTGTATGGAAGTACTGGATAAAGCAAACAAAGAGTTCAAGACACAGACCAAGATCAGGAAAGGAAGATTTTCTAAGAAAGGCTGATCAGGAAGATTGTCTCGTGTTATAGTATGACTGCACGACAATTCCTGCTATCACCCAAATGAGGATGGGTTCCATGTTCCTGGTTCCTCCAAGGTTTCTTTGTACTTCCATCTCAGAGAGTTTTTCCTTACCACCGTCGCCGTTGGCTTGCTCATCAGGAACAATCTGATCAATCGGATTTATACACATTTTCTCACTTTCCATTACTTTCTTTTAATTCTGTAAAGCTGCTTTGCGACATTGTTCAAAGCACTATACAAATAGAACTGAAATGATATTTAATTGGAAAGATGAAGGAGAATGAGACCTAAAGTTGATGGTAGTGTAACCTACCGTGTCTTAAACAGCAACAAAGAAGAAGAAGTAGACGAAGAAGCTCATACCAGACATCCTTTCCAGAGACATAGTACTGTACAGTTTGTCTTGACATTTCTACATCGGTATGCTATAATGATGTATAATCTCACTATACACCCAGATGAGGACGGGTTTCTTTCTGAGTCCAAGGCTTCTTCCTCATGAGACATTGTTAAAAGCGATCCACAAATCCTACTGAATTGAACAGAAGATTGATCACAATGCTGATCAGGATGAAGCTCCTACTGGAGGCAGCAGATGGAGTGCCATGTTAGGAGGTCTTGTGTCTTCTGGATGAGTATGAGGTTTATTGCAAGGCTTCTTAATATTCTTAAGCAACTTTAGGGACTTTTGTTTTCTGAAAGGCTTTTATCTTATAAGTTGTTTTTGATGTTTACTCTTAGCTTTAATTATACATTTGTGTTATAGTTTATACCAACAATTAGGAGTGAGCTTTGTACTTCTGCATGAATGAAAATACATTCTTGTCTTTTGATAGGTATATTCGGTATATTCGAACCCAAAACAAGTGTTTACTCATAGAAATATCAGAAAACAACTGTTTATGGTTTGAAACGACTGGAAGTAAACAAACACTTCGCTACGGTAAAAGCAGACAATTTACAAGACATTTGAACGAATTATAATGTTAAACGTTGCTTAAAAACACATTCAGCAATTTAGGAGTGTTTAGTTTTTAAAAGTACCTTACCGTATATTATTAAAAGACATCTCTATGTTCGAGGAATCGTTTCTTTTGACAGTTGAAACGTAACCAGGAAGAGACGCGTTAATATCCGCCGCACGGTATTCTGGGAAATGTAGTCCTACAGTGTACCGTGTTAATTTTTATATATATCTTTTACACTGACTGGTTCTTTTTTTTTTTTTTTTTTTTTGTAAATATGCACTTACGGCCACAAGTTTTGATAATGACAAAAACATTCATTTGAAATATTTAATTTAATTAAAATGTCTGCTGTCGGAATGGTGGTTTAGCGGTTAGCGCTGTCGCCTTGCACCTCCAAGATCCGTGTTCGATTCCTGCCTCTGTGTGCATGGAGTGCATTTGTTTGCTTTATCCAGTACTTCCAGAGTACCCGGTTTCCTCCAGGTTCTCTGGTTTCCTCCCACCGTCCAAAGATATGCAGGTTAGGCTAATTGGCGTTCCCAAATAGCCTGTAATGTGTGTGTGTGTGTGTGTGTGTGTGTGCCCTGTGATCGATTGGTACCCTGTCCAGTGTGTACCCTGCCTCGTGCCCTAAGCCTCCTGGGATATGCTCCAGGTCCCCGCGACCCTGAATACATGATAAAGCGGTATAGAAGATGAGAGAGAGAGAAAACATCTGCTGCTTCAGTATTTTTTACATCTTTTCATCAGATGTTGCTATGCTATACTGAAATATAATTACAAGCATTTCATATGTGTCAAAGACTTTTATTGACAATTACAATAAGTATGCAAAAAGTCAATATGTTTCCATTCTCCTTGGCATGCTGTCAATCACATTCTGGGCCACATCATGACTGATGGCAGCCCACTCTTGTATAATCAGTGCTTACAGTTTGTCAGAATTTGTGGGGTTTTGTTTGTCCACCCGGCTCTTGAAGATTGACCACAAAGTCAGGGTAGTTTCTTGATTTTGGACCTAAAATGTTGATGTTTTCACTTTTGCCTTATGGTGAGGTGCTCCATCATGCTAGAAAAGGCATTGTTCATCACCAAACTGTTTTTACCACTCTATTTTTGAACTATTCTTTAGTCAGTAGGTTGCCATCAGTCAAGTTATGAATAAAGAATGGAACAAAAACATCCTGGTACAGAGCAACTTCACCCAGCCATCCAAGAACAGGTTGGTGATGAACAACGTCTTTTCCAGCATGATGGACCACCTTGGTTAACATGGTTAACATGTTTGTCATTCTCAAAACTTCTGCCCACTGCTGTACATATTGTCAGATTAACACGGAAATTTAGTGGTTAGCCATATGGCCTTGTTTTACCTGAGATTGGTGGTTTCCTCTGGGTGATCTGATTTCCTCTGGGTGATCTGGTTTCCTGCCACAGTCTTATACAAAGACATGCAGGCTCCCAAATTACCCGTTGTGTGCGGATAACAATCAGGTGTCAAGCTGGCAAGTAACCGCCACAGAAATACAGATATATCTCCAAGTTGGGGAGTATCTGTCAACAGAACAGAACACCAAAATTTTTTACTAAAATACCAAAATACCAGAAAAGCTTTGGACTAGCTATTGACAATGAGTACATGTATACCTCAAGCACAAGGTCTGTGACACACACTTTAGTTGGAGGTAACTGTATTTACGCCAGGTATAGTTCAGGATACTCTGGGTTTATTTTTGTTGGTCGCCTTCCCTAGCACAGGAACATCGAGCCTCGGGCATGTATGAACAGAAAGACAGTCAGGCTGCATTTTTAATAAAACTCATTTCTTTATATATCTGCAATGTTTAATTATATAATCACAGTTACAATTATTAGGTAATTACATCTCTGACTACCACAATTTTTCTTATTTCTAACCAATCCTTTAAAAAAACCTTGCATCTGTAGTTTGGCTATAATGCAAACTAATTCCAAAACCAGTATTACAGTCGTCAAGGCCAAACCTGAGGATTAATGAAGTGTAATCATACATTTATATAACCATGCAGGAAGAGTTCTGTCATATGCACATGCACGCGCACACACACACACAGAAGGTCAGAGTAGAGGACAACGCAGTGAGGTTTAGTCACGGTGAAGTACATAAGTATGGAAAATGTGAGAAACAAACACTGGAACTGTACAGTCTCTGAATGCAGGACATCTCACCAGTTGTTAGAGCATCTGAAAAGATCATCAAGTTCTCTCTACACATTACCACCACCTCATACAACCACTGCATCCACAAAGCCATCCATTCCATTCCAACTCTTCATACTCCTCTTTCTTTATGTCTTCTCTAGGAAGAATGAAATGACTTTCACACCACATGAACCCATAGCAGGGCCTTGTTCAATTTTGTCGGTTTGCAATATGAGTAACAAAAAATAAACTGTGTGTCATATACAGTATGTACTGCTTGATAACAGGCCATGTCATGGTGAGAGGGTTTTTTTTTCCCTCTCCTCACTGATCGGATTGAAGATCATGTCATCACGTCCCCTCCTCCTGCTGCTCTCCTATTTGCCAGAAACTCACATTATAGAGACACTCACAGTCGTTCAGCAAAGCAGAGGCAAGAGAAGGACAAGGGAGGATAGTTTAGCGGAGAACACAGTGGAGTTTTATATACATAAAGCTTCCACAACAAGAAAGGCAACATATACGTAGGTGAGATGGATAAACTTTATTTCAACATATTATGTAATTAAGATCAACAATTTACAATGGACTTTACATAATAGTCATTTCACCTGCTAATAATGTATTATAGTATCTAAATTTAAATACTTGCTGACCTAAATTTTGGACATAAGTAACAAAATAATACTTAATGCAATGCCGCAGAGGCCGAGCCGAGCAAGTTTAGCTGAAGCCGAGCTTCCTCAATATCATGACTGCGTGCATCTTCATACGAGGAGGAAAGTTTGTAAGTAACCTCACATTCTTTAAACATTTGACATCATAACTAATGGATTAACATTAAGATTTTTTTATACATATGTACGAGAATTCTAACACTTTCACAGAGTGTAGTTTTGAGACCAGGAAGCGTATAGTATTAGTATCAGTACAAATATACTACTTATACTATATGTATACTAATACTTACACTGTACTATTATATCTCCTTATACTATTATATTTTATTTTTCAGGAGAGAGCCCTCGCAGATGATGAGATTGCAGGTAAAAATCACCAACATGTTCAACTAAAATAAAATCGGAACTTAACATCTGTTGTACAGTACAGATGTAACTACCAAATCCTCTAATTTCTCCCATAAAGAGCACATGGATTCTAACTTAATAGTAAAGATTCTCAGAGTTACTTTATCGTTCTGTGTTTCCCAAACCCTTGCATTTCATGTATCAAGACTCATGAAATCAGGAGGATTTCTAAATCCTTTTAAATCCTCTAAGTCTGCGTTATTGGTTTTACCACAGGGTTGGACATATGGTAAGTTCATTGGCTAGCTTATGGAGTAAGTGAAGACCTGGAAGAGTTTATGCTGGTGTTAAAGCTGTCGAGACTGATGTTGTTGTCACCTGGAAACTAAGTTCATTCATTCATTCATTCATTTTCTATACCGCTTAATCCTGTGTTCAGGGTTGATTTGACTTAAAGTTACATGTTTATGGAATGTAGTATTAGATTTTGATCTAGTGAACTAAGGGAATGAATATTTACAATATAGTGCAAAAATCTAAGTACATGTAATAATATTATTTAAATTATTTTCTGATTTCTGCAACATTGAGTCAGTGCAAAAACATTTTATAATTCCAAGCATCAATTTAGCAAGAAGAATCAGTACAGATAATAAAATGTTCTGCATCAGACCCCTTTTCAGACAAAAAAGCATTATTCTGGGATTATCTGTGAAAAAAGAAAAAAGCGACTCCAACAGCCATGAAGGAACTATGACAGATTCTCCAATATGCTCAGTAAAACCTACTGTACCAACAAATTCTTTTATGAAGCTGCACAACTTGTCCCTGAGGCAAGTAATGATATTTTAATAACAATATGTTATTACAACAAACATTTACAAGGGGTGTTCAAGTCAAACTGGGACTTTTGATTATGCAGAATAACAGAACACAGTTTTGAGAGTAAAAACTCCCTTTATTTTTTTCTATATAATCCCCTCTATTACCACCAACTTTATACCATCAAGGCAGAAGGTTTTGATTACTTCAAGCCTGATCACATTTTGAGTGAGGTCAGGCCTGTACTGGGAATGTGGCAGTAACTCTCTACTGTGACATGCAAGTGGTGTTGGTGAATGATTGTGTGTACAGTTCCCACAGACAGATGTGTCTCTTAAGCAAGTCAGGAGCAAGTTATACATTGATTTTCGAGGAACAGGCATTACTCTCGCTGAATGTTCACGGGAAGGTATGCACTGGATCCAGGATTGTTATTCACAGATGGACAGCCTTCTTTAAAATGTTTGCACCATTCAAATATTTTACTGCGGCCAAGACTCTCATCACTCTACCGTACTTGAAGCATTCTGTAAATGTCGGTCACTTTTACGGCTTAATTCGGCTGCTCATGAGACATAGCCCAGTTTTACTTGAAGACCCCTTAGTTTTTATAGGTAGAAACAGTTTAAATTAATTATTATTCAGTGAACTGTTGCGTTGTGATGGATTGGCACCCCGACAACCGCCTCATGCCCTAAGACTCCTGGGATAGATTATTTTGCACAGTAATGTATATGGCTGTATGTCCTAAAAGTATGTTTGCACATTTTAAAAAAGTAAAAAAGTAATTGACCACAATTTCACCTACATTCCGTCCACACATCTCATCTCATCTAGGGTTGTCTTTTTTTTTTTTATCCTGTTCAACCTTGTTTTTTTTATTTTTTTATTTTAAAAATCTGTTTTTGTAAAATAATAATAATAATAATAATAATAATAATAATAATACAATTTCAACCAAGATTATGTTTCTTCTGTTTTTTAGTCAAGTGGGTTTGATAAGATCACTTGATATCACGTATATGAGTACTATCATTTCCAACATCTTTTTCTGATGTATTCGCGTGTTTTCTCTGCAGAGCTGCGTGAGGCCTTTGAAGAGTTTGATAAGGATAAGGATGGACTAATCAGCTGTAAAGATCTAGGCAACCTGATGAGAACTATGGGTTACATGCCTACAGAGATGGAGCTGATTGAGCTGGGCCAGACCATTAATATGAACCGTAAATTCTTTGGCGTCTTCTTGTGGCATGCTGCAAATAAATATAAAAAATATTAAATTAAAATATTTGTATAGTTTAAGTGGCGGCTGCTCTAAGACTAAAAGGGAAGCTCCACTTCCTCTACTATGTCAGAAAATATTTGCACTGTCGTATTTATATTGGTTTTAATAAAAGTGCGCTTGAACGCGTTCAACTTCATGACTAGCTCGTTCAGAATCAGGTATTTATTGTAGATTGTTTGACGCGATTTTCTTGTCATACATTTCCGTGCAGCACAGCGCGTTAAACCCTCCTGAAGCCCAGCTTCACTGGAACTCTATGGCGAGGCACAGAGGAGCTTTTTTTCACTGCAGAAAAGCTGGACGGTAATTGGATAAATGCACCAAAATCGTCACTTCCAGGGAGGCTCAGCTTCCCAGAATTTATGTACAAATAACATAATGAATTTTATGATGAAGGCCTAGTATGAGCTTCCCCTGTTTCAAAAGCTAGCAGCCGTCACATACATATATCTATATATATCTATATATATAATCGGGATTATAATTTTCAAAAGTATATGACAATTACAATTTCTAAACATTTTTCTCAACTTACTTTATTATACATTAATTATTTTTTTTAAAAATGATTAAATTATGATTATTGTATTACATTTTGTTGAATTCTAACTATAAAGTTTTTGTCTCCCTTGCAGTGGGAGGACAGGTGGATTTTGAAGACTTTGTGGACCTGATGGCACCAAAACTCCTGGCGGAAACAGCTGGAATGATTGGCATGAAAGAGCTGAGAGATGCTTTCAGACAGGTCAGTAGAAAACCTGACAAAAATTCATAAGTCTATATGTTAGGTATGCCAGGTATGATCTTATACTAAACTGAGTTAAGGCACAATGTCCGAACCTTCTGTCAATATTTATTAATATTTATTAAGAGAAAGTTGGGCATATCAGGAATAGATTCAGCATCTGCCTTTCTGAGTCCAGCGTTCTGATTATGAAGATCACCTGCATGAAGTTCATAAGTTCATGTTTTCCAGATCAAAAGTATCTAGATGACCACCATTAAACACTTAACACTTAACAATTAAATCTATTTTTTCCAAGTTGTCAATTTCAATATAATTTAAAAATGTAAAATGTAAAATACTAATATAATGATATATGATGAGATATGACTGTAAATATATCAAACATTGAACTAAACATCTACTCGGTATGTTTACATAGTCTCAGTATATTGCTGAATGAATAGTAGTATAATCACAGTAATCTTGGTTTAATTAAAAGTTGGTTTAATTCAACTTAATTCAAGCTTAGAAAATTACCACCAATGTAGAGCACAACAAATCACTCCAAAATATGTGCAATAAAATCTTTTTTTTTCAAATATTTCTGAACATTTCTGAAAGGTGTCCTTGGTAATGTCACTGGAGTTCATTATAATATCTGAAGAAGAAACGTGGCATAAAAAAGAAAACATAAACAGTAACATATTCTGTGAAGAACTGAGGCAAAGTCTCACAAACACAATTTAATCAAAGTAGAGCTCAAATAAAAGGGCAGTTTGAAAGATGGCAAGTGTGTGATTTTTTTAATGCAATTTTCATAAATTCACTGTAATTTATTTTTTGCCAATATTTCCAGATTTGTTTTCTTTTACTCGTATTTTTATATGCTTACATGTTTTTTTATACTGTTACTGTCCCAGAAAGCATTTGACGTATCTTATTCCATGCATACATGTAAAAAATATTACTGTAGATGGTCTAAAAATCGGTAAGATATGCCTTAAATGAAGCCATGACACCATACTGTACAGGCAAGGGCTACAATATTTTGTGCATGCTGTGAAGCAAATTCAAACTGTCAAACACCGGCTCTAGTCGATATTGCACAAGAAAAATATCCTGTTTTTTTTTTTTTTCAAACTCCACTCCGTGTCCATCTCTCTCAATAGTATTTAAATCTGTGATTGCGTGCATGGGCGAATTCTGAATACCGGTGTGCACATTTTTTATATTAAATTCTCATTAAGCATACGTAAATACAGTGAAGCCAGCCCACTCTATACTTGACAACTAATAAAATTCACTATAAGTTGGAGAATGGTTTATTATTTATTAAGTTTTTTATTTGTTGTTGTTTTTCTGCAGTTTGACATGGACGGCGATGGAGAGATCACGACTGAGGAGCTGAAGTTGGCCATGAACAAGCTGTTGGGGGAAAACATGAATCAAAAAGAGATTGACGCGGTGGTTAGAGAGGTCGATAACAATGGTGATGGAACTGTAGACTTTGAAGGTGTGCACATGACAACCATTACTAATAATCTTTATCATGAGAAATAACATTTCAACTTTTTACATTTATTTTCACATTATGCCCTATTCTTTGCCTTTTTTGCAGAGTTTGTGAAAATGATGTCAAGCTGCTGAGAGGTGCAGAGGTGGAACGTGATGACTTACAATTACTTTGATACTGTACTTTATTTGGGTTTTTAACAGACTGTACTGTTCTTTCTTTCACTTAATAATGTTCAAATTTATCCTTACTTCATTTTCAAACTACATCGCTAAAGTTCTCCATAATCGAACACAAAATTCATAACAAATATAAACTTAAGCATACTTAACAGTGAGAATGAGACCTAATCATCAGTATTGTAATCTATGTGTGATCTACTATAGACTGATCAGTCATAATATCACAATGCTAAACAATATGCCCAAGGTTCCCCCTTGTGCCACTAGAGCAGCTCCGGTCTTTCGAGGCAGGACTCCGCAAAACCTGTAGGGATGTGCTGTGGTGTCTGGAACAGGGAGGTTAGCAGGGACCGCTGTAGGTGGCGGGGTGTGGCATCCATGGATCAGGTTTGTTTTTCCGGCACATTCCATGGATACTCGGTCAGATTGAGAGCTGGGGAATTTGAAGGCGAGATTAACAACCTTGAATTCTTTCTTCTGCTACACCCCATACATGGCAGGCTGTGATACACCGGCCTTTCTACAATGGCAAACTTTTTTTCCTGCAATTTGTGCTACATTATTTTTCCTGTGGGATCGGGCTGGACAGGCTGGCGTTGATGAGCCTTGGGTGCCTATGTCACTTGTTAACTGGAATATAATTGATAATCAATATTAGTTAACTCACCAGCCAGTGATGTTAATATTGTGGCTTATCAGTGTACATGTAATAAGATATCATAAAAGTATAATTATTGCCATTCAACACAACATGTTAACATAAAACATTTTATTATACTATTTAACATTTGAGAGATTAGAAGTAAAGTTTTTTTCTGCATTCCTTGGTTACTTTATGCGTTAAAAAGCAAATCAGATTGCGACTTGAGCTCGATTTTATTCGTCTTTTCTAAATCTTTCTTGTACTTTCATACTTTAATAAAACTTAAAAGATTAAACTTTTCTACTTTTACTTGAATGAAGAATTCAAAGTTTAAAATATTCATCAGATAATGTGTTTAAATAAGCAATGGCACTTTTATGTCTAGTAAAGAAAGATCCATGCAGTGTGTATGCCAACGATGATGAAGATGTGTACACTCTCACAATAAAATACAATATATAAAAATGGCACAAAATAATTGACACGCTCATAGTATATATACTGTACATATAGGGGTAACAAAATTATATATATATAATAATTAACAAGAATCATGGTTATAATTGGCTAAAACAAAATTCCAGTGCTGTTCGCTGCGATCTTTCCCAGAGCAAAATCCAAATCCTACTTTAATCTTTCCTCTTGTCAGGAATCTGAGATTGGTACAGGTCAAACTTTTCCTTTAATCCTAGCAGAGAAATTTAAAACACCAAGCGATGGTCAAATCAGAAACAGGCAAACAGTGAAGCAATGAGCAAGGTGGTATAAACTAGGCTATGAGAATACGCATAATCAGACCGGTTGCTACTGTAAATTGAGAATTCATAAGTTGTCAGGTCTCAGAGAAGGAGAATGAGTATGGTTGAGGTTTGTCTTTTTTTTTTTTTGGCTCATTGGAACTGGAATATAGTCCACCTGGCTGTGTCATGGAATAAGACACTTATTCCCACTGAGAGGTCGTCCATGAGCCAATAATGTGTCATCTTGTTCTAAAATCCTTTGCTGCACCTGTCTGGAAACATTGTGGTGTTTGTATTCATATTTTCAGGTTTTATAACACACTTTCCACTATGCAAATGTCGGAAAATGTCTGGGTTTGTGTATGTGTGTGTGTGTGTGTGTGTGTGTGTGTTTTTTTTATATTACACAATGATACCACTTGTGTATCGTACAGTATATGAGGCTCAAAGCATTATGTTTTATACACTCTACGATGATAAACACTGTGTTTATACATCATACATGTATTAATAAATGCATTACTTTTAAAAAGTTGTGCAGTTGAGCATCAGCGTCCACACCTCGAGTTTAGCTTTTTCCATCAGGCTATAACAATCCTCAACAGCAGATGTTAACTGATACTCATACTATTCATACCGATCTACAGTAAGCACCTCAAATTAAACAGTTAAAGCAGTTATTGTTAATGAAACTCTCACAGATTCGGAGTGTTTAACTGAAACATGGGTTAAACAGGACGAGTATGTAGGTTTAAATGAAGCTAGTCCTCCTGGATACAGCTACATACACCAGCCTCGGTTAACTGGTAGAGGAGGAGGCGTCGCAGTTATTCATAATGATAATCTGTCTATCATACAAAAATAACATAACAAGTGTAGCTACAAATATGAAGTCAGCTCAGTCGATCCTAGTAGTTATCATTTACTGTACAGACCTTTACGGCCGTATTCTGAATTTCTTTGTGAATTTGCAGATTTTCTCTCAAACCTGGTCATTTCTGTTGACAAAGTGTTAATTGCTGGAGATTTTAATATTCTTTTTGTGAATCCAGAAGCCTCTCTGAGAACAGCATTTATGTCCACACTGGAGTCAGTAGGAGTAAAGCAGTCTGGATAAATGAATTAAGCATACACTTACTGTAATGCAAAAAACTCAAACAAACAGGACTTACTACTGTAGAGAACAATATGGAGGGAGAATGTGATTATTCAGCTCTAAAATCTGATCCCAACCTGGACAATGATTAACTAAAATGTTTTTATGCTGCACTTGTTTTGGGTCTCATGTCCTCAATCCAAGACATTTCTGTTCTGTCTCTCAAACTCATTAATCCAAATTAATCTGCCCTTGTCTCTGTCATGACCTAGCCTCATTCACAGATGCAGCCACTGAGCGCGGTGAGAGGCAAGCTCCACTGTGCAGTGACCCTTTTCTCTTTCCCAAGCAGTTACTCTCCTAATCTTCTTCTGAGACATGATTTGATTCACAGAAACTTGGCACATTATTTGTGCCAAGTACGATTCACTGGCTATGATTCCACAACCATGGAAATCAATTTAAGATGTGGCTCGGAGGCTTGAGGAATGACCCTGGCGCTAGGGTAAAAAGGTTCCTGAAGAGGATTGAGTGTAACAGGAAACTGAGAAATCTGTCTCTGTGAGTATAATATAAGTGAAATATAGCAAAAGTTTGTTATTTTGATTACAATTCTGAATATAGAAATGCACAATTTTGGTTTTAATTTTTTTTTTTAACTAAATGCGATAAAGTACAAATATTGAGTGCAACTTCAATTATCTATATACAGTACAAGTGTCATGGGTGTCTCTTTCACATCTGTCATGCACATTTGTCATGATCCATCCAGGATGTTCCTGCACTTTTCGTTCTTTATCTCATTAATCCAAATTAATCTGCTCTTGCCTGTCTCATGACCTCATGTTATTCAGCAGCACAGCAGGTTCAATGTCTCACATCGCTCTCAGATATAGAAGATGAGTAACACAGTCACACACCATCACATTAAGGGCAGCATGGTGGTTTCGTGGTTAGCCCTGTCGCCTTGCACCTCCAGGGTCTGGGTTTGATTCCCACCTCTGTGTGCATGGAGTTTGCATGTTCTCCCTGTGCTTGGTGGGTTTTCTCCTTTTATTCCTCCCATAGCCCAAAGACATGCAGATTGGTTTATTGCCCAAATTACTCGCAGTATATGAATGAGTGTGTGTATGTGTGTGCACTGTGATGGATTGGCATCCCATCCAGGGTGTACCTTGCTTCATGCCCCAAGTCTCCTGGGATAGGCTCCAGGCCCCCCAAGTCTGTATAGACTATTAAGTGTGAGAGTGAGTGCGCACAATAATTCTTTAATGACTGTATTGTATTTTATTGGGGTTTATTAAGACAGATGTTAATATTGTACTGCTTATCCCTGTGTGAAGTTGGAGTGGGGCTGAGGCCTATATCACGGAACTCATGGCAGAAGGTGAAGGACACCCAGTATGGAGTACTAATAGGAAACCTATGAATAAATATGTTTCAAATATATGTCTGCACAAACACTGGCTGTGCAGTGGTAAAGACATGTTAAGAATATAACTTTCTGAATAGAATGTACATATTTACATACTGTATATGCTTGTCTATATGGTACATACAGTATGAAGTGTATTCTATCATGGCCGGCATATCATGGCTTTTTTGGTGAGTTGTGCTGCATTAACATTTTTGTAGGATCAGACTGGACACGCCCATCTGCCCATCATCCTGTCACCAGTTTACTCCTGTATTATTAATAATCAAGACTAATGTGTCAAAACTAAGGAATTTAAAAAAAAATCCAAATACCAATTCTCCCAAAAAGATTCTACTGCACTTTTGTGGTAAGAGGTGGTGTGAAGATTAAATGAATCCAACATTAAAAATGTAATTGAAGCCTGCTTCTTTCTTAAACTGAAGCTTGTCTGAGCTCCTAAGCCTTTTAGTAAATCACACTCCGCCACCTACTGGCCATGCACAGTGATACATTAAGGGGCCTCTCTCTCTAAAGATTCAAGATGCAAAGTTGCTTTATTGGCACAACAAATATAGACATTCATATTGGCAAAGCTCCACTGTAACGACTGCTGCATCACTGTGGTACACCCAAGTTTCATCACTGATGATGATCCTCGACATGAAGGACAGATCATTCTCGGCACGTTGACAGAGTTCTTGACTTCTTTGGCAGCAACACAGCACATGTTCAAATGGCACGTGAGGATTGCTTAGACTGTTCTGTATGACACACCAACAACGGCAGCAATGTTGCGGACTGTTGAAGGTCTCCCTGATGTCTCTGATCTCGTCCTCCAGTGATATTCTTCTGCTCTTGAAGCATGCATGGCACTCAAAACACCTTAAACGACTCGTTGCAGTATCGTCAGAAACTTGCCGAATCATGTCAAACGTCTCTGTGGCAGATTTGTTCTAACTTGAAATTGCATATGTAGTAATGCACATGGTAAGAATATAACTGGTTATACTGCTCCCAGTGTATTGTATACAGGACGATGTCTTTTGGCACACTG
Organism: Channallabes apus; assembly: GCA_030522415.1. NCBI lineage: Eukaryota > Metazoa > Chordata > Actinopteri > Siluriformes > Clariidae > Channallabes > Channallabes apus. Next base: position 38,312,923 of record CM060104.1, read on the forward strand.
ACTTATTAATGTCGGTGCTCCCAGTGACTGTGCCTTGTGCTGCCATCTAGTGGCGTGTTACGAAACTAGTCTCTTGGTTTTATATACACACAAATTTAGAAAATATAAATTTTCTTATTATCTTGTTACAATGTTTATAGTATAAATAAATAGGAGAACCAGGGTAAACATATAATAATAATAGAGCACTCTCTCTCATTTACACACACACACGCCAAACGGGAATAATAAATACGGACGACGAAAATACAGAAAAATATATAAATAAATGAAATATAAATAAATTAATGAATGAATAGTAATTGTTTTTTGTATAAATAAATGAATAATGAATAAAGAAGAACAAGAGAGAGGAGGTAGTGAGCGTGCATCCGTCCAGTCACATTTGACGTTGTTTAAAATAAAACGCCCACCGGAAGTGTTAGCAGCGTCACTACCGGTAAGATGGTATTGCTATAGTACTATTTTAAGCTGATTAAGTTTTAGATTGCATTTAACCATGTTTTAACTGTAATACTAATATGAATCCATGTTGTGTGCGAACAGGCTGTTTAACACTCGCTTTATATGCGGCTAATGTAAAGCTCGCTAACAGAAGTTAGCCGCGGTGAGCTCGCGAGCTACTGAAGTACGGGCTCGATTACAAATCACTGTGTACTTCCTGTGCACGTGTACTGCGTAGGGGTCCATGTGCACTGCTTCTACACTCATCATAGTGCACTAGATATTCAGTAGGAGAGTAAATGGCATCCAGCTACCTTAATTTAAACCTTATACATCTGTGTGTAGTCAGTCCTGCAGCTGTTTTGATGGTTTTAAACAATGTAAAAACAATGACTTTTTTGTATTAAAAAAAAAAAAGCTGTTATATTGTATGATTATTATTTTTCTTCTTGCATTATTTCTAGTAAGGACAGATCCATCGTAGTGTACATTAAATACACTGATTGGCCATAATATTATGACCACCTGCCTAATATTGAGTAGGTCCCCCTTTTGCCATTAAAACAGTAAAGACCTGTGTGTTCTGACTCCTTTCTAACACAACTAGCATTAACCTTTTCCTCAGTACTGTAGCTCTTATATTGGATCGGAGTGCACGGGCAAGCCTCCACTCCCCATGTGCATCAGTTGTGTCACCAACTTTCCTTCCTTGGATCACTTGTGGTATGTCCTGACCACTGCACACCTGGGAACATCCCACAATAGCCATCACAATTTTGACCTTCTCACAGTAGCTACATTATCAATATCTTGTTACAATGACGGCTGGAAGTGGTTGGGTTATATTAGACAGCAAGTGAAACTTTTTCCTGAAATGGGCAAGTGAAAGAATTTGAGTGACTTTAAAACAAGGCCCAAATTGTGATGGCTAGAGGACTAAATCAGAGCAACTCCAAAACTGCAGCTCTTGTGGGATGTTCCTGGTGTGCAGCGGTCAGGGTATCCCAAAAGCGATTCAAGGAAGGAAAACCGATGAACTGGCGACAGGATAATGGGGGGTCGAGGCTCACTGATGTACATGGGGAGTGAAGTCTGACCCGCGTAGTCTGATCCAATAGAAGCGCTAGTGTAGAGCAAATTGATGAAAAAGTTAATGCAGTGCTAAATGCTGTCAGATGATCATAATGTTGTGGCTGATCGGTGTGTGTGACACTAAATATTTCTTCATATTATACCATCATTGTTCCCTATTCTTCCATAGAGGTGTCTTCATCCATGATTACTAGCTCTATGAACATCTCAAGAAGATTCTTCACGTCGAACTGCAGCTTGATACGGTTTAATCTCATCACCAACACCGCCCTCAACAGAGAACCTCATTACCGAAAAGCAACTTTTCCTCAACATTCTTCCATTTGTCATCCATTTCGCATCCCTGCTTTTGTTCTACCTTCTCGTTTTTTCTCACACCCTCCTTCCTCCATGGATTTAAAGACAGTCCTTGATGTTCTTGAGCGCCTTGCACCGCTCTCCTTGGCAGAATCTTGGGATAACGTTGGCCTCTTGGTGGAACCGAGCAAACAACGTCCAATCAAGACGATCGTTCTCACCAACGATCTCACAGGTGACGTTATGGACGAAGCTGAAGCGGCGAGATGTGACCTCATCGTTTCATATCACCCGCCTCTTTTCCGTCCTTTCAAGCGACTTGTACAGAAGGACTGGAAACAGCAATTGGCCATCAGAGCTATAGAAAGCGGTATAGCTGTCTTCTCACCGCATACGTCGTGGGATAGCGTGAAAGATGGCCTGAATGATTGGTTGATAGAAGGCATAGGTTGGTTATTTTGATTCATATCTTATGATCTTATGATTACAATAACATGCTTGTTTCTTTCTTCTCCTTCATATTAATTATTGATTAATTTATTATCTACAGGTAGGGGACAAGTGACGGTGTTAAGACAGGCTCTCTGTAGCGCATATCAAAATCACAGACTGGAGTTCACAGCAAAAAATCAAGAGGAGCTCGAAAAAATCTTGACTGAGTTGAAAAAGACAGAAAATAGTGACACCTTTCAGTACAACATACTTAGGTACGTAGGTATTCAGTTGAACAATCAATTGAGTGATTTGAGATCTAAGAAGCCGAGTGATCTGCACAGAGCTCTGACCAAAACCTCTCGTTTATGGAGTGAGCATTTGAGTGTGATGGCCATATAGCGCGTATAACCTGATTTAAAAAATAATTATTCTGCATATTTAGCGGTAACCATGTGGTGGCGCCATGTGTGAAAATGGTTCCTCATTACTTTTGCTATTTGTGTCCTGGAATGCTGTATGTCCGTGCCATCAGGGAAGAAAAACTTTTACACAGATGTAACAACCTGGTCATTCAGTACTTTCAGGTCAACATAAGGGTCTTGACCTGAGCAACTGAATCAAGATAGTTCAATAAACACAAATTGGAAGCAACAAATACAGTACAGTACGTTTCAGTAAAGTACGAATTTGTTCATGTGTGTTTTCAGGAATGAACGAGAGCTACAGCATGTGATCCTAAACTGTCCCAGCTCAGAACTGACCCCTGCAGTTCAGGTCATATTAGGAAACGCTACAGCCAGCCAGTCTCTCAACATCACACAGCCCCAGCAGGTAAATATTACTTAATATTTATAAGACTGATGCAGATCAGACCAAGCCTGTTAAAATCGTCAGGCTGTTTTTGGTCACAGAGGTAAGAAACATAAAACAATAATAATCATAAACTAGAGAGGTACATTTCCTGAAGAAAATGTGAGTGGTGCTTGACGTGGCAAGTTAATTCGAGGCCAGCTAATCAGCTTAACTCCATCATAGGGAGATGGTAATCATGTTAAGTGCACAAAGCTAATATAGCTAGCATGATGCTAGCAACATGCCAATATTCTTAGCATGATGCTAGCAACATGACAAGCACTCTAGCATCATGTCAGCGACCCTCTAATGATGTCGCTAGCGACATGCTAATATGGTTAGCATTATGCTAGCAACATGCTAACAAGCTAAACATCATGCTAGCAACACTAGCATCATCCTAGGAACATTCTACACATGATATTAGCAAAATGCTACCAAAATTAGCATAATGCTAGCGACATGCTAATCGCGTTAGCATCACGCTAGCGATGTGCTGATGTCATTAGCATGATTCTAGCGACATGCTAATATCGTTAGCATAATGCTAGCAAAATGCTAATCACGTTAGCATCATGCTAATGAGGGTGCTAGGGGGCGTGGCTAATGAGCATGATGATAAATGCAAAAGAGTGATTGGTTGAATGAACTTTCCCCCGTGTCTCTACGACAGTCGGATCCAAAGTTAAATCAATGTGAAGTCTATGAGCGATTAATTGCCCCCTGTGGGGGCAATTAACCGCCCAGCCCATCAGAGGAGTCACTGCACCCGCCTCCCGGATAAGCCGTACAATTTGACACCTCATTCAAGGGTCCACGACGAACGGTGTGTGACCGGCGGTTAATTGCCCCCTGCGGGGGCAATTAACCGCCCGCCCTCAGTAGTATCTTATAACCCCATGCCCGAATGAGGCGAACGGTTTGACACCTCATTCAAGGGTCTACGACAAACTCAGGCAAAGCTGATCTCAATGTTAAGTCTATGAGTGGTTAATTGCCCCCTCCGGGGGCAATTAACCACCCCAGCCCTGAGCAAAGTCATAGGACCCCAGCCCCGCATAAGCCGAACGATATGACACCTCATTCATGGGTGTATGACAAACGGTGCGGGAACAGCGGTTAAAATGTTACATCTATGAGAGTTTAATTGCCCCCTGCGGGGGCAATTGACCGCCCAGCCCTGAGCAGAGTCATATCACCCTACCCCCGGATAAGCCGCACGATATGACACCTCAGTCATGGGTGTATGACAAACGGTGCGGGAATAGCGGTTAATATGTTAAGTCTATGAGCGTTTAATTGCCCCCTGTGGGGGCAATTAACCGCCCAGCCCCTCAGAAAAGCCATAGCACCCCACCCGCGGACAAGCCGTACGATTTGACACCTCATTCACGGGTCCATGACAAACGGTGCGGGACTAGCCATTAAAATGTTAAGTCTATGGGCGATTAATTGCCCCCTGCGGGGGCAATTAACCGCCCAGCCCCTCAGAAAAGGCATAGGACCCCATCCGTGAACCAGCCGAACGGTTTGACACCTCATTCATGGGTCTGCGACAAACTAATTCTTCGATAAATACCCCATTATAAGTCAATGGGGCAACTTTGGGGACCTCTTTTGCCCCGGGGGTAGAACTTATACCCTTGTGCGGGGTATCTTCTGACAGAGGTTGCAAACCTCCTCAAATGGGGTGAATTTCACTTTTCTACAAAATTCCCTCTCTGCGCCACAAGCCGTCAAAAGTTGGCCTCCATGTTATCCTATGGGACTTTTTTGGGTGCTTAATTGCCCCCTGCGGGGGCAATTAAGCACCCACCCCTTAAAAAAGTCATAGCACCCCATTCCCGATTAGGCCGCACGATATGACACCCCATTCATGGGTCTAGGACAAACGGTGCGGGACTAGTTACGCGCCGAACTTTCATACGGAAGAATAAAAAGAAGAAGAAGAATAAAAAAAAAAAAAATAAGTATGCAAGATAACAATAGTGATGCTTTTCAAGCACCACTAAAAAGTAAGCTCAAGCTCCGAGCACTGGGTTTTAAGCATTCTTTTTTTTGTGTAGCGCCCCTAGTGGCCAATTTATATACTGTTATATAGAACAAAGTAGTGGTTGGCTATGGACATACTGTACAATTCACATTTTGTAGCGATTGCAAGTTAATTCCCACTGCATGCTGCAAGCTGATTGGCCAATGCAGGCAACTAATGAAGTCACTCGTGGAATTTTCAATGAAAGTTGTCATCCGTAAAATAAAGGTTCTAGTGCCTCCCACTGAGATATATTAAAATTGGTAACCTACTTCAGGGTTTCACTATATACCGTACATGTGCAGTAAATTTGGTGACTATAGTGTTTTCATGGTCATATTCATGGCCGGTCCGAGACAAACGGTTTTGAGGATCTCTAATTCAAAGTGTATGTAATTTACAGAGAGGTGTTCTGTGTTACTTTTCTAGTTTTTTTTTATTTTTACGTAAACCAACAGTGCAAAGCAAATGGATGATACACTGATATATTACATGGGTGCAAATGTCCCTCAACACGAAGGGGTTTGTACGCTTGAGGGTCAAAATTTTTGTTTATGTAAAAACCAGTGGTTCTCAAATCAGTTATTAAGCTGTTTCGGTTTATTTTTCCTCAGTAGCCTTAGGGCACATTTGTTTAATATCAAATCTAAATATAAAAAAATATGTTTTTAATGATGTAATTAAATTCTGATTTAATATAGAACATTTAAGAAAAAACATTTTGTTGAAAAAATGGATACTTAGAGCAGTTTATAGTGTACTGAAACAAGATTTTTTTTATTGTTACATTTCACAAAATATTAAATGAAAGTATATTTCACATAAATATAAATAAAAACTATACTACAAATTGTTAAAGGTGTGATCAGCGAGTATAATTGATTTTGATATTAATAGCATTTGATATTATCATGTTTTTATTAAGTGCATGCAATTTTTCTGTATATTTACAAAATACTAAATACATATAATACAATTTTGTCTCAAAAAATTACATGGCTTTTATGATATTTACTAAAATACTGTAGAATAATCTTGTATTCAGGAATAGGATGTATTCAGATTTTTTACTAATGTACATATTATCATGTGGCCAGTGGGATGAGAAGCCGTCCCTCTTATTGTGTTTGTCTCTAGCCACCTTTACTAGGCTGCGGTCAAGGTCGACATGCTGTGTTGGATGAGCCGATATCCTTAGCTGTGGCGCTCCAGAGAATGAAGAAACACCTCGGCCTGCCTTACCTTCGACTGGCTCTGGGAAATCAGAGAACATTAGGTAATGATGATGAATCATTATTCATAATAATCCTTTTTATTATTATTATTATTATTATTTAGGTAATGTCTTTGTAAGGATGAAACGGTGAGTCTGTTCCCGGAGTCTCTGTGTAACAGCTAGATTCAATAGATGAATGAACTAATACAAGTAAGTTATATCCCATTTAGAACTGTACTGTACGTCTCGGTTCAGACAATAGTATGTACACTACTGGCCAAAAGTTTGGGATCACTTGCAAATTTGTGTGTTTTTGTTTAGTAGTTTCTTTTCTACATTCTACGACGATACTGGGGATTTAAAAACTATTAAATAACCCATTAGGTAATTATGTAACAACAACAGTCAGTTGTTGCAAGAACAGTATCATCAAGTGCATTTGCAAAACCCATCAAGCTCCGTGATGAAGCTGTCTCTCATGAAGACCATCACAGCAAATCAAGACCAAAAGTTACCTCTTCTGCAGAGGAGACGTTCATTTAGAGTCACCAGCCTCAGAAATCACCAATTAACAAATAGCACCTCAGATTAGAGCCGTTATTAAGGATTTATAGAACATAAGTAGCAGATATACATCTCAATATCAGCTGTTCAAAGGAGATTATTTTTGTGTATTTTGGATAAACGCCTTTAATGTAGAAAGAAATCCAAATCAGGAACGACCATGGAGTTAGAACTTAAACCCAAACTTTGAGTTCTGGGATTATCATCAAATAAATAAGAAGACGTGTGAATGCAGTGTGATCTGAAAAAAAAAAAACATGTGTGAGATATATTAATTAAGTTTGTGATTTATTTCATTCTTTTTATTAATCGTGCACTGCGCTTAGTCTGTGTTGTGGTTGTTACTGCCTAGAGAGACTGTGAGGATTTATTTACTACATGTATTTTTGTGTTTGTTGCCAATATTTCCCCAGATTCCGAGGTGAAGAGTGTAGCTGTGTGTGCTGGCTCAGGAGCTTCAGTCCTGCAGGGTGTGAAAGCAGACCTCTACATCACAGGTGCATATACTCTCTCACACACTCACACACACAATTTAGTTTTGTAACACGGCATTTACTAATGCTATATAAATGCGAATTTTAATGCGAGAAAAAAAAAAATAGAAACAAAGAAACAGAAGGGATTCAATATTATATTCAAACTGGAACTGATTTCAATGACTGGTTTAACAGGATGATGTCCTTAAAGGTGAATTTGGTGTGTGTTGATTTTTCAGATTCATCTCCACATTTAACAACGTCTCTTTTTAAAGTTATTATACTATAGTGCAGATGACATTGTTCGAAATAGTTATAAAACTATAAAATTTTATGAAAATGTAAAAAAAAATTTTTCCACATTAACCAAGATGAATCAAAATAAGGATATATACTGTACTGTATGTGAAAGTGTGAAATACAAGTCTCAAAACAAACATGTACATATTTAACGTAGAAACAAAGAAACATAATATTCTAGAGGTCTTACTTTTGAAAACTAAGTTTATAGCATAATAAGATTTGGGGATGGGATCGGGGTTCCGCGGTGTCCTTCAAACCCTGCTTAGAGCAATGAAGAGCTTTTTTGGGATTGGACCCAGACCCTGGTGGTGCAAGGCAACAGTGTTAATAGCTAAGCCCAATGATATCATTTATTATTAGTATTATATAGTTTATATTTAGTATTATTATGGGCACTGGTGGCTCAGTGGTAGGTGTTTCGCCTGCCATGCGGAACGCCCGGGTTCGATGCCCAAACCCCCCAGCCACTGGATGTAGTGCCGGTCCCAAGCCTGGATAAAATGGGAGGGTTGCGTCAGGAAGGGATATTCCGCTGTGGCGACCCCTTGCCGGCAGCCGAAAGACTAACAACATATTTAGTATTAGTATGGAATAGTAGCAAGATTAATCAATGCTTTTTGGCCAAACAAGCCCAGATAGACTTTTAGATTCGCGCACTTCGCATTTTTATTCCACATTTTTAATGTAAGGAACTTTAAAGTTTTTAATATTACATTGTTGACGAACTCTTGGATTCTAAGTAAATGGGTGGAATGATATTGCTGAACTCGTTAATTAATAATAATTATAAGTTTAATAATGAAAATTAAATTAATTAATTAAATTAAGTTTCTCTCCTAAGAGTGAACATCAAACGTTAATAATAACTATATAAACGCTATAATGAGTAATAATGTGTATTCCGTTTCTCTCAGGTGAGATGTCTCATCACGAGGTGCTGGATGCCGTCTCTAAAGGCACAAGTGTGATTCTGAGTGAGCACAGTAACAGCGAGAGGGGATTTCTCACTGTGTTTAAGGAGCGTCTGTCTGCACATCTTACAGACTCCGTCACCATAATCATCTCAAAAAAAGACAAAGACCCTCTGCAGGTCATGTGATCGTATTATGTCGCGCTCATTACGCTGTGGTTACTCTGTTGAAGCAAAAAAAATAATAAATGTTGCACCTTTTCAGATAAGTACACTGCGATTTTTGGATTGCAAAATGATAAAAAAGAAATAAACCAGATTCCTATTCGATACTGGAATGTTGTCGTGTTTTGGCTCTCAGATCTTTGCTATATAAAACTTTTAAACAGCTGGATGTTTTTTCAAGTAGTCTGATAGGATGGTGGGATAATCAGTCATCACTCCGGTAGCTCCAATTGCGAAAGCTGCAGCCATGTCCTTCTCGTTGTTGCACACGAACAGTTGGACCTGAAGGTTTACAGAAAGTATTACTGCATGTCTGTACGATTTAATCTTGATTATAGAGGAAAGAAATTGACCGACATACCTGCATGCCTCGCTTCACCAAGTGCTCAAACAAAGACTTTCTCATAGTCAGTCTGGAAAAAGGAAACAAAACACCTATCAAACCCTTCCTTTTAATCATTCGTCTTCAGTAAGCTCTTTTTCCTAGATAATAGAGGTGGAATGAGATGCCACCCCATCACAAAACATCATACGTGGAGACACACAATCATGCAGTCATTCAGGCATTTCGAGTAGCCATTGCACTGGAAGAGGGAACCCACACAGACACTTAAGACAGCATGCACAGAAACTCCACACTGGATAACCAGGATAGAATTTATAACTTACTTTTCAAAGAGATAGACTGCAAATCTATTCTTGAAAATAGCCTCCTCTGGAATATATCCCCTGTAAAAATATATACATTTAGTATGTTAGCAGAACAGACTGTACAAATCTTTTTTGCATATGTGTACTGTATATAACCATCATCCTTTTTTTGAACATCCCATTTCAGATTTAGTACCTTGTTATAATAAACCTCTGGGACACCTAGAGAAGTGGAGCTTATTACCTCGACCTTGTCTTAAAGTCTCCTATGTCTTCACGGAGCTCATATGTGCACAAGGACATGCGATGCTGGAACAACTTTTCAGCTTCTTAGTTTGAGTGATGGAAAATTGTACTGCTAAATTAGACAAGTATGTTCTTAAAATTTTGTAGGAACAGTTTGGGGAAGAACCACATATACTGTAGGCGAGGCCATATAGGGTATCCATCATCCATCCATCTAGGAACCTCTGCAGTCCATCTAGGGGCCCTGTAGGCCAATGGTGACCATTGTATTCGTTCCTCAAGTCAACATTCACATGCACATTCATACTCTAGGGGCAGTTTTGGACTGGCAGTTAGCCTAGGCTTTTTTCTAGGTCTTTGTGGGATGAAACCGGAGTAACCGGAAGAATCCCACCAGGCTTGGGGAGAACATGCAAACTTCACGCACACACACCCTGAGGTGGGAATCGAACCTGGGCCTCAGAGGTGCAGGGTGACCCCTAAGCCACTTTGCCATCATATGGTGTATCAGCATGATTAAACCCACAAAAGAAGACCTTTCCACAAATATTCAGCTTAGTCAAAAAGTTTCAGCTGACATTATTCTGACTGAACAACTTTATCCTATGATAAATCATTTCTATCCCGATGGGTGTGGTCTATTCTGGGATGGCTCCACCCAATCTACGAGTGGCTAATACGAGGTGGTATTAAAAAGTTTAGCTCTGTTTACAAGCTCTGTTTTTTTTTTTCGCTCGTGGAGATGCCATCTTCCACTATGAAGACTGATGCTGTGAAGACTTCCACTCAGGGTCGTACCTGTACACTCAAGTTTCGTCACCAGTATTGATCCTCGATATGAAGGACGGGTCATCCACGGCACACAGATGAAGGTTCTTGGCAGACTTCCACGCGATGTTCCTTCTGCTCCTGGGTCAGCAGTCTGGGGACCATCTTGGCAGCACCACAGCGCATGTGAGGATCACCCGGACTGTTCCGTATGACACACTGACAATAGCAGCAATATTGTGGATTGTTCTCTGACAAGCATCATGCACGATTTGCCGAAAGGTTTCAACATTTTCGAGGGTTGAGCTTGTGGATGGTCTTCCTGATCTCTCGTCGTCTTTCAGTGATGTTCTTACGCTCTTGAAGCAGGCATGCCGATCAAAACACCTCAAATTACTCATTGCAGCATCAATCGAAACTTGATGAATCATGTCAAACGTCTCTGTGGCAGATTTGCTCAGTTAAACGCCCAATTTCATGTTCACTCTTTGTTCTAACTTGCCGTCCATGATGAAATAGCAGATGTGGTAACACGCATGGCCAGAATATCACCAGTTGCACAGCTCCCGATGTACAAAGGACGATTTCTTTTTGGCACACTGACTTATGAAGTCATCTACTGGCGTGTTACAAAACTAGTCTCGAAACTTTCTTCAAGATGAAGTTTTTTCAAGAAGAAAATTGCACCAGTCAATCAAAATCATGTACAGCGTTGTTTGTTTCATTGTTTATATTGTAAAGCAAAAGGAAACAACATTTCAGAAATAGTGTCTTCATCAGTGCCATCAACCAAGCATACATCTTTATCACTTCCCGCAATTCCATTTAGGTTTTTTGATTATTGGTTTATACTAATTCAGATCTTAAGAAAAAAGCCAGCTAGACAGACGTTTTTAAGAGGAAAACTACTGACCTGTTGATTATACTGGGCAGGTAGGACTGCAGTAGGCTCTCTCCCAGAGGGCAGAAGGGCAGAAGGCCAGTGTAGTAGAGTACGAGAAGAAGGATTCCTCGTCTCGGGGTGAAGCTGTATGGCATATAGGGGTTCTGCACATACAATTTCAAAAGTCAGTGTATGGAATACTAAATCCTTTATCAATCATTAGAATCATTGTTGTTTAAGATATAATTGTAGGCTCTTCTTGGTCACAGACACATGAAATGTGGTACCTGTTTTCTGCATTTTGCCATAATTTCAGAATCATCAGAGGCCCAGACAGTGATGGTTTCCCTGTCATATTTTTTCACCAGATCAGAAACCTAAATAACACATCACTCTTACTTTAACTACAGTTACAGAAATATCATTCTTGTTGCATTAATCAGTCAAGCAGGGTGGTAAATACCTTTTGTACCAGCAGATCATTATTGTCTTTAGCATCAATGTTGATTGGCACTTGGGGGAATTTCTTGAAGACGTCCTCGAGCAGGGCAATTCTCCTGTCCTTCCCTGTACTGTATTGCCCTGATGGAGATTTTCAGGTGATCATGTTTTTATTTACATCTACTATAGAGTCTAACATTTTATTGCACTGGATTCTGAACCAGCTTACCAGCACTGAATATCACCTCAAGCTTCTCTTTATAGAGTGGCAAGTCCTAAAAAAATGATTAAACGTTAAAATAAAGCTGTGTCTTATTCAATATTTAGTAAAGCGAATATGCATGTTTCTGTAACACCCACCTGAAATTTAACCGAAGAGATGTCCACATCAGATCCTGTGAGTATTTTAAGGTTTTTGTCATGGCAAACCACAACATAACCGTCTAGAGTTAAATTACAGTCCAGTTCCAGCATCTCAGTTCCCACTTGTACTGCACTGGTGAGGAAATCAGATGACTTTTTATTATGACTATTATTATTATCATTATACTATCTTCTTGTCTAGCTGTTCTTTGCACAATTACTATTATCTGCACTGTTTTCACTTTGTCACGCAAACAATTGCACATCAAGGTTGACCTGCATTTAACTTCATTTCACTTTTTACTGTTATTCATTAATGCTTTTTTATTACTTGTAACTGATATACTTTATTTATGTGCTTCTTATATATTTTTTTTGTACATACTGTACATACATTATTCATGCACATATTTAAATTCTTTAACATTTTAATTTAAATTGCTGGTGATAAATGGTAGAATCAATATTCATATATAACTTAAAATATTGAAAATGTAAATAGAGTAGTATTAGTGCAGCTTAAAATAATAATCATTTTCAAAAGGCCAAGTTTTTTTTTTTTTTTTTTTTACAATTTCTGAACAAGCAAAATGTACGAGGTGGTTAAAAATATCAACCCTGAAACAACATCAACAACAACAAACCATAGTTTTAAAAAGTCCAAGGCCTTTAGTTGAGTATGGCACAACAAAAAATTATTATTTAAGCTAATAAATATTAAAAATAACAAATATAAAAGTCCACACAGGTTGAAATAATGTATTACTCAGGTAATGTAAAGGATCTAGATTTTTCAAAAAATTTTAAAAAGAGTGTTAAACTGACTGATCATAAGCATAAACATGGACACCAGGAATTAAAGGGTTAAAGAATGTAGCACCATACTTTATCATGTTGTGATAGACTATATATTACAAACAGTGTGTGTGTGTGTGTGTGTGTGTGTATATATATATATATATATATATATATATATATATATATATATATATATATAGAGAGAGAGAGAGAGAGAGAGAGAGAGAGTCAGCCAAAATTCACACTTCAGAAAAAGACAATAGAATGATTTATATTATATTAATATGATATTCATAATATTATCATACATAAATATCAATATATAATGTACAACAATACATTTAGTATTAAATTACTTATACAAATTTTTGTTTTCCAGAATTGTATATAATGTAAAATAAAAAATTCATTAATAATTTTACTGTATATTGGTTGTCAACAAACTAAAAACATGTGTCATGTAATGTAGTAATAAAATTGTGTTAAATAAACCTACTTCAATATTATATTTATTATTTAAGACTGTATATTTCATTTCATCACATATTTTATTTTATATTTAAATTTTTATTTTAAGACATAGTCTAACACATTTAGTCTACGAGAGAGAGAGAGAGAGAGAGAGAGAGAGAGAGAGTTGCCTTACGTACTGTGTAAAAGCCTCCATAGTGTTTTCTATCCTCTCACCTGCGCCTGGGTAAAAGAATAAGAAAATACATCTAAGCACTAATCATTATGATTAGTATTGTCATTACAAAATTACATATTCTCAATTTATGGAGAAAACAAACACTACTTTTTTTTTTCTTTTTTTAATAATTCTATAGTTGTTGATTAATTTCATAATGGAAAAAGGAGAAATCAGAACCCCCACTTACCGCCTCTGTGAGAAATGTGCCTGCTGTGAAAGGCTAAACATTTTTTCTTACGGAGAACAAGTGGGTTATGTAGCAGATAAAGCGAGCTTGCGATGTACAATCCTACAGCCACGACCAGCACTCCGACTCCCAGCTCAGCCTCCATGCTGTGCTGGTTTGTTGAAATGATTCTGAAACGGCTCAGTGGGTCAATTTATCTTTACTGGTCTCCTGGTCTCATCACGTTGTCCATACATGACTAAATCATCGGAGCATGCATGTGAGGGAACATGTGAGTGTATGTGGGTGTGAGGGAGTGTCAGAAACGTCTGGATGGTCAGGGATGAGATGATGGAATCACTATACTGGATGGAAGGCAGAAAGTACAGTAATGTACTGTAGTACAACAGTGTTTAATTGAACAACAATATGACCTGCTCAGGTGTGCGGGACATTGAGGTGAAATAAAATATAGGTAGAAATAACCCTGTAAACTTTATCATTTTGAGGGGGGGGGGGGGGGAATCTCTTTTTCAATCCTGTCTTGAGCTTGTGCTGCAAAGACCAGCCACAAAACATAATTTTTCCACGAGGCGTCACATGTTGACCTTGTCATATCACTGAAATCACTGTACGTATCTGTGATATCCTCTTTCTAAGCATGTTCTGCACATATCGTGGTGTCTGTGTTTGGTTCTGTGTGTCACAATGAAGACCACAAAGCTTCCCAAAATCACAAGGACTGAAACTAATCACGGTATAATACAGTTTGCCTTAAAAGGACTTCCTCAGCTAAAATAGTTTAGATAGATCAAAAGTACAGTCCGTACTATACTTAGGATACTTAGGATTATATTAGGATTATATACTAATCTTATTAACAGGAACGACTGAACCGGTATGTAGCACTGATGTGTTATATGTAAGGTGTTAAAGTTTTAGTTTGCAGTTAAACACACTGTAAAGACATTTAACTTTAACACAATTCGCTGGTCCGCAGTATAAAAAAAAAACCCACAGCTCATTACCACTAATATCATCTAAGTGTGCCTGTACTGCTACTGGTTCCTACAGTGAGACACCTGTCCACTCGTAAACACATTAAAGGTCATTACATTTAACAATCCCTGATCCCACACTCCGTTACACACACACACACACACACGCGCACACACACACACACACACACACACACGTGGGTATGTAATGACCTTAAGCCTAGGAGACAAACTTTAGGAGGCAGAGCATTCACACCTCAACTTCCTCTCTTGCCCAGTTTGTCTTGCATAACCCCCCATCAAGCGGCAAATAAAAACGACAACTACAACAACACTGGGCTTAACATTAACCCGCGTCAAAATGGAGAAGATGCTTGTAACCAGAGGGGGTCTTCCTAAGATTCCTCCTTCCTAAGGAGGTTTGAGCACGTCAAGGTCAGCACATCTGAACTTGAGCTGGTTTTAACATACAGAGTAACAAAGCAGCTTTATAGAAATCTAGCTAAATCCTACGCATTCTTCTTTGTATAATCTCACCTGGATACTGTAGATTAGTACCTAAGAACTAACGCCAATGAGGCTACTCTGCATGTCTGAGGAAACAGGAGTACCTGGAGGAAACCCACTAAGCACAGGGAGAACATGCACACTCCATACACACAGACTTGAGGTTGAAATCGAACCCTCGACCCAGGATGTGCGAGGCCGCTATGCCACTGTTATGTTAAGTTTTAATCGTTAAAACTATAATGTTTATACTGAACATTCTTAAAAAGCGTGAAAAATAATAAAAAAATTTATTATAGAATTATTTACAATCACATTATCTTGCCCTCGCTATCATACTGTATGTGAGTCTGGTGCCTCTTGAGTTCTCTTCCTGATTTGCCTTGCCAGTGTCACCAAATTGAGATCAGGATTTCTATAAAGCTGCTTTGTGACAATGTCACGTCTTGCACCTCAAGGATCCGGGTTCAATTCCCACCTTGGTCTGGGTACATGGAGTTTACATGTGCTCCCAATGCTTTGTGGGTTTTCTTCAGGTACACCGGTTTCCTTCCACAGTCCAAGGACATGCATTAGGCTTATTAACTGGTGTTTCCAAATTGCCCCTAGTGTGTGAATGAGCATTTGAGTGTGTATGTGTGTGTGTGTGTGCCCTGGTAGACTCCAGGCCCACCGCGATCCTG
Source organism: Channallabes apus (assembly GCA_030522415.1). Lineage (NCBI taxonomy): Eukaryota > Metazoa > Chordata > Actinopteri > Siluriformes > Clariidae > Channallabes > Channallabes apus. The sequence goes on from CM060104.1 coordinate 38,328,964, forward strand.
CATACAGGATAAAGCGTTATAGACGATGAGTGAGTAAGCTAGTGGCAAGTGTGGGAGAAAAACTCCCTAAAACAACATGAGGAAAAACCACTGAGATCTTCTAAAGGCTTGTGCAATGCAAGTATATTTCATTGTACTATAATTGTTATCTGTCAGAACAAATTTAAAAAAAAATCCTGTTTATTGCTTATTGTGAGAAATGAGAATTAAATGCACTAACATCAAACTATTCACCTGACTAAACAAACCTAAACTATTAATGCCTTAATGGCTGTGGGAAGTTGTTATTTCATCCAGCACCTCGGTGGTTGTTACACTCCAGCTCAGTGTTATTGTAAGGCTGTTTCTGAGACATGTGTCATGCAGTGTGTCCGAGCTGCAGTGTTTACCTAGAAGACCAAACTGCAGCAATAAGACCAAACTGTGCCACATGCTTGAACCTCAAACCTCTGCCCTCCACACCTCCACCGGAGAGAAGGAGAAAGACAGAAAGAGTTGCAAATGATGTTATTCTGTTTTGTTAGATATCAGTTATCAGGCATTTGTCAGAACTTGACATGCTAAAGGAACATTTTTCCATCAATTATATATTTATTTATTTATTTATTTATTTATTTATTTGTAACTTTTTAAAATTTATTAGGAACTTTTAACTGTGAAATAAACTCCAAACACTTATTTATTTAATGACCATGACCAAACTATTCAGATATTAGACTTGTAATATATAATATAATATTATATTGTAATATGTCTACAAAAATAATTTGCCCGTTGATTGGAACTATAGAGTTTTTTTTAAATCCTGAAGTTTACACCCATTACATAGAATACACATTAATTTTTATTTACTCAAACACACTTTATTATCTTTAAATTTGTTTCTAACATTAATATTTTTTATTAACATGATTTCAATGAGTATTATTTGCTTTTGAGATTTTGAGGTTTTTGATTGATTCTGTTGGTCTAATATCGCTAAGAACTGAAACAATGCTTTAAATTTACTTTGCTTTATGAATCAGGCTTGTGCACAATTCAGAATTGAGTTGAGAATGACTCCTAAATTCCAATTCAATTCTTGAATTTGAATTGAATTTGAATTGATGTCAAAAACAGGATCTAGAATTACAATTCAGAATTGAATTCAAGGAAGCAGAATTGCAATTCAATACAAATTCAAAGAAATTCATATACATAAGTGAAGTGTTTAACAATGAAGCTTTACAATATGTCAGATATGATTTCATTACATATTCTATAAATGATATTAGTTTGAACTACTTGTACAGATTACATTAACAGGAAATGTTTCCCTCCAGCAATGAATGTTAAAAGCTCGAGTCACAGAACACATAATTAAGTTTGATTTATTGGAATTGTAATTTTGTGGAACACAATGGAACGTGACTCCATATCCCAGAATGCGTTGCTTTAACCAAGTATTTCAAATGGTTGCCAAACAATTTGAGGTGGACATTTGTTTGAAAGCTTCTTTTCTACACAATTTGATGGTCAACACTCGACTTTGTGTTATTTTATTACTTTGAAATGCAAATAACATTTTGAACAAAATTAATCAAACATTGAGGGAGTAATTTATTTCAAGAATTTGATCATTATCTATATGTTGGAACAAAATGTATGTAGGGTTGAGGAGTGACTAGTTATGTGTAATGAAATTATGCTATTAAATTACAAAATTAATGTAATTGTATGTGAGATTCAACACATTCTTTCTGTTGTATGACTGTGTGGAATGTCTTTGAATTGCCATGAATTTAATTCCACTTCCTGTCATTCCAACTCCAATTCAAATTCAACTTCCTGTGCGGCGGAGTCAATTCAATTCAAATTCCAACTCATGAATTGAATGGCGGCCAATTCTCAAATTCTGAATCGTGCACAAGCGTGTAATGAACCATTCTGACCAGCACTGATGTACACACTCCAACCATACGGTCCATTTCCAGGTCACTTCTAATAGCCAGAAGCACAAATAACCTCTAAATTGTCACAAAGGTATCTATTTAATCCACATTTATTTTTCAATTCCACAAAAAATACCACAAATTAGATGCTTTTAAAACAAGTCAGCTGAATTATGTGTTGGCGCCCTATTATAGCACTTAAAGAGTTCCATATCTGTATAACATTAATTACTCCATTTAGTTTTTTCTTGTTGGTTGTTTTGGTATTTCCAGAAAGTGTACAAGGATTTCGTTTGTCTCAATAGAAATGTGCATGCATGTGCATGTGAGTGGGTATCTGTTTGTTTGCTTAAACTCCATGCAAAGGACAGGACTGTGGTCCTTACAGGCCTGATGGAGACTGGAGGAATGGGTGGGAGTGTGAAAACTTTGCCATTTGGTCAATATGCTAATATACACTCACCTATATAACACAGGGAGACACGGTAAAAAGAAGTAAGACGAGACCAAGAGAATAAGGTACTGAAGCTGAAGATATATTTCGACATTCAGGATAAGAGTGGAAGATTTGAAACAAGAAACGGATTTACTGAATCTGTGAAAGGAAACAAGGACAGGGAAGAGGATGTTGGGAGTAGAGATGTACCCCAGTTTAGCTCTTGCGGCACAAAGACTTGGAGACTGCTGTTATCGAGGTAAGAGAGACAAATAAAGCCTTAAAGTAAGAAATAACCATTGGAAGGTTTATACTTTTCTGGATCAGTTGTGCGAATGAGAAGAAACCGCATGTGCAAGAAAATTCACGTGAACTGGGAAATTTGTGCATATTGGTTAAATACCAGAATATAGAAGTACTAAGATTAATTTATTTCAAGGAGGATTGCAAGTTAAGACTATTTAATAACAGCTTGTCAACATTTCAGGCAAGGAAACACTGCTCTTCCATAGTTTCCATAATTAGCTGTATGAAGAAAAATAACATTAGAATAAGAATCCTGTGACACTCTACATTCAGCTACTTATCAAATTATTTCTTAAGAACAAGCTTTAAATTTGATCATTCCTTGATCCACATGAGTAAAATGTGCCAGATTCGAAAGCATCATATATTATCATTGTTCTACCCTCCAGATCGAGAGCCACCAGCACATTTGCCCCTGTACCCATCATCATGTGACACAGCAGCCCGAAGCCTGCCTCCTCGACTTCTACCCCCGCCTACTTCAAAAAGAGATACCTTTGGGAAATCTGAAGACAATATAAAGATAGAGCTGGAAAATATATCCCTGTGGAAGCAGTTTAGCACCGTTGGCACAGAGATGATTATCACCAAGAAGGGCAGGTAGTGCATTTTTTTTTTTAATTCGATGCATGAATTGACATGATTTTTTTTTTAAAGTTTTTGAATTGAAAGTTGTTTTATTAGTTAGTGAAGTATAGTTCATTTTAGCACCATGGGAAACATTTTTACTCTGTAGTTTTCTTAGATTACTGTTTAAGGCCAATTTGTTAACATTTGACTTTTTCAGAAATACATAAAATGGCATTGAATTAATTTAAATACTTTATATATCTTCACATAGAAATGTGCGCAAAGTACTTTGCATGATTGTTATTGTAAAGAAAAAACACTGACCAGGATTTAGTGCTTACTGAAAATGAATAAATGAAATTATTCATTCATTCATTCATTTTCTATACCGCTTAATCCTGTGTTCAGGGTCGCGGGGGACCTGGAGCCTATCCCAGGAGACTTCGGGCACTAGGCGGGGTACACCCTGGACAGGGTGCCAATCCATCACAGGGCACACACACATACACACACTCACACACCCAATCACACACTACGGGCAATTTAGGAACGCCAATTAGCCTAACCTGCATATCTTTGGATTGTGGGAGGAAACCGGAGTACCCGGAGGAAACCCACCAAGCACGGGGAGAACATGCAAACTCCATGCACACAGAGACGGGAATCGAGCCTGGCCGGGGAATCGAACCCAAACCCTGGAGGTGCAAGGCGACAGTGCTAACCACTACACCACCGCGCCGCCTAAATGAAATTAATATTTTTATAATTATTTTTTTTCAATCAGACGGATGTTTCCTCAGCTAAAAGTGAAGGTGTCTGGATTGAACCCATCTCTGCGTTACATCCTCCTGTTGGACATCATACCTGTAGACTCCTTTCGCTACCGTTTCCAAGATGACAAATGGCAGGTGGTGGGAGGAGCTGAAGCTCGACTTCCAGACAGGGTGTTCATCCACCCAGACTCTCCTGCAACTGGTGAACACTGGCAGAACCGAAGCATATCCTTCCACCGAGCCAAACTGACCAACAATACACTGGATGGACAAGGATATGTGAGTATATACTGTACATGCTCATCATTATGAATCTATATTTTTTTCTATAAATCTAGTTCTTAATAATTAAACAAAAAATATGTAAAGGAGAAACTGTTTTGAATTGTGTTTTCCTTTGAAATCTCAAATCTGTCTACAAGATCATTCTTCACTCCCTGCACAAGTACCAAGCACGGGTACACGTGGTTGAAACCAGAGATGTAATGATGTGGGGTGGAGCTCAACACACCTTCACCTTCCCTGAGACACAGTTCATCACTGTTACAGCCTACCAGAACAACAGGGTATGCATACAGTATTTTGAGAAGTTGAATGTTAAAGGACCACAAATTTTTGATGACTGTAGAGGTGTTTTATGACATGTTACGGAGCAGTACACATGTAGAGGTGTGCTCACTTTAACAATGCTTGACTTTTCGGTAATTTCCTTAGATTACTGAACTGAAGATTAATGCCAATCCATTTGCCAAAGGTTTCAGAGAGAATGGCATGAACAGCAAGAAGTAAGTTAATATCAGTCTCCAGATAACAAAACAAACAAAACAAGAACATGCTTGTGGAATACCTTATTATTAATCATATCCTTTATCTTTCAGACAAAGAGAAGCAAGGCAAAAGAGGAAATTGAACCATCCCAATCAAGAGGAAACTTTAGACATAGGTAAAAAAAAATTAAAAAAATTTAGGAATAAAAATTATTTAGGATTTGTCATAATAGACTAGAAATAGCCTGATTATATATGTCTGTAACTCTGTGTTCTGTCTTTCCACCAGAATCCTGTGATCCATGTGATTCCACTGAGGTCTTAACACAACCCATGCAACTGGAAAGCACCACTCTGTCTCTGTCTGATTCAGGTTTTTGCTCTGATGGGGCATCTTTACCAGAGCAGACTGTACAGCAGCATAGCTCCGGTCAAGCATTTCTCAGTTCCCAGATGACCCAGATGCCAGATATTTCAGAGATTCCCAATTCAATAGAGAACCAACCTCAGTCTACCTCAAATAATGAGGTGAACAATGGATTGCTTAATGGGTGAGTCTTATACCTCTACAATTAAACCATACGTAATCCATATATAAAGTACAAACTAGTTATAAAACAATTTAATACATTTTGTGAATAAAAACACTCCCAGTTAAATGTCAACATTTCTGTGTTTTACAGGTCTAGCCAGATGATAGGACTTTCTTCATACACCCCATTTCCAGATCCTTCAATTACACCCTCATCTCATCTACCAGTGTCTCTATCACAGCCTTCATCTCTCTATTCCACTCAGACTGATCTACCATCCCATCCCAATCCAACATCTGTGCAAGATTATTCTTCCATAGCTTCATCTCACTACCCTACCTTACATTCATCTTCTCCGATCACATCTTCCTCAACTTCTCTCCAAAATTCTACACATACCTCCATCTGTCATTCATCCTCTTCTCCACAAATGCCATCTTCCACTTACCATTCCATTCTTCCACCCGAAGAAAACCTAAGCCCTCACACACCTACAAACCCACCCTTTCATTCTCTTTCTCAACCTCCTTGCCAGTCCATCAACAGTTGTGCTTCTGGACATTCTGTTGATACAGCTCAAAACCAGGCTATGAATGGTTTGGGTTCATCCAGTTCTACACCTTCTGCTGTCCAAGACTCCACCCCAACTGCGTTCCCCTTCCCTCCAGTGCAATCTTCCAACAATCCAGATTCTACTACACCCCCATCCCAAATGCTATCCCAAACTGCCTTTCCCTTTCCTCCTGTGGAAGATCCAAATGGCCAAACAGATCCAAATCAAATCCCTACAGCTTTCACATTTAATTCAGTGCCAGAATCCACCTCAACCCCTCTAAATACCCCGTCAGATCAGGATGACAACACTACTGCATTTTCTTTCCCACCACAACCTGGCAATACAAATTCTTCGACTTCCTTGCCTGTACAAACCCTAGCACCTTACTCCTTCCAAGCATCTGCAAATCCTCATATGAATCCATCTTACCAAAACCTGTCAAATTCAGCAACTGGATCCTTTACTCAAATGTCTTCTAATTCTGTAAATGGAGCCTGTTCACAATTTTTTAGCAACCCCATAATCAACCCCTTTCCGGCTTCTTCTCTGCCTGCATCTCTGCCTTCACATGTAGTGCCTGGGTCAATTTCTAACTCTATTCAATCCACTCACATATCTTATGCCTTGCCCCCTTCCATCCCATCTGCTCCTCCTCCTCTCCAGAATGTAGCAATGCCAACTATTGGGTCTTCTCAGATTATTCCAGCACTTCCAAATATAGCCCAGGTCCAGCCAATTATGCCCCAGTCATTCCCATCCTCCACTTTTCCCCATATCCCTCCCCAATGTGCAAATTCTTCTCAAATCCAATCACAACCTTTTGCCTCTACAGCTCCACTCCTTTCACATTCAGCCCTACAAAACCACCCCATGCCACCTGGATCAACCCATACACAGTACCCTGCCGCTTCCACTACATATCCCCCAGTAGCTCCATCGGAGATAGGATCCTTTTCTCAACTTAATCCAACTGCCCCCTACCTTCCTGATATGGTATTGCATCCTTCTCTACTCCCCTCTTTAGATAACACTCTGTCTTCTTCTGCTACTTCTCTGTACAACCCTTTTCCTTCTTATCCTCTCCGCCTCTGTCAGGACCCACGATCCACCTTTCATTTACAGCTCAGACATATTTACAGGCGGCCCCAACATGTACATGCTAACAACCAGGGGTCGTACCTAGATCTTGGAGGAAGGCCTGCATTTTGAAAAGTGATATAAGTAGCCATAAATTAGATCTATTAATTTTTGCTGTAATCAACAGATGTAGATGGTACAGCTTTAGATTTGTTTTTATTTTTGTAGTATAGCTTAATCAAAATCAGTATAAAATTTTGTTCCATTTTAAAAACAATTGTATACTGAATCTTGCAAATAAAGTGTTTTTGTGAATTCTGTTTAAGATTTTCTTTTTGACTGGAAAATCACAAAGTATGAACTAAACAAACAAACAAACAAAATGTTTACAATACTTTTATAAATGTACTTTGAGATAAAGGAAAAGCAATTCTGATATACACAATTAGCTTTTGGGGTTTTAACCTATTTTATACGGATACAATTAACATTCTTCGAGTTTATATTATTATACAAAATTTAGTAACACTATTAAAATCATAATAAAAATGTGATATCATAAAGATTGACAAATAAAAAATGTAAACTATTTGCACAAACATCATCTATTCAAGTAGATCATTTCTGCAGGTAGTTTCGCCACTTCACAGCTTCAGGGTTTGGAATATTTCCACCAGGTTCTCCAGTGTCCTCCAACCCTTTAAAAACACAAACAAATTGGCCATGGTGTTAGTGTGCAAGTGTTTGTGTAAATTTGTGTATATTGTGCCTTTAAATGGGTTGGCTTGCCATCCAGGAGGCATTTCCACATCACACCCATTGTTCTCAGGCTACTCATCAGATCCACCATGACCCTGACAAGAGTGCATACTAATAATAAATAAATGAATGAATGAATGCTCCATGACTGCTGTGAATGTTCTCACTTCATTTTTAGCTTTTAAATTTGTCTAAAATAAATGTCTAGAACATATCCACAGTTTTCAACTAATTCACTATAACTACGTGGCCCCAAAACCTGTTATAGCAAGCTCCATGAAGAGGAGGGTTCAGGGGTAGCTCATTGGTTATAGCACTGGATCATGGTTCAGAAAGTCTTCAAACCCCACAACAACCAAGTTACCATTGTTGGGCGCTTGAGCAAAGCCCTTAACCCTCAACTGCTCAGATGTGTAACGAAGAAAAAAAAGTAAGTTGCTCTGAATAAGGGTGTCTGCTAAATGTAAATGAAGACCAGATTCTGTTATCACCCAAATGAGGATGGTTTCCCTGTTCTGTTTGGTTCCTCGCAAGGTTTCTGATTCTCAATAATCTGGAATGGGATGTTCAAAAAACACAAATGATTGTTATGATCAGGTTCCACAAGCATTTGGTCCTATGGTGTATCATTTCAAGTAGTTTTAATTGAAATCCTCCTATTTATGATATACAGTACGCAAATAAGAAAAATAGAAATGTTTGGAATGCATCAATTATATTAAATATGCAGTGGGGTAGAGATCTGAGACCACTGAAACTAAAAACACATAGAAAACTCAAAATATATTGAAAGTTAGAATTTCTAGGGGGGAAACGTGCAATTTGCACATGGATACTAACAAATTATCCATGTGCAAATTCAGAAATTTGTGTCAGTATATTTTATTTTCACTAGTGCTCCCAGACATTTGGGCACCATGTGGATTTAAAAAAGATGCTGATTTGATACAGATATTAGGATATTGCAGTGACGATGCATATTTCATTAAACGTCCCTTAATTTAGGACAATGAGTAGGGGAACAAAATGTGGCATTTTTTTCCTGTACATTTCACAATACTGGAATGGTCATGATAAGTGAGGGTGAGTGTACGGGAATGCTTCGGGCTGGCAGTAAAATTGCTCCTGTGTATTTTTTCATTGTGCAAACAAGGATTTCTCCAGATATGTCAAAGGTCTGGTCCTGGAGCACAAGTCTGAAACCTTAAATCATATAGGGAGATCATTTAGCACTTTTGTCCCTTTTCATTCATCATCAGTATTTTTGTTATCCTGCAGGGTTAAAGGGTACATGGCCATTTGCTCAAGAACAGGTTTTCAACAGGAGTGAACTGGCTGGCTGTAGTGCTGAAAGTCATTAAAGAGGTGATAATGATTGCAAATCCCTCCTCTTTTTTTCCCTCTCCATTTGGTGATGTAGTAGATTGGAGAAAAGTCAAAGGCTAGGTAAACAAATCCAATTACAAATGAATTATCTTTGAGGGGGAAAAAAATTCAGAAGCTTGAAAGCTGATGAAATATAACACATGAAAATACCTTAGTGAATGTGTAGTTACATCACGTTTTACAACCATGCTTACGCAGTCGATTTTGTTTAATAAAACAGTTTTTTTTCTTTTTTAAACTATTATTCTTACTTCTGTTGCTTTTACTTCAACTCACGACTTAGTTACTAATAGTTTTCCACACACTATATGGACAAAAGTTTTTGGCCAAACCTATTAATTATTGGATTAAGGTGTTACAATCAGGCCCCTTAACCATGAGCTCATAGATACTCTACAGATTGAATGGGCACAAATTTCTACAGAAACATTACAAAATCTTGTGGACAGCATTCCAAGAAGAGTGTCGGCTGTTTAAGCTGCAAAAGGGGGACAAACTCCATATTAAAGTATATATGTATATTTGGATACAATGTCATTGGCCAAATACTTTTGTCCATATGGTGTATGTCACAGTTCCCCATTTGTTAGATATCTACAGTGGTGTGAAAAACTATTTGCCCCCCTCCTGATTTCTTATTCTTTTGCATGTTTGTCACACAAAATGTTTCTGATCATCAAACACATTTAACTATTAGTCAAAGATAACACAAGTAAACACAAAATGCAGTTTTTTAAATGAGGGGTTTTATTATTTAGGGAGAAAAGAAGTCCAAACCTACATGGGCCTGTGTGAAAAAGTAATTGCCCCCTGAACCTAATAACTGGTTGGGCCACCCTTAGCAGCAATCACTGCAATCAAGCGTTTGCGATAACTTGCAACGAGTCTTTTACAGCGCTCTGGAGGAATTTTGGCCCACTCATCTTTGCAGAATTGTTGTAATTCAGCTTTATTTGAGGGTTTTCTAGCATGAACCGCCTTTTTAAGGTCATGCCACAACATCTCAATAGGATTCAGGTCAGGACTTTGACTAGGCCACTCCAAAGTCTTCATTTTGTTTTTCTTCAGCCATTCAGAGGTGGATTTGCTGGTGTGTTTTGGGTCATTGTCCTGCTGCAGCACCCAAGATCGCTTCAGCTTGAGTTGACGAACAGATGGCCGGACATTCTCCTTCAGGATTTTTTGGTAGACAGTAGAATTCATGGTTCCATCTATCACAGCAAGCCTTCCAGGTCCTGAAGCAGCAAAACAACCCCAGACCATCACACTACCACCACCATATTTTACTGTTGGTATGATGTTCTTTTTCTGAAATGCTGTGTTACTTTTACGCCAGATGTAACGGGACACGCACCTTCCAAAAAGTTCAACTTTTGTCTCGTCGGTCCACAAGGTATTTTCCCAAAAGTCTTGGCAATCATTGAGATGTTTTTTAGCAAAATTGAGACGAGCCTTTATGTTCTTTTTGCTTAAAAGTGGTTTGCGCCTTGGAAATCTGCCATGCAGGCCGTTTTTGCCCAGTCTCTTTCTTATGGTGGAGTCGTGAACACTGACCTTAATTGAGGCAAGTGAGGCCTGCAGTTCTTTAGATGTTGTCCTGGGGTCTTTTGTGGCCTCTCGGATGAGTTGTCTCTGCGCTCTTGGGGTAATTTTGGTCGGCCGGCCACTCCTGGGAAGGTTCACCACTGTTCCATGTTTTTGCCATTTGTGGATAATGGCTCTCACTGTGGTTCGCTGGAGTCCCAAAGCTTTAGAAATGGCTTTATAACCTTTACCAGACTGATAGATCTCAATTACTTTTGTTCTCATTTGTTCCTGAATTTCTTTGGATCTTGGCATGATGTCTAGCTTTTGAGGTGCTTTTGGTCTACTTCTCTGTGTCTGTCACGAACTAACCGGGATGACTAGAATGATGATCGTGCTATCTGTCTCGAACAAACCGGGAAGAGCAGATAGCTTTAGCAGTTAGCCCTGTAGCGTGAATGGTAAACCCAAACGCGGATAAACACGAGCGGGCAGGATAATCACGCGCTTTGTTATAAGGACTCTCACACTCAATGAGCAAAGGAAAGACACAATCTAACCCTAGTCCTATAAATACACACTCAGTCTGAAAAGATAGCCAAGAAAGTGAGTACTCACAGATACGGGAACGATTCCGAAAAGATCTGGGCATAACTCAATGACAGAGCGATGTGCGGCGCCATCTTGTTTACCTTTATGCTTTCAGGTTCGCGACCGTCTTACTTCCGGGTCCTAGTGCCGGTCGCGGCTGAGTGTGCATGACAGTACCCCCCCGTCCAGGACCGACTCCGGACGGTCCAGGGGTGGAGGATACCCGGTGACGGTAGTCCCTAATGAGCCCGGAGTCGAGGATGAAGCGAGCCGGAACCCAGGACCGCTCCTCGGGACCGTAGCCTTCCCAGTCGACCAGATACTGGGTGCCCCTGCCCCGAGGGCGCGAGTCGAGGATCCGTCGCACGGTGTAGGCGGGACCGCCGTCAATGATTCGGGGGGGAGGAGCAGGGGGGGTGGGTGGAACCATGGGTGAGGTGGTGAATGGTTTCAGCTGTGAGGTATGGAAGACAGGGTGGATCCGGAGCGCCGCAGGCAGCTGGAGCCGGTAGGTGACAGGGTTGATCCTGAGAGTTATGCGGTATGGCCCGATGAACCTTGGTGATAACTTTTTTGACTCTGTGTGCAGGTGGAGGTTTTTGGATGATAGCCACACTTTGTCACCTACGTGGTACAATCGTCCCGGAGGGTGCCGACGGCGGTGTTGGGCCACATAGTTGGCGTTGGTGCGTCGGATGGCGAGATTGGCTTGGTGCCATAGCCGCCGGCACCGGCGAACCAACTGTTGGGCCGATGGTACATCAACCTCCGGTTCTTGGTGAGTGAACATCGGAGGCTGGAAACCATAGCACACCTCAAATGGGCTCAGGTTGGTGGCTGAGGAGACGTGAAGGTTGTGTGATAATTCGGCCCACTTGAGGTAGCGGGCCCAGGAGCGCTGGCGATCCGACACGAAACATCTTAGGTAGCGCTCCAGCTGTTGGTTGGTTCGCTTCGTCTGACCGTTCGTCTGGGGGTGATAGCCAGAGGACAAACTGCAGGACAAATCGATCAGACGGCAGAAGGCCTTCCAGAACCGGGCGGTGAACTGGGGACCTCTGTCCGAGACGATGTCCTTAGGGAACCCATGCAATCGGACTACGTGTTCCAATATCAGCTCTGCTGTGGTTTTGGCTGACGGGAGTCCGGTGAGGGCCACCAGGTGCACTGCCTTGGAGAAGCGGTCCACGATGGTAAGGATGACGTCTTTTCTCTCGGAGGTCGGCAGGCCCGTGATGAAGTCGACGGCAATGTGCGACCAGGGCCGACGAGGGACTGGAAGTGGTTGGAGCTCCCCCGGAGTTGGTTGGTTAGAGTCTTTGGCCCTGGCGCACACTGGGCACGCCCGGACGAACTCAGCAGCCTCCCTCCTCATCGAAGGCCACCAAAAGGCCCGTCCCACGAAGGTGAGGGTTCTCCGGGTTCCCTGGTGTCCCGCGACGGGTGAAGAATGGCCCCACTGGAGGACTTCGGGCCGGAGTTGAGTGGGGACGTAGAGCCGCCCGGGCGGCACACCTGCCGGTGCGGGTTCGGTGGCCAGTGCCTGGCGGACCCTCGTTTCCATATCCCAGTGTAGGGGTGCGATGATCCGGGTGGGTGGAAGGACAGGCACGGGCTCCGCCCGGGGCGCCTCTCGCTCGTATTGACGGGAGAGGGCGTCGGCCTTGGTGTTCTTTGACCCCGGGCGGTACGAAAGATGGAAATCGTACTGTTCGAAGAATAAGGCCCACCGTGCCTGTCGTGGGTTTAGCTGTTTGAGGTTGCGGATGGTGATGAGGTTCTGATGATCCGTCCAGACAATGAATGGCTCACTGGCACCCTGGAGCCAGTGACGCCACTCCTCCAAGGCCCACTTTATGCCCAACAGTTCACGGTCCCCTACTCCGTATCGCTGCTGAGTGGGGTTAAATTTTTTGGAGTAAAAGCCACAGGGGTGTAGCTTTTGGTCTGGACCTCGTTGTGAGAGAACAGCGCCGGCGCCCACTTCCGACGCGTCCACCTCCACAACGAACGGTTGACTGGCATCCGGGTGGAGGAGAATCGGGGCGGTGGTGAACAGGTGACAGAGTCGGTGGAAAGCTGAGATGGCGGTAGTGTTGAGTTGGAAGGAATGGGGTGAGAGCCTGGTAAGTGCAGTGAGTGGTGCTGCAACTGTACTGTAGTCCCGGATAAAGCGACGATAAAAGTTCGCAAACCCGAGAAAGCGTTGGAGCTGTTTGAGTGTCCTGGGTAGGGGCCAGTGACGTACAACCTCCAGCTTCTGCGGGTCCATGGCCACACCCTGGGGCGAGATAACAAAACCCAAGAACGTGGTGGAGTGCTCGTGAAAAGCACACTTCTCCAACTTACAGTACAGCTGGTGGGCGAGCAATCTCTTTAGGACAGCCCGAACATGTCTTGTGTGTTCCTCGGGGGTGCGTGAGTATATTAAAATGTCATCTAGGTAGACGAACACCCATCGGCCTAGCATGTCCCTGAGAACATCATTGATGAAACACTGGAAGGCCGAGGGTGCGTTGCAGAGACCAAATGGAATGACCAGGCTCTCATAATGTCCGGTAGGAGTGATGAAGGCCGTCTTCCACTCATCACCCTCTCTGATGCGCACCAAGTTGTAGGCGCTCCGGAGGTCCAACTTAGTGAACATGGTGGCACCAGAGAGGGCGTCCAGGGCTGAGTTGGTAAGAGGCAAAGGATGACGATTTCTGATGGTAATCTTGTTAAGCCCCCGATAGTCGACACACGGACGAAGTTCGCCCCCTTTTTTCTTTACAAAGAAGAACCCCGCGGCAGCCGGCGAGGAGGAGGGTCTGATGGTGCCATTTCGCAGGGCGCTGGCGACATACTCCTCCATAGCCTGGGTCTCGCTGGTAGAAAGGGAGTAGAGGTGGCCGCGGGGGGGGCTGGAGCCTGGCTGGAGTTCGATGGCTAGGTCGTAAGGTCGGTGAGGTGGTAGATGGCTGGCCCGGCGCTTGCAAAACACCTCAGCCAGGTCTCGATATGGTGGTGGAAGGGCTTGGATGTCGACGTCGGGGGCCTCGGACTCCCTGGAACACGTCCCAGCCTGGGCCTGTAGGCATAAGTCGGTGCAGGTCGGCCCCCATTGAAGGATTCGGTTCTGGGACCAGGATATGAGTGGGTCGTGCTGTAAGAGCCAGGGGTAGCCGAGGATGATGGGTGGAGAGGAGATGGGTGTAAGGTGAAATTGGATAGACTCCTGATGTTGGCCGAGGATGAGAGTGATGGGTGAAGTCTGCTGGGTGATGGGGCTGGATGAGAGGGGCCGCCCGTCGACCGAGGTGATTTTTACTGGCTGGGATAACGCCTCTATCTTTACCCCCAATCCTCTGGCATACGTTGAGTCAATGAAGTTACCCGCGGCACCAGAATCGATGAACGCGGCACTTCTGACCCGTTTGTGGCCAAGATGGAGGGTTACCTGGACCGTGAGTCGAGTCTCAGCGTTGTCGGTGGTCGCGGAGAGATGGATGATACCCGGGGAGTCTCTCCTCTCTCTCACCGGGTTTGGGCGTTTCCCGGACGGGACGGGCAGGTCGCTCGATGGTGCGCGGCTGATCCGCAGTAAGCGCATAGTCCCTCGCGGTAGCGTCTCTCGCGTTCCGCCACGGTCAGGGAGGCGCGCCCTAGCTGCATGGGTTCCCCGGCTCCGGTGTCAACCACGGCAGGGGGTGGATTCATTGTAGGAGTGCGCGGTGTCTGTGTCTGCGCGCAGGACTGCCGTGGCCCACTCTGCTGCCTGCCCTGATAGCAACGAGACGAGGAGTGCAATGCGCAGCCGGTCGGTGGAGTACTTGGTGGGATTGAACTCAAACACCAGTTCCAGCGATGTTAAAAACACACTGCATTTCCCATCCGTGCCATCCCATTTATCTGGAAGAGCTAAAAAAACGTCAGAAGGGGGGGGGGGGGTGGCGGCGCCGCGACCGCCGCGGCGGGCGGGCAGCTAGCCAGCCCACCAACCGCCTCCCGGAGGCTCGCGTTCTCCTGCCTAAGCCCCGCGACCTCGCGGCGCAAGGCCGCGATGTCTCGGACACTGCGGCGCAGAGAACCGAGCTCCGCGGTTAGCGTATTGATGAGCAAAGCATGCTGGTCAACCACATCGCGGAGGCGGGCGTAATCCGCTGGGTTTACTGCTCGCGGCTCTGTCATTCTGTCACGAACTAACCGGGATGACTAGAATGATGATCGTGCTATCTGTCTCGAACAAACCGGGAAGAGCAGATAGCTTTAGCAGTTAGCCCTGTAGCGTGAATGGTAAACCCAAACGCGGATAAACACGAGCGGGCAGGATAATCACGCGCTTTGTTATAAGGACTCTCACACTCAATGAGCAAAGGAAAGACACAATCTAACCCTAGTCCTATAAATACACACTCAGTCTGAAAAGATAGCCAAGAAAGTGAGTACTCACAGATACGGGAACGATTCCGAAAAGATCTGGGCATAACTCAATGACAGAGCGATGTGCGGCGCCATCTTGTTTACCTTTATGCTTTCAGGTTCGCGACCGTCTTACTTCCGGGTCCTAGTGCCGGTCGCGGCTGAGTGTGCATGACAGTGTCAGGTAGCTCCTATTTAAGTGATTTCTTGATTGAAACAGGTGTGGCAGTAATCAGGCCTGGGGGTGACTACAGAAATTGAACTCAGGTGTGATAAACCACAGTTAAGTTATTTTTTAACAAGGGGGGCAATCACTTTTTCACACAGGGCCATGTAGATTTGGAGTTTTTTTTCTCCCTTAATAACGTAAACCTTCATTTAAAAACTGCATTTTGTGTTCAATTATGTTATCTTTGACTAATAGTTAACGGTTTTTGATGAGCAGAAACATTTAAGTGTGACAAAGATGCAAAAGAATAAGAAATCAGGAAGGGGGCAAATAGTTTTTCACACCACTGTACATGTAACTATCATAACTTCCATAAACCATATTCACAAACCTCCTTTGCTATTTTTGCTTTTTTCCTAACTCTCTACTTGGCTCGAGTGATCTTCTCCCGAACTCTCCGTCGTAGCTCTTGCCTCAGCAGGTCTCTCTCTTTGCGGATCCCCTGCAGCACGGTGCGGTTCTCCTGAGCCCGTCGAACTAGATATGGCAGAGTGTCATCCACTGAGCCGTAAGGCACAGACTTGTACACCGAGAAACCCTGCTGAGCTGAGGAAAGTCCCATAGTCAAAAAATAATATAAAAGCATAATGAGGATATACAGTAGGCAATAATTTGCGTTAAAAATATTTCTCAAATATGACTAGTCATAAAGTTCTGACAGAAGTGCCATGTGTAATTCAAAACCTCATCTATACTGTATATTAATGTGTTTAATCTAGCATCATTTAAAAAGACTTTCCATATAATCCATATAATGCATGCTTAATAATAAACAAAGTAAAATGTGATATTAAAATATGATTTCTATCAGGAGCCCCCAGTGTCAATTTGTAAAAATGGGAAGTTGCATGCTTTTACATAAAAAAAAAAAAAGTACAAAATGAAAAAAAAAAAGCAATGTCATGTAATGCAATTTTGTAACTAACATATTCATATTGTAATTATTCAACCTGCTGTAGAATAAATCACTTAAGAATAACTTTGGGTTGGTAACAGTAAAGTGTTTTCAGATAAGCACTGGGTGTTTCTTTTTCTTACATATTAGAAGTAATTGATGATATTTACCCAGAGTGAGAGACACGTGATCACACATGCCAAGAAGTTGACCAAAACACACTGAACCCCCATCTCGAACAATCCCTAACTCATTCATCCTGAAAAAGAGATGAATTTCATTTCCTCCAAAAGTAATTTTTATTCATTCATCTTCTATACCGCTTAATCCTGTGTTCAGGGACCTGGAGCCTATCCCAGGAGACTTCGGGCACTAGGCGGGGTACACCCTGGACAGGGTGCCAATCCATCGCAGGGCACACACACATACACACACTCCCAATCACACACTACGGGCAATTTGGGAACGCCAATTAGCCTAACCTGCATGTCTTTGGACCGTGGGAGGAAACCGGAGTACCCGGAGGAAACCCACCAAGCACGGGGAGAACATGCAAACTCCATGCACACAGAGACGGGAATCGAACCCGGACCCTGGAGGTGCAAGGCGACAGTGCTAACCACTACACCACCGCGCCGCCAAGTAATTTTTAAAGATACCAAATTAAATTTTTTTTATACTAATTGGAAATATTGCTTAATCAAAATCGAAGCACTCATTCTCTTTAATGCTTATTCGGGGTCGTGGGATGCCTGTGGCCTACCTCAGGACACTGTGTGCACAAGGCAGTACAGAGTCCCAGTCCATAGCAGGGCACAGGCGTGCACACACTCACACATTATTGATAACTTGGAAATGCCAGATGGCCTCATTTGCATGTCTTTGGACTGTGGGACCTGACAAGACCCGAAGGTGGGACTCGACCCTGGAGGTGTGAGGCCACAGTGCTAACCACTACGCCCAACAAAAATGCTGACTATAGTTTGTCACTCTAGCAAACGACATCATGCACAGCCTCATAACAACCATAAATCATGTCATACCATGTCACAGCCTTCCTAACAGATTCTTCATTGTGAGTTGCTACAATGATCTTGTAGCGGTCAGGCTGCTGGGAAATCAGGTTCAGCATCACTTCCAGAGACTCGTTATAACTGCATAAAAAAAAGAAAATACAGCATGAAGACAAACCAGTGTTAGGCACATTTCTGAATTCTCAATATTCTGACGGTGTCATCCGTTCACTTGTCATTTGTGTGCTCCCATGACTGGTGAATGGGGTCCGGTCGCCCTTCCTTGCTTGCCAACTTTCGCTCCTTGTCCATATATGCACCTCGGACAAGTTTAACCCCGAGGCAGAAAGACTGGTCCACAGACATTCGGATAGCATCAAGCAAGAGTTCTCTGGACTCCTGGTGCGAGACAGAGAATCATTCATTCATTCTATCATTTTCAGTAAGTGCGTTAACCCTGTCAGGATCATGGTAAATCTAGAAGGCATCTCAAGAACATTGAGGATGAGTCATGGACACAACCTGCGTGAGATAGCACCACGCACACACATTCAAAACTATTTTAATGGAATGTGTGGAGGAGAAGGAAGATCCAATGTGTGTATAAACGGACCTTTGCATTTAAATGACAACTAACCTTCAGGTAGCACTGGTAAGTGTTCCATATCCAGGCGGTATCTCGATTGAACTTCTTCATCATAGCCATGGTGACAAGCGCGAGAGCAGGATTCATATATGTGTACTCGGCATCCACTAGAACTCTGACTTTGTTAATACTTGCCTGTTGACAAAAAAAAAACAACAGTTCTTTAGTTGTAATTTAAACAAAGACAGGTTAACATCTGGATCTTTGATACCTCTCCAATTTGGTTGAGTCTGTTCAGTCCAAGTAGAAAGTGTATGTTTTCAGTTTCACTAAGTCCAGGAAATGTAATAACCTGGTCCAACAACATAAAACATTAATCGAATGATTGTTGGCCTTGGACATTTCTTGTAAATATGGAACAATTGTAATGGAATACAAGAAAAGCCTTTATACCTCTTTGTCCATGGCTCTAACCAAGAGGTCAAGATCATAATGTTGCGTCTTCAGCAAGGAAGTCAGCTTAACCTAGATGTTGTCACAGTATTCAACAATGCAGTAAATAGTCGATACAGCAAATATTGTGAATTATTATTTTCAGTAATCAGGAACAACTACATCAATTATTATGAAAAAAACATGCACATATAAAACAGAGTCTGGTACCTACTAGTTTACAACCTACATTAAGACTCTGCTACAAGGCTGATCCTATGGTTTTATGATATCAGCAGCAAGTAGCATCTTTCACAGCCTCTCTATCAATGTTAAAATCAGCTATCTTTGGTGAATATGTACAAACATTATGCATAAAGAAAGAATTAATTGGGGCAGGGGTAGCATTAACTGGGGCAGATTAATTGGGGCAAGGCCAGCTCAGTGGTTAGAGCAGAGGTAAGGCATTGGAGTAGTGATTGGAAGATCCCAGGTTCAAACACCACCACCACCACCAAGTTGCCACTGTCGGGCCCTTGAGCAAGGCCCTAAACTGCTGAGATGTATAAAGAGAAAAAATAAGTAAGGTAAGTCTCCCTGAATACGGGTGTAACGTAAATGTCGATTGGTTTCTTACTAACATAAAAATCCGATATCAGTCAGGCACCTACACAAAGCTCGGGGCTGACCAAGGCAGTGATCTTCAGTTGCATCATGGGATCTTTGCTCCAGGCATTGCTGTGAGTCATGCGCACACACGCCAACATGGCTGCCAAGTTGTCATCGTACCTCTTCTCCCTATTTACGTTGGAGCAATACAAATGTCAGTGATATTTAGGCCCCTTCTTTCAGAAAGGTAATATATATTGATGCATTTATAACCCAGAGCTTTCTCCTAGATCCTCTTCAATGGGAACAGCCAACATGGGACGCAGTCCTAGCGAGTTCATCTTCTCCATAGATGATGCAATTTCAGTTTCTGTTTCCCCAGCAACAAACTGAGCATAAACAAATGGCCGAAGGACCATGGCAAAAACTCTTCTGCCCAGGATGGACCGTGTAATTGACATAAGCTGAGGAAAAGCAGGACATGCACGTGTGAATAGGACATGACATGTGCAATATCATAGACTTTAACACATCAAAATGTAATGATAGTAGTGGATACCCATAGATATACATCATACTATACAGTATATCTATAAATCTGCGTATGTATTGGAACACCAAAGCCCATGTTATTATTATTTTACTATAAAAACCATTTGATTTGAGATCAAAAGATAAAACAATATATTAAAAAAGATCAGAAAATCAACATTGATTACCCTTTTATGAATGTACTTTATATTGCATTTCATGCACATGTACAGCTAGATGTGTCGAAAACCTTTCTGTTTGAACTTATTCACTGTCTATGGGAGAAAAGTAAGCCACATTACATGGGTGTCTGGTAAAAACATCAATTGGCCTTGTTGTTCCAATATTTTCAGCAGAGAATATATACGTACAAGCAGGAGGGGCATATCTTACGGAGATACAACATAAATAACATTTATTCATGGACGCATCTTTGTGTCAGTGCACATTTGTGCATAAAATGCAATACAAAGTACATTCATAAAAGGGTAGGCAAAGTAAAACAATAACCTATGACATTTGGGGGAAAGCATTAGAAATTCTATTACTAGTTGACATTGGCATTTAAAAAGACAGCTATATGAAAATACATAACACATACACTGATCAGCCATGACATTATGATCTCCCACCTAATTTTGAGAAGGTCCCCCCCTTTGCCACACAAACTGTTCTAACACCTTTCTATCGGAACCACCCTTAACCTTTTCCTCTATTTGAGCTACTCTAGGCGGCGCGGTGGTGTAGTGATTAGCACTGTCGCCTTGCACCTCCAGGGTCTGGGTTCGATTCCCCGGTCAGGCTCGATTCCCGTCTCTGTGTGCATGGAGTTTGCATGTTCTCCCCGTGCTTGGTGGGTTTCCTCCGGGTTCTCCGGTTTCCTCCCACAGTCCAAAGATATGCAGGTTAGGCTAATTGGCGTTCCTAAATTGCCCGTAGGGAGTGATCAGGTGTGTGTATGTGTGTGTGCCCTGCGATGGATTGGCACCCTGTCCAGGGTGTCTAGTGCCTGTCCCCGCCTAGTGCCTGAAGTCTCCTGGGATAGGCTCCAGGTCCCCCGCGACAGGATTAAGCGGTATAGAAAATTAATGAATGATCTACTCTAGCACTTCTATTGGATTGGACTACATACAGTAAGCCAGCCTTTGCTCTCCAAGTGCATCAGTGAGCCATGGCCACCTACTGTATGACCCTGTCACCAGTTTTCCTTCCTTGATCACTTTTGGTATGTCCTGACCACTGCAGACCAGGAACATCTCATAAGAGCTGCAGTTTTGGAATTGTTCCGACCCAGTTGTCTAGCCATCACAATTGGTTCCTTCTCACGGTAAGTACATTTTCAATATCTTATCACAATGGCGGCTGGAAGTGGGTG
This sequence comes from Channallabes apus, assembly GCA_030522415.1. NCBI lineage: Eukaryota > Metazoa > Chordata > Actinopteri > Siluriformes > Clariidae > Channallabes > Channallabes apus. The sequence goes on from CM060104.1 coordinate 38,350,244, forward strand.
GGATATGTAAGGCAGCATGTGAACCTTTTTACTGAAATTGATGTGTAGGAGGCAGAAAAAAAAATGGTTTTTGGAAGCTTCATTTCGTTTTTTAGTGTCACTAGTGCCATGGACAGATGAGAAGCAACTATTATTATATTCATGGAGAATAATGTCTGGAACTTGAGACAGAAGGGATGCAGACTCCTTTTTAAATAAACATTGTGCAAAAACAAAACTAGATCACCACTACAGGGACTATGGTACTGGGCGAAGAGACGAAAACAGATACTCAACAAATGCTAGACAAAGATATGATGAGAAAAAAACGAACAGAGGTACTATAGTCTGCAGAGCAGGATATGGATAACGATTCTGGTGACTGTGATTAGTTACAGGTGTTGGCTGTAATAGAGTGCCCTCAGAGCACTAGGCTTGTTTAAGGTGCTTTTCCTGAAAGTCTGAGGAGACCAGGAGAACCAGAGAGGATGATGTTCCTCAGAAATCAGCGGATGAGGTGAAAAGTTTTTTTGTGCTGCGGGAAGTTCTTTGGTTCTTGTTTGTCGGATTTGGTGACAAAGCAGTGCCAGTGGTGGGCCAGAAGCCAATGTGATACCTTCAGCAAAATCAGATGATGCAGTGACATCAGTAGGAGGTGGGCTGATGTGGGCTGATGATGAAGCAGCACTATAGGTGCCATTTCAAGTAAATGGGTTAATGTTCAAAGTGATGCCCTGAGCAAAGTGGCAAGGTGGCTGGGTGAAGACCTCATCACGAGAAACAGGGGCTGAAGTGACTGGGCTCAGGAGGTCTACTTCTCACTCTCTGGTCAGATGTTTAGATGTTAAGATGTCTCCCTCAGATGGTTGGACTGCGGCAGTGAATCTATCCCCTCCGGCCTACTGGGTGGACTGTTAGTGCTAGCCTCTGGGATGAGCTGTAGTGTCATTGATGTTCAGCAACATATATCTTGCTAATAAATGCATACTTCTCAAGCTTCTATCTTTTCGAAGACATTTTCATTGTCGGTTTTTTAAATCCATGGAGTCAGCTTGCTAAACCTAAATGAAACTAAACTTGTAACTTGTCTCAGGTCTAATCAACTGCCAATCATTTATTCTAATGCATTTGACAAGGGCCAAATTGTGATGGCTTGACCCATGACTGGGTCAGAGCAACTCCAAAACGGCAGGTTGTGCCCGTGTAGTCCGATCCAGTAGAAGAGCTACTCTGTAGCTCAAATTGATGAAAAGGTTAATGCTGATGATTTGTAATAGCAAGGTGTCAGAAAAGACAGTGCATCACTGTTATGATGGCAAAAGAGGGACCTACGCAATATTAGGCAGGTGGTCATAATGGTATGGTAACATATGTGTACATGTGGAGTATATGAAGAATTTATATCAGCACTAAAGATGCACTGATCCATAGTTGGGAAAGGAGCAAATAAGCATGCAAGTTACCAGTTATTTAATTTCCACTTAATATATTATTTCATACTGTATATACTCCATACAAATTATTGATATTTTCATTCATTTTTCATTGAAGCTGTTGTTAGCTTTATTAAGATACAGTGTGCTTTGGCCACAACAACTTTCAACTGATTGCACCAATCTCTCTGAAATGACGATCATAACTGAGACTTAGGAACACTCACCTTGCCACAGTTATTGACCAGTACAGGGTAAGAGCAGAGTCTAAAAACTCCAAGCGCTCGTACTAGTTCCCACCCACTCTTGGACTGGAATGCTCGTGGATCCTTGAAAGTTAGCAGGGCAGGTGGAACTGGTTCCCTCAGCTCATGATTCGAGAAGGGTGCAAACCCCACACGTTCTGACGACAGTGTCCGTACGCTTATTATGCGCAGTGTCTGGGAATTATGTAGCATAATCGAGCGAAAAACAGAGGACATCTTTGTGGATTGTGCGCAGGACTTCGTATACGTTGCAGACTTTTATCCTCAAGTTGGAATTTAAATCACTCCAAATCTGTTGTCTGGTAGAGCATTCCAAAGATCTGTACATGAACCGCATGCTCAGTGAAAGAATCGGTAAACTGTGCAGTTATACATTGATAGATAGTACAGGTTGAGTAATGAAACAAACTTTGCTGTTCAAATCTAAGAAAACACTCATTTGAAATACATTCATTTATATCAATTCACTTATCTATTCATCATCTATAAATCATACAATAATCAAACAGATTTTGACGTTTCGTTCATACCTTCTCAAGACCAAACAGTTACTTCCAGAAAGTCCAGTGATTGTAATGTGAATGCTGTAACTACACCTGGAAGATGGGTGAATGTTCAGTGAAACAAAACTTTTGATGAAAGAGGAGAGGATGGAGGTTAGGGGTTTATGTTGGGTCTCATGGTTAATTACTGACAAACAGAATGAACTTTGGGCTGAGCATTGGGGAACACCTCTAGGAGCAAAACCTTGGTCTTGTAATTTTGTAAATTACAATAATGTACAAAAATGTATTCAATCAGTCTAAAATTTAAATACACTTTGGAATAACCGATAAAACAGTCTTCTCTGACCTTTTTACAGCTATATTTGAATAAAAGAGAATGTCAGGAGAGAAGAAACAGAGGAATCGATATATACACACGTACATATATATATATATATGCATGCAAGTATTTTACATGAAACTCAGGCTTCAAAATTAGCTGAAGACATTGATTCCACAAGACCTATGAAGTAAATCCTCCCATTATAACCCGTTATAACTTGGGGCCTCTGTGGATTGGACTTGCTTGGAAAAAATATGGAAGCCAAGTCACCACCACAAATCTTTTCCTGAACAACAGTTGCAATGTGCAGGGTGCATTATACTGCTGAAAGAGGCTACTATCATTAGGGAATACAGTTGTTGTGAAGGCACACATATGCATGCTTGTAATTTATTAATGAATGTTATACTCACATGAGTAGTTTTAACATTATGGATGTTATCTGTGTATAATTTAAGAGGTACAAAATTATATAGGTAGTTTTTTTTGCCTCATAGAAACAGTAACCATAACATTCCACACAATCATTTCAACCCTGAAAAAAAAAAATAAAAAATCAAGTCATACAAGATCCACAGAACAAGATGAATCCAATGACGTTAGCAACCAGCGACAAGTCCAATTGTAGACATAGACTTTGATCCAAAACTGACCCAGCAAACAAAACGTGGGGCCAAAATTTAACCTACAACATATCACAACTGCTGTTGCAGAACTCACGATCAGACCGCCCTAAATAATAAAAAATTTGTTTTCCCCAAAAAAAGTTCTAAAATTAAATATGTTGTAACCTCTGTGAGAATTAAATACCACTTAATCCTAGATAAATGTCTGTTAACATCTAGCTAGACAGTGAGTTGGACAGGGTTCACTCGTTTTAAAAACAGATTATAACGTTGCTCATATACAGCTATGCTCAGGTAATGCTAATATGGTTTCAAACAATAGCTGACTCTTGATTTGCTTAAGACTGTTTTCACATGGGCCAGTTGTAGAGGATTAAGTAAATATTAAACATATTTGAACTTGGTGACATGCGCTGTGACCAGTGTGTGGCAAGAGTTCAGCTACGTGCAAGCAGTGCTTACTGTTTACATGGGAATGCCCTCAAATGAAGAAAATAGCCAATACATTTTTCACAAATGTCAGAACTAAAATCAGGTGAAGCATATACATAAACACAAAACCCTGAACAAAAATAAGCACACAGATTTATCAACTGAACAATATTTATTTTGTCATGTGTATAGGGCATTACAAAGAAAAAAATAATTAAATGCTTCCCCATGCCATCTCATTTCATACTGTAAAATCTGCTCCACCTTTAATGCATTCAAATCAACTAAAGTGAACGAAATCTTGTTTGAGCATAAATTCAAATATTTGGATTGATGTTTAATCCAGCTGCAAACCTGCACGAGTGTAAAAGCTGTAAATATGGTGACATTTTGGAGCAGTGGAGATGACGGAAGAGTACAAAGGTGAGGATGGAATGAGAGATTTGCTCTAAATGAACTCAGTAAGAGCCTTGGTTCTGGTTCCGGTACGATCCTCTCTGGTAGTTTTGTTTCTGCTGGTAGGAACCTTTCTGATCTGAGGGTGGAGAAAAAAACAGAAAAGAAACATTTAGCAATGACAACAAAGTCAGAGTTCAGGTATTAATGCTGCCACACTGATGTTACTGATGATGGGTCACAACAGATATTCTTACCACTTAAATAAACACTGTTGTAGGAGGGTAATCAACAGACGATCAATTATGCTTCAAGTCGAAACTTTAAAAAGGCTATATTTATACAAACATGTATTTTTCTGTGCAAAATCTTATGCAACATGTATTTTATCCAATCTACAATTGCTAATCAATTCCTCATTATGGCTTTCCCTTTAATAGGTTCCCAAAAGAATAACTCGGGGCACTAAGCCAGGGTACACCCTGGACAGGGTGCCAATCCGTTGCAAGGGTGCGTGCTCACACAATGGGCAATTTGAAAACGCCAATTAGCCACAATCACCATCTAACTGAATGTATAAATATCAGATTATGTAATTGAGTCAACATACTGAAATGTAAACAAAATATATAAATTACTGAAATTGTCAAGTAGAAGTTATAGTAACAATAAGCATGGAAAGTTAAAGTCTAAACATGGATTTATAATAAAAATAAAACCGTAAATAAATAGTAGTATTTGTGGACTAGTCTAAATGTATAATCTACAACACTACCCAATTAACAATATCAACACATAATGCCCCGTTCCAGACAAATGCACTCACCTCTCTGGTAGCCTTGCTTCTGCTGGTAGCCACCTTTTTGATCTGTTAAACACAACAAGGAATTAGATATTCAAGTGTCTTGAAATCTCACTTCCTATTCATTCAAGCAAATAACTTACATTACTATACTGAAATGTATTACACACTGCTGCTAGTAAAGACCTTTCTCTCTAAAAAAGCAACAGATAGAATCTGCTTGAAATCATTCCAATGAGAAATTAAAACCCAACGATTACACATGGATGCCAATTTGATAAGATGCATAAGATACATTTATCATGATCGACATGAATTCTGTTTGACATGACCAAAGCCTTAATACAAAAATGTAATTTGCTCCTCACCCCTGTTGAAGTAGCCTCCATAGACCCCCTGTTTAAGATCGAAGACGCGTTCGTTGTTCTCTACTAGGCCGCCCAGCTTCTCTGCCAGCTGCAGTGCCATGTTCTGCAGGCATGTGGGCTCTGTCCTGTGCATCACCACTGTCTGAGTTGGCTGGTCGAGAGATGCCTAGAAGAAGCATGCAGCGAAGGTGTGAAATTTAACCTAATCTTAAAAAATAATAATAATAATAATCCATGATAACACTGAGCAGTCTGGGTTTTACCATGAGCTCCTCATTGATAATCATCTTGCTGATGATGCTGTGGACCATCGGCAACTCAAGCTCAAACATCTCGGATAGGGTCGCCATGCTGTGGAAACGAACCCACATATAGATGCGTCATGTAGCATTATCACCACAGAACAGGTTGAAATTTATAGTTGCATAGATGACTTGCTGTAGCAGTACCTGATGGAGTCATACACACTGCTGTAGGTAAACAAGTAGGTACGCAACGATTCCTCCTGAATCTTCCTGCAGAATTAGAAAATTATTGAAAATGTTAAAAGATGGCTTTTTACTGTTCAGAGGCTGATAATGCAAATTAAAACCCAAGGACCAAACTTGCTTCAGGAAAATAAAATCCAACTATAAATTGATAGTAAAATCATTTAATGATGGAAATTACACTTATTTTTTTATGTTAGTATTGCGATAGAAGAGGAATTTCAGGACAATAATCAGTTACTTCAGGTTGGTAAAAGTTACTTAATCAGCCTGCACCACAGAACTCTTTCACTGATTATTTTCCTCAAACATCATGCCGATAATAACGGTCTCTTGCCCCATCTTATCTACCTACCCAGCTGGATATGTTCAATCGTGTGAGTATCTTTTAAGCCATAAAGCTCATGTATGTAGTCTTTACCTGACGAGCATTTCACGTACACGTTGTGCCTCGGGGAACAAATCCCACACTTTGCTGTTCATCTTCTCATTAATGATAAAGGAGTGGCACGTGCGCCAGTCACCCATCTTCATGGCTTTACTCGCAGCCACGACGTGCTCCCTCATGCTCTCAGGGGGTCCTAGAGATAGACGATGGGTCTTATTTCAGTGGTAACGCAACATTGAATGTTAAGATGAACATTATGTAGAAATAAAAGGAATGACAATGATTAAAGCTTCTGGCAGTGTACATGGAAACCTGTTACACAATTGTATTCTAGCTAGACCACTTTTAGACTACAAAAAAATAAAACATGCACTCGGGTGCTCACCCAGTAGGGGCTGTCTCTCTCCCACACGCAGCTGGTGGTGGAACTGTTTGCTGATCATACGGCGACGGGCATCGAACTCGTGCGCTGCCATGTAGGGGATCTCTAGCAGCATGGCTGACACCAAATACACACACTCCAGCAGCTCCAAGTTGATGTGCATATGGAATGGCACCTGAGCAGAAACGCAAGAAATAGAGGAAATGTTATGCGCAAATTTGCCAATCTTGTCTTCTTTATTCTGGACAGGTCAGGAAATGTCAATTTCTACAGTAACAACTCATTCACAGGGATGCGCCATAAAAATAATAATCGTACCTGTCGCCTCTTCTCAATCTTCTCTTGCTCTGCGTTTCTCTCCTGCATGTTCCTCATGAGCAGACCCTGGCCAAGGAGCTCCTTTGCTCTGCCACTTGACTGGATGTCTAGCAAAGCATTGTGAGCATCTTTGATCATGCCCTGGCGGAAGGCACAGATGCCTAGCTGCACCATGGTCCTGTTGTAGAGGATCTGTGGTGGAAAAATAAAAAAAATTAAAAAAATGTTGTCGCAGGAGTCTAATTGTCATTTACAGACCTCCAGGGCCATATTCTGAATTTTAGTGAATTTGCAGATTTCCTCTCAAACCTAGTCGTTTCTGTAGACAAAGTGTTAATTGCTGGAGATTTTAACATTCATTTTGAGAATCCAGAAGACCCTCTGAGAACAGCATTCATGTCCATACTGGACTCCATAGGCGTAAATCAGTGTGTAGTAGGACCCACTCATAAAGCAGGTCACACTTTAGACTTAATATTTTTCGGATTAAGTATAAGAAATGTATTCACAATTCCACTGTCTGAAATTATCTCAGATCACTATCTTGTCTCAATTCAAGTGTGTCACAGTGATAATGTACGCACAGCACCGTGCTACCGTATTAAACGTACATTCACATCAACTACCACACAGTTTTATCAGTAATCTCCCAGAGTTACCAACTTCGATTAGATCACCGTCTGACCCCACAGAACTCGATCAGGCGACTGAATATTTAGAGTCGACATTTCGTTGTACCTTAGATAATGTAGCTCCAGCTAAAAGAAAAATTATTGGAGATAAGAAACTCGCTCCCTGGTATAACGATCACACACGCTTTAAAACAGACCACTCGGAAATTTGAACGTAAATGGCGTCAAACTAAATTGTTAGTATTTCAAATAGCATGGAAAGAGAGCATCCTGAACTATAGGAAAGCTCTTAGTGTAGCTAGATCAACGTATCTCTCCACTCTTATAGAAGAAAATAAAAATAATCCTAGATTTTTATTTACTTAATACCGTCGCCAAATTAACCAGAAATAAGACCACTACAGAAATCTCCACAACATTATCATGCAATAGTGAGGACTTCATGAACTTTTTAAATAATAAAATTGTAAATATTAGGCATAAAATTGAGGTTTTGAAACCGAACAATGTAATTGATGCAGATGTTAACCTAGCCATGTCAGATCGGAACCTAGAATACTTTCTCTTCAAGGGGAGTAATGAACAAATTTCACTCATCTCTTCTGCAAATTCATCAGCCTGTATATTAGATCCTATACCGACACATTTTCTTAAACAGATAGTACCAGTAATAACAGAACCCCTGCTGAGAATAATTAATTGCTCACTCGGCATTGGTTATGTTCCAAAATTTTTTAAATTAGCAGTTAGCAAACCAATAATTAAGAAACCTGACCTCGACCAGTCATTTGATAACAATATCAAACCTCCACTTTATCTCTAAGATTCTGGAAAAGATAGTAGCGGAGCAGCTATGCTCATATCTACATAGAAATGGCATACATGAACTGTATCAGTCAGGATTTAGGCCTCATCACAGCACAGAAACAGCACTCGTTAAAGTAGTAAATGACCTCCTATTGGCCTCTGATCAGGGTTGTGTAATTATGCTTGTATTACTCGACCTCAGTGCAGCTTTTGACACCATTGGTCATAGTATTCTTCTTCACAGATTAGAAAATGTAGGAATTATGGGTACAGCCCTCTCCTGGCTCAGATCCTATTTGACCGATCGTTATCAGTATGTAGACTTAAATGGTGATTATTCTGCGTGTTCTCTAGTGGAGTTTGGCATTCCGCAAGGATCAGTTTTAGGCCCACTGCTTTTTTCCCTTTACATGTTTCCTCTGGGCAACATAAGCATGGTATTAGTTTTCATTGCTATGCTGATGACACACAGTTATATGTCTCAGCAAAACCTGATGAGAAAAACCAGCTTACTAAAGTTGAGCAATGTGTGCAGGACATAAGAAATTGGATGCTAATTAACTTCCTTCTGCTTAATCCAGATAAGACAAAAGTTCTAGCCATAGGATCACATACAGCTAGGAGTAAAATTTTAGATCACACCATAACTTTAGATGGCCTTTATGTTCCATCAAGTGCAACAGTAAAAGACCTCGGTGTGATTATAGATTCCAGCCTTTCATTTGAAGCTCATGTAAATAATATCACCAGGATAGCATTCTTTCACCTCAGAAATATCGCCAAAATAAGAAATATATTGTCACTAAACGATGCAGAAAAACTAGTTCATACTTTTATCACTTCTAGGTTGGACTATTGTAATGCCTTACTGTCGGGTTGCATCACCCCTATCTTATCTTCACTGCATTGGCTCCCTGTGAAATTTCGAATTGATTTCAAAATACTACTCGACATATAAAGCATTAAATGGTCTCGCGCCACAATATCTGAGAACTGCTAGGGTCTTACGATCCGCCACGCCTACTTCGATCAAAGGATGCAGGCTGCTTATCAGTACCGCGTATTATGAAAACTACAGCTGGGGGCAGAGCTTTTTCTCACAAAGCCCCAAAATTATGGAATAGTGTTCGGGACTCAGACACAGACTCAGTGTTTAAGTCTAGGCTAAAAACCTATTTATTTAGCCAAGCATTTTGATAAATAGATTTGCCTTAGGTAAAGGAGCAGATCTGGGGGACTTTTTAATACGGTGAACTTGTATGTTTAGGTGGCAGGCAGTTCAGCTATAATAGTTGACAGCATCTAACACACTGTATAAGTGCAGATCATTTCCTGCTCTGTTTCACCCAAATGAGGATGGGTCCCCTGTTGAGTCTGGTTCCTCTCAAGGTTACTTCCGATTACCATCTCAGGGAGTTTTTCCTTGCCACTGTCGCCCTCGGCTTGCTCACCAGGGACTATCTGACCATTTAGATTCATACACATTCCATACAAACTTAAATAATTATTTTGATTGTGTAAAGCTGCTTTGAGACAATGACAATTGTTAAAAGCGTTATGCAAATACAATTGAACTTAATTGAGTTAATAATATTAACGTCATAAAATAATTGTATGATTGAGATGTTGTTTGACTGGTTCATCTGGCTGTTAATCTTCAATATACTTTTAAACACTTAACATTCCTAGACCTGATTATCAGCATTTACCATCTCAGCAGTTTTTGCACACTGAAACTGCATGTTGTCCTACATATAAGAATTTGTGTGTGTATACCTGTACAGGAGGGTCAGCATGCTGAATGTTATCCTGCAAGTGACTCATAAGCATGAGGTCACGAGCCTGGTACCAGCGGCTGTGCAGAGCATGGTGGTAGATATGGCACAGAATGGCGCAGGTGCGGATTCGGTCGGTGCGGTCCTTGGCGTAGATGAACTTGCACAAGCGGTCCATGAGGACTGCACTGTCCTCTCCCTCGCTCTCCTCCTGGTCCTGTTCAGACTGAAGGGAAAGATTAGTTTAGTTATGCGCCACGGACTAAAAATGCTTTCTTTAACTGTGTGTATGAGCTGGTCACAATTTTATTATTTTTATTTTATAAATACCCTGGCATTATGTACACACAATCTGCTCACTTACTTTGCTCTCCCCCTGCAGGCCCAGGCTGCGACGGTGAGCCTTGTAGTCAAACTTATAATAGGTGTGCATGATGCGGCGCAAGTAGACACGGCACACTTCCTCTGTCGTTCCTTTGGTGTCCAGGTACTGCACCAAGCGGTCGATAATGGCGCAGACTCGCCCCTCGTCTTTCAGGTTGTCCACATACTCTGGAAAAGCAATGACATTAAAAATTATAAAAATACTCTTGCGCAATTGTCTTGCTGCTGTAAAGCAAGAATACACATACATTATATAAAGAATTTTTATATATATACACACACACACACACACACACACAGTACAGGCCAAATGTTTGGACAAACCTTCACTCATTCAATGTTTTCTTTATTTTCATGACTATTTATATTGGTAGATTCTCACTGAAGGCATCAAAACTATGAATGAACACATGTGGAGTTATGTTATGTACTTAACAAAAAAAGGTGAAAAAACTGAAAACATTTTTATATTCTGGTTTCTTCAAAACAGCCACCCTTTGCTCTGATTACTGCTTTGCACACTCTCTGCATTCTCCTCTTGGTATTTACCGGCAGGTGACGACCACTATGTTGCGCTACAGCCACCTTCTGGTCTTGATCGGCCACATTTTTCTTTTAATTTAAATCCTATTTTCTAGTCCGGTCACCCTTAAGAAACCAATCAAATACTTTACTTGTTCTCTTTCTCCCTTTTCTAAAAGCCTTTTCACAATGCACTCAACCTTTCCAAATTCGATGACGATCGAACCAACCTGCCATTCAAATGCCATTTTGAAATGGAGTTGAATGGTGAATGAACACGGACCAAATCGAGGAGAGACTAACTGAACAAGTCCGTAAGTGTGTATGCTTTATGATTCATCTTTGCCACAATAAAAAGATTGATAGATGCCAGCAGATTCATGCTGATTTCAGTTTGGTGTCTTACTTTCTTTGTAGTAATTTCCTTACGTAACTGTTGTTCAATATCCACCAGCTCCAACTTCAGGGTTTCGAGTGAAACACACCAGCGTACAAGTATAAATGCTCAGAACTTAACAAAAACTACAGCATTCATTATGTGTAGGCTTGAAACAGAAGCATAAATCACAAGCTTAACTGCAAGTTTAAATCATTAGCTCACCCTGGGAATGGGGGTCTGTGTTCTGCATGATCTTTGTGAACTCCTCATCCATTCTCTCCACCAGTGTCAGAATGCAACCACGAACACGGAATGGCTGCTAGATTAGAAAAAAAACAAACATGAATTTGAATACTAGTCATGTCCATAATGCTATATATAAATAAAAATAAACCTTTACCTGATCAAGCAAAGCTAACAAAAGTGATAAAAAAAAAAAAAAAAAAAAAAAAAAAAAAAATTGTGCTATAAAGAAAGCTACTAAAGTTAACGCCACCAGTCACCCCACCACTAACCATTCATGCAGGCTAGCTTGGATAGAACCTTACGACAGTTAGTCCACAACTTATGAACGAGTTCCAGTCTGGGAACAAGTTAGTAAGTCCGATTTGTTCGTAGGTCCGACAAAGTGAATCTTGTATGCCTTCGACACGAATATAGAACGTAAAGCATACCGATCTACTTGAGTAAATCTGTCGCCTTTCCCCAGGCGCCATTGCAATATAATCCATTTTGTCTCAGAGACGTTTGCCACTTTCTTGACCGAAACTCTTTTGTTGAGGATTTTATGAAATTAGGATTATTCCTAATTTCATAAATTAAGACATTCAATCATTGTGCTTCTGGACTGATTCATTTCTTCCGCACCACCACACACAAAATATACCGGACTCTATATATTCACTTACACACTGAAAATATTGCACTCTGGTGGAATGCAGTGTCTATTTTTTGCACAATATACATGAGATACTTCCGTGATTGAACGGGAAGTAGAACCGCAGTCCATTTGTATATGCAGAAATTCGTAGCTCAAATTTCCTAAGTTGGGGACTAAATGTATTTGTTTTCCCAGGACTTTCTTGAAATAAGATGAGATAAATAAAAAAACTGACCTGGTCAGAGACAGCCAGGCTCTCACTGTCTTCAGCAATGTTCTCGCCGATGAAAATGTTGTTGTTGCCAAACAGGATGTCTAGCAGCTCATCAATACACTCCAGGCACTTCTTCCACATTTCCGCCTGAGAAAGGAACAGATGTTAGATAAAAAGAAAACTATTGTACGCATGTCAAACATGAACCAAACTTTACTAGACACCGAAGAAAAGCAAATATAAAAACCTTTCACCTTCATGAAGGCAGCCAGATTGGGGTTGTAGTCGTATAGAGAGGCAATGATGTTGAACTTAATTTTAACCATGATGCCTTGACCCAGGTTGTTCTCATCAGCGATGCCCGCAAGAGCATGGAGGAGCTCAATCTGAGCAGCTCTGATGGACAGGTGCACACACACATACCATAACAAATCAATATAAAGAATTCAACAGCACTGGAAACTAGGGATGTAACGGTATCAAAACTTCACGGTATGGTAATACCTCGGTATGAACGGCACGGTACTGTATTTACTGAATCATTTACAGGAAAAACAAAACTAATGAAGAGACTCGAAAAAAAGTGCCAGAAGTGTTTATTAAACAGTATACATATCAATGGCATACAAATAAGCCATCTATCTGTAAACTTTGAAACATAAACTTCAATTTTAATAACAAAATTATTAAACCATGTAAAAAAAAAAAAAACAAAAAAACAAAGTTGCAATTTAGTATTCTTGAAAACTCAGAAAAAATAAAAATAGCAGCCTACTTATTGCAGCTGGCCCATGTGCTGAATGAGTATTTGAGAACACTTACCTCATTCACTCAATTATTCAGACAGGGACAGGATTTTTTTCCCCCTTTCCCGTTTCTTTTCAGAGAGAAACCGAAATGACTCGATAAAACTATAGGTCTTCTGAGAAAAGTTTGCTCAGGCGAATGGAGCGAACGGGACGTAGCAGGAACTACAATTCCCACCAGACCCGGCGTGACCATCCTTTGCGGTCTGTTGTCGCTACAGATCCAGTAATGCGGAAATGGCGGGTGCTGCTATTAGCGGCGAAGGAAAAAGAGATGGAAAGAGTAATTAATCATTATGGAGTAAGCGGGTTTTAAATCGGATGTGCGCATTACTGGATCTGTAGCGACAACAGACCGCAAAGGACGATGGTCACGCCGGGGCTGATGGGAATTGTAGTTCCCGCTACGTCTCGTTCGCTCCATTCGCCATAATTTTACTGTCATGCGACAACGGTATTATCGAAATAAAGTGTTATTGCGGTACGATGGTATTTACAATACCGTTACATCCCTACTGGAAACTACCAAGTGGAGTAAAAGATACAATACATACCTGTCCGTTCCCTTCTTTCCTCGTGCCTGAAGGATCTCATTGAGTTTCTTCACAACCACAGCGACATTAATCTCTGTGCCTTTGGCAAACATCTTGGGCTTCTCCTTGACCAGAGGAACCCCTCCCCTCACCTGCTTCCAGTCTCCTTCATCACCTTCTCCACCCTCCTCCTCACCCTCGTCATCAGCACGCTCCTTCTTTTTGATCTTTTTCTTCCTGTCGTCCTTTTTGCGTTCACCTGACAGTTTATCTCCATCCTGCGCCCTAAGTAACACACCTAGTGTTTACAGTGTTGTGGGACCTTTTGTGGCCAATGTTGTAAACATACGTTTAGATATTAAATAGGTCAAATGTAAATTTTACGACGGAAAAGTAAATACTTTTTGAGGAAAGCCGTAGCCAGGGATGCAGTGTTGCCTTCATTGTCATCACTCACACTGCTGCCGTCCATGGAGTCACTGCCCCAGTCTGCATCCTCCTCCTCGCTGCTTTCCGATTCATCGTCCTACAGTACAGAAATGTGGGGTTACACCGGATATCTCCACGACTGTGACTCAAGACATGTGATTTTAGGTCCAACATCAAGGTCACAGATACTATTAAAGAAAATTCAAAAAGGGGCATTCAGGATTTTTCCAGGATTTGTGTCTGTCTTAAATCAATGACCAAAAGGTCTTAGTTTCATTAAGGAAAATTTTTCATGTTCCACACTAGGGCTGCACAATATATCGAAAAATTATCGTTATCGCGATAATGGTTTATGCAATATCTGTATAAAAAGAGTTGCGATAAATGAAATCGATGAGTGTATGGTTACTGTGTTTTTATATTATATATATAAATAAATAAAATAGCCAATAATAATAATAAAAAAAATTAATTTCTCTAGGGAAATGTTATATCGCAAGAAATATCGTTATCGCAATATTCAACAACATTGCATATTTTCCTAATATCGTGCAGCCCTATTCCACACACACTCGTATAAAGCTTTTGTATGGCTAACAGGAACTAGCCATATTGGTATTTAAAAGAAATAAATCAAGTTTGTACCAAATACCTCAATTTTGAAAGATACCAACTTTATGTAGCTCAGTAATTCTGCGGAACTTGCATGGGAGTCTCAGCTAAACTTTGGAATGCATTTTTGCATGAAACGAAAGTCGTGGAATTTGGCCCCAAGCACTCATTTTTACTCGTCTTGCGGGATATTAACTTCATGGCACGTGTCCAGAGCAGGGAAATTTATAACGACCAAAAACTATGGGAATATACTCATATGCACCTCAGTTTTGATTTAAGACGGACTTGAAAAACCTGAACAATCCCTCTAACCAACACTTCTGACCAGAATTCAATAGCAGTGGGAGCATGCACTTAACAGCACTCATTCTCTTGGTGTCTTTGATCGGAACTTGTAGAATTTAAATTATACATGAAAAATATGCTATATGCGGGCGGTCTTGTGGAATATAAATAAAGGTCACTGGCTTACAGCAACTGCCCCCTTGAGGAACTTGCTGGCGTCAGGAGCTGGCTCAGCTGCAGGTTTCTTCTTCAAAAAACTCTTCGCGCCACTTTTCCCTGCTCCTTCGTCTTCACTGTCCGATGACATGCCTGCACATCATACACACACACACACACAAGGTGTGTGCTTATTTTTAGTCATCACATAAAATCAGGAAGATTAAGTTTGATGCCACTGTATTAAAGATCTGAGATGCTAATTTCGGAGAACTAATGCTGAAACTGATATCAAGTCAATACGGTAAATCTATTACCTAGAAAAGCAATTCAGGTTTTTTTGGCAGCAGGAGAACTGACCGTCATATTTGGAATATAATCTAATCCTTATAATATACAAGACGATTCTCCAAGCTGTCTAACAGTTTCTCTATGTGTGATAGATTATTTCACATCTTGACCACAATAGACAGATTCCAGCTTCATGACATACCAGATCCAGCTTCCTCCTTCTCTTCCTCCTCATCAGCAGACTGTTCAGGGTTCTGAAGACAAAAAGAAATTTAAATCATAAACCAAAAATTTTTTTTATATTATATACACACACTATTATTACAAACACTTTTAGTACAGGTAGTCCTGTCTTAGGAACAAGTCCTGTTCCAGAAGCATGTTTGTAAGTCAGACAAACTGAGTAATACGCCTTTGACACGAATATGCAATGTAAAGCATACCAATCCATTTAACTAAAATCACTGTCCCCTTTCCCCACACTGTGGTCAAAAACCTAGCCTAAGGAAATTAATCACACACATGTCAAATGCAACACTGTTGCCTCTGCGACTTTAAATTGCAAGGAGAATCCTGGGCACCACTCTGCCTCAGAGCAGTTTTCCAACATGTGGACTATGAACTCGGTTTGGTTGAGGATTTTCCCGAAATTAGAATTATTCGCCATCAGGACAGCCAATCATCGCGCTTGCTGACTGATTCGATTTCTTCCTCAAACACCAAAAAAGACCACATATACAATATCCCAAACTTTAACCATGTTATTTAAACACGGTTTGGTACCTGGTCCACTGCAGTCTATTTTTTTTTGTACAATCCACTTGAACTACTTGTCATTTTTTTTGCATATATGAATGTTCATAGAAACCACAGTCCGTTCATATGTGCAGAAATTCGTAACTCGAATGTTCCCAAGTCAAGGACTTATTGTATAACCATAAGAAACTTTTGAGAACTGACCTCCTTGTAGGTATTGATCTCCGTCTCAAAGTCACGGTTGTACTTGCGGATCTTCTGCCGCAGCGTGCTCAAAGCTTTAGCGTTGTTTTTGTTCATCTTCTTCTTACCCTCCTTGTCCTCCCATAGCTGCAATAGAAAACCACATGTTTCTGTTAACCTTTTCATGCATCGTGGTCACTACAGAGGACAGCTATTCAAAAGTTGTTCTCTTCTGTATACAGGGGTTTTGTTTAGAGATGCACCAATACCACTTTTTTTTGGAAAACAAGTACAGGCATTTCAGTACTCGCCGATAACGAGTACTTAATAAAACCATGATTTAAATGTACAGGTAACAGGTTTAGTCATATAATTTAACCAAAAAAAAAAAACAAAACAAAAAAAAACAAGGGACTAGTTTGTCGTCTTCATTCACTTTGAAATAGTTCCACATGGCTGACGTGTCTCGCCTGAGTCGCCTCGCCTTCTCCACGCTCTGAGCTGCAGCCGGGGCCTGGGGGTGGGCACTCGCCACCTGTGATTAACCCCTTACACGCCGCTCAAACAGACATTTCGCAGACCGTGGTATCGGGGAACCGATCGTGGTATAGGGGGACTTTTAACGAGTAAAGCAACGATGACGTGTCCAAGCACTCTGCGCCATTGCCACCCGAGCGCACTGCACAATCTGTGTTTTCTATGAATGTGTTAAGACCTACAAAAAGCCATTGCCACCCAGGTGCACCACACAACTTGTACACGTCACATACTATATAAAGCTGATGTCAGTTTGGGCCCTAAATATGTTGAGTGCGTTAGTGTGTGTGGGTGTGTATGTGTGTACTGTAGAAAAGATGCTGGAATAAAGCATCACAGTATGATGCATTTGTTGACCCACAAACCATTTTTCTTTTTTTAGTTCAATATACTATAGCTGGCACTTTTTGTAAGGGCATGTTTAGCACCTGTTCACTCATGGAAACATATTGACTGAGGTTCTCATAATTCATACATGAAAGGGCTAAAGTCTCATAACAAAAAGTTATTAAAAGGAATTCATTCTGGAATTAAAACTGAACTAAAAATCTCGTACTTGGTTGAGGTAATCCTCCAAATCGGCCAGCAGGCGAACATAAAACTTGGGAACTCCCTCTTTATCCACTATTGCTTTGCTCTTGAAGAACGCTCGACATAGTTGCTCAAACTCCTCCAGACACTTGGCTATGTCGCGAATCTTCATGGCGTTGCGGATGGTTGTAATGAAGTTGGTCAGCTCCTCAAACCTAAAAGCAAAAAACAAGGATTCGATAATCGATTCGATAAAAGGAGAACAAGGATTCGATAATCGTTTGGAAAAAAAATAAACTTTTACATTTCTTCTCCTGTTTAAAACTATTACAAAAAGCATGCTCAAAAACTAAAACATTTGCCCAACCATATATTCTCTACCCCGACGGGCATCCTTAGACACACCAAACAGCTTCTCACCTTTTATCCTTGGCACTGCGAACCACTCTTTTGGTGTCTTCTTCATCATCGCTCAACAACAAGGCTCTGAAAAGAAAACAAATATTAAAAGAAAAAACTAATCAGAAAAGTGTTTGAGTAAAAAAAAAAAAAAAAAAAAGTGAATGAAGAAAATAAATAAATGAAATACTGACTGTTTGTTGAAAGTAGTGCCGGTCGCTTTAGGGGCGAGCTCGTCCGAGGATGAGGACTCTTCCGACTCGCTGTCGGATCCGGTGGCGAAGAAACGGGACATGGTAAAGGGTGTTCACGCTGTATATTTGGGAGTAAAATGAATAAACGTTATATCAGCCATAGTGCTCGGGGCCTAACCTGGTATTTAATTTGATAAACACAAACAGGCAAATGTGCTATAAACATTAGTTCATAAAAGTTTTACTTTCCCCTGAAATAACGTGACAAATGACTGGATATGTGCGGGCAAAGAATAAGTGATAAAATATGAATACCTCGTTATTAAATATAATTTAAACAGTTAAGTTAACTCTGCAATGTGTCACCGGACAAGCTGCTGATCTTAGCTAAATAGTCCAACAGTGAAATAACTAGAACAAACGTCCTTCCTGAACTACATCTAACGGCAGAATAAATAACACCTCTGAGCCTCAGTGATAGACAATACATAATAACGATAATACAGCGATTACGGCGGCTTGGCTAAGCTAATAGATCTGCCGCTAAGATAACTAGCATGCTAGCTAGCTAACGCACGAGAGGCTGTAACGACACGACGCCGGCTAATTTATAAAAAAATTACACAAATTGATCGATTTACACATGGTCTTACCTGTTATCTGATACAGTTGTTCGAGTCCTGTTTTGTGAGGTTATCCTGACTGAATTTAATATCCAGATTGGCAAACTGGTCAGCACAAATTACGGCGTGCTCGTGAGCCTTTTTGGCTACTTCCGGCGAGAGAGGAAGTGACGCAGCGTGGCGCGCGCTATCTGGCGTGGCGGCGTGTGAACGATTGCTTAAGTTCTATACTTGTACTACATATATGTTGAGGTTTGAAACCTATTTAACAAATCGTGGGAACATTTAAAGACACTTATTTTCAGCATATATAAAGGATCATTTTAATATACAATATGGCCAAAAGAATGCGGACACTTGTTCAATGAACAATTCAGGACAAATCCATAGTATGGTTAATATGGAGTTTGTCCCCCTCTTGTGTCCTAAATGCCTCTACCCTTGTGGTGGGCTGATTTGAGTTAATTCAGCCAGAAGTCATATAAAAAATGTGATGGCATTAAGATCAGGGCTCTTTGTGCAGATCTCTCAAGTTCTTCCACTCCAACCTAGTCCATATGGACCTCATTTTGTTTGATCCCCTTAATTCCATTTACTCACTCAGCTACCATCAATCCGCTTCATCCTGTATACAGGGCCCCAGAGCCTTAGGGCACGAGACAGGACAGGGTGCCAATCCATCACAGGGCACACACACTAGGTGTAATTCTGGAAGTCCAATTAGCCTCAAGTTCATGTGATTGGACTGTGGGACGAAACCGGAGTACTTGGAGGAAACCCACCAGGCACAGGAAGAACATGCAAACTCCATGCAGACAAACCCCTAGGTGGGAATCGAACCCGGACCCTGGAGGTAAAAGTTCTCCCTTGGTGCTTGGCGAGTTTCCTCCCACATGCAGATTCCCCAATTGCCTGTACCGTTTGAATGCTCTGCGATGGATTGCCACCCTTTCCTTGGCGTACCCAGACACATGCCCCAAGCTTCCTAGAATAGGCTCCAGGCCCCGGGCGACCTTCCCATAGGATATGTTCAGTCTCTAAATGTGTAAAATTTGCTTGCAAACTGTAAAATTACATTGTGTACATTACTATTACACTTTTACACAGTAAGGGAATGATAAAATTCAATAATTCATTCTCAATAAGCAGTCAAAGTTGAAATGGATGAAGCCTTGTGTGGCAAAATGACAATGCTCATAACTGCACTGGGTGCTTGTGCAACATTGAGTACTGGATCGCTCTCTTTCATGATAGATAGATAGATATGATACCTGCACAAATAAGTTGTGTATTAATCTCCAATATCTATGAACATGATCAAATTAACATTCAAATGCCTAAGTCAAACAGCAACACAACATTAAGTTCATACAAAAGTACAGTTTATTGTCACAAATAATAATAAAAATCAACATATCTTCTATTGAGAGAAGTCAGATCAAAGGAAAAAAAAAAAAAAAAAAAGTATTTTGCCTAAAACAGTTTGGTTCTGTTCCAATACCTTCCAGTGTGGCTGTTGATCACTGCAGGGAATGCAGAAATTCCTTCACAAAAGTCAATATCTGTAAGACTAGAGGGCTTGAGAATTGGGGGTGGGTTGACATGTATAAACCACAACAATGGGCAGTAGTGTCACATTTGATTGCCCACATTTTTAAAATAGAGGGTATGGAACATGAAATGAGTATTAAAAAAAAAAGAAAGTAATGCAGATATCCGGGAGCTTTCCTTTAACATAAATGAAGTCCTTGTGACGAGTCTGCAAAACACCATATCGGTCTTTACCTCCATTCCATTTCCCTGCTGCTTTCAACTGACCATAGTGCTATTCACATTGGTTAGAATTGCGTACAGCTACAGTGCATGTATGTATGAGAGCAAGTGACTTTACAGCAGCAAGAGGAACTACAATGCCAGTTTGTGTATGTGTGTAAGAAACAGAAGATCAGCTGACATTGTGTGTGTGTGAGAGAGAGTATGACTAAAAAGAGAAAATAAGCAGAAAGACAAAAAAGTAGAAAAATCCTTAAAAAAAAAAAAAAGCACAATTAAGACAGCTGGGCAGGGAAATGTGGGAGAGAGAGAAAGAAATACAGGTGAATATATGACGACGCTTCCTTCAGAGGGTGGCGTTTCTTTTCCTCACAGGAAATAATCGGCCACTGGCTTTTTCGAGGGAATGCCTCTGGTTTCCTGCGGGGCAGCTTCAAATATAATAAACTCTTTCTGCAGGTGCTCGTCCAGCTCCAGGATTGCGGCTACGTTTCCACACCTGACAGGGAGAAGAGAAAAATGTCTCAGCAAGAATAAATTAAAGAGCAGTTTTATGCATAGCCCAAATGTTCTCTTTACACACACATTAATATTGAACTTGTAAAATATGAGTTTGTATGTAAAAAAAAAAAAAAAGAGATGCCTGTATATGAAAACATACCTATAGCAGTAATTGGGTGCAGACCACACAGTAAGCACAGTCTCATTGAAGTGCCACTTGTAGCCCTCCATGACGAGCTGGTGGGCTCGACAGATCATATCTATGTCATTAGCGGCATTGAACTGGGCCACTACATCGCTACCGAACAAATATCCAGCCCCTCTTGGGCTCACTCCCCAGCCTGTGGTATCTGCACACAAACAAGTCAACATTTCAGCCTTATGTAAAAATTGTAATCTTTGAACATTAGTACAGATTGATTCAACCACACTTTAGTTTAGAACAAGGCATTATCATTGCACACAGTTATATTTCCAGACTTTATTTTTTCACACTACAGCTATGATTGTAATGATTAACAGTGTTAATGCTATACAAAGTGTTTTTAAGCCATTAATAGATGTGGAACATTCACAAGACTAGTTAGTTCTCCTTATCGCAGCTATAATAAGTGTTCTTTTTTTCCTTTTCTTTTTAAGTTAATAAGCTAAAAAAAAGAAAAGAAAAGAAACTTCTCTTTTTTTTTTATAAGAGCGTGCGCCTGAATCTGTTTTATGACAACGTTTTGCATACCTATTAATGACGTGTCTAGTTTCTGATTGTCTTTACGTTTATGGATGTATGGCTGTATGTTATCAACAGTGTGTTTTTGAGGCTTCATGTGGAGTTTTTTTTTTTTAAGAATGAAGGAGGAAAAGGGTAAAAGCAGTGCCAGCTGCAAACCAAATCACAGGTTTAGATTCATGTACATTTTAACACATAGCTGCACATGCAAACAGCCGCGGCCAAAAGTTTTGAATTTTATTTATTTTTTTAATTAACTGCTTCAATGGTATTATATCTTTTTACCAGATGTTACTATGGTACACTGAAAATAAATTCAAGCAGTTTAAATTACATTAAGTTTATGCAATGAGTCAATATTTAATGACCAATGACCTGTCAATCAAACTCCTGACTGATGGCAACCCATTCGTGCAGAATTGCTTTGAGTTTTTTTTTTTGTCCACCTGCCTCTTAATGATTGACCATAAGTTCTCAATGGGATTAAGGTTTGGGGAGTTTCCTGGCCATGGACCCAAAAGTTTTATTTTTTGTTTGCATCAGTCCTGTGTCATGCCAACAGTAAAGCATCCTGAGACCATTTATGTGTAAAGTTGCTTCTCTGCCAAGGGAGTGTGCTCATGCGGTACTCGTACTCTAAACAGAAATCCATCTAATTGCAACTGCTGTGAATCGCAAAAGTACCACCTTACCTTCAGGGTCTGACCACAACAGGTCGCACATCGGACCGTCATGCGGCACCTCCTGTTTCCTGTCGATGGTCCGGATCTGGTCCAAAGTCTGGATAGAGGGTGAGAGGCCACCGTGCACGCAGAAAATCTGCAGAGTAAACCCAAAACAGAAAATTATCCATGTCAGGTTGGCAAGTTATTATAGACGATTGATAACGAATGCTAAACATTCAACATCAAACTAAACACCATCTGTAAAGTAAGGTATAGGTTTTTATAACTCAGCACATAGTAACTATTATGTTTATGTATTAACCTCCTAAAGCTCGAATGTCCTCATATGAGGACATGACATTTTATCCCAATTTAACAGTCTATATATTTATCCTTGTACCATCCTCATATTATAAAAGAACTGTATAATTCTTTTGCCAAGTTTCTTCCTGGTTGAAAACTTCGATTAAATTATATTTATCAGCTGTAAATAAAGAGAAACAGTCAGCAGAAATTGCAATGTCACAAGAGTAGAGTTCAGGCCTCAGGAGGTTAAAGAAAACACAATAAATAAAAGGTGATAGACAGTGGTTAAAAGCCCTGTGGTGTAAAATGTTGCGCAGTGGAAAATAAGCAAGTCATGCATTTCCTCGAGGTAAAAGCTGTGTCTCAAAATGTCTTTACAGTCTGTTCATGTTGTGCTTCTGTGTCTTGTTTAGTCTAATGTCGCAGTGGAGAAACAAACTGCAGCTGTGGCATTTTATAAACAGGACGTTTAATCTGGCATGTTAAATCTACACACACCACTTACATTATATTAAATGTTTATGCATAAATTCTAAATTGTTTATTGGCTGATACAGGTCTAATTGTTATAGTAGACTGTTCTCACGGTGTTCTTACCATTAGCAGTTGTTTAACATGATGATACAAGTATAATTATATTGTGATAAACTGCAGACACCAAGAAAATGTTTTTTTAAAACAAGTCAATAGTGCTATCACGAATCCTCCACAGTAAAAGCACGTCTTTACTTTCTTTTTCATCCTTTGCTGTCACAAGCTGTTTTACCCCAAGAACACTTTAATAAAGACAAGCCAGCAATGTATATTTAAACTGACCTTGCCGTCGATGATGGCCGACAGAGAGAGGTAGTCGAAGATCTCGGTGCAGTACCTCCACACCGTGACAGAGCCGTACTTCCTTAAGCATTCGTCGTAAAAGCCGTACACCTGCGTGATCTGTCTGGACTCGTGATTGCCTCGGATCAGCGTGATTCTGTCGGGGTACCGCACCTGAGGTGTACCATGGCAAACGTTAGACTGATAACTCATTTTAATCGTTCACATAGGGATTTTATTAACCTTATTAATTAATTTCTAGTTCTTAGATCTTTATTCATCTCTCCTAACACATTAGGCATGGAGACACTAATCCATGGATAGTTTTTCCTAATCCTTGTGAAAAATTGCGCAACACCATCTCAGTGGTGAGATGTATATTTAAGTCACTTAACTGCCACATAACCCCTGGCTACTCAAGTCTGTAATCAGAAACGCCACTTCTTCACTTTCGAAAATTTTAGATAAATGATTAGGCAAATAAACACCAGAACTAAACCAAAAAATAAATAACTACAAACCTTAAGAGCCAGGAGCAGCAGGAATGTCTCAACACTGTAAAAGCCTCGGTCCACAAAATCTCCCATGAAAAGGTAGTTTGTCTCTGGAACATCGCCTCCCACCTGGAGAGAAAACCATTTAAATATGCTTCAAATGATAGAACCATGCAACAAGAAAAAGTTTTTTTTAACTTAAAAAACACAAAACAAATTTTCATCTTAACTCTTCTAATCTCACATAACTAGATATATTTCAAATTTTCAGGGAAAGACAAAATTACAGTGGCTTGCCAACATATTCGGCCCCCTTTCCACATTTTGTCACATTACAGCCACAAACATGAATCAATTTTATTGGAATTCCACGTGAAAGACCAATACAAAGTGGTGTACACGTGAGAAGTGGAACGAAAATCATACATGATTCCAAACATTTTTTTACAAATAACTGCAAAGTGGGGTGTGCATAATTATTCAGCCCCCTTTGGTCTGAGTGCAATCAGTTGCCCATAGACATTGCCTGATGAGTGCTAATGACTAAATAGAGTGCACCTGTGTGTAATCTAATGTCAGTACAAATACAGCTGCTCTGTTATGGCCTCAGAGGTTGTCTAAGAGAATATTGGGAGCAACGACACCATGAAGTCCAAAGAACACAGCAGCCAGGTCAGGGATAAAGTTATTGAGAAAGTTAAAGCATGCTTAGGCTACAAAAAGATTTCCAAAGCCTTGAACATCCCACGGAGCCACTGTTCAAGCGATCATTCAGAAATGGAAGGCGTATGGCACAACTGTAAACCTACCAAGACAAGGCCGTCCACCTAAACTCACAGGCCGAACAAGGAGAGCGCTGATCAGAAATGCAGCCAAGAGGCCCATGGTGACTCTGGACGAGCTGCAGAGATCTACAGCTCAGGTGGGGGAATCTGTCCATAGGACAACTATTAGTCGTGCACTGCACAAAGTTGGCCTTTATGGAAGAGCGGCAAGAAGAAAGCCATTGTTAACAGAAAACCATAAGAAGTCCCGTTTGCAGTTTGCCACAAGCCACGTGAGGGACACAGCAAACATGTGGAAGAAGGTGCTCTGGTCAGATGAGACCAAAATGCAAAACGCTATGTGTGGCGGAAACTAACACTGCACATCACTCTGAACACACCATCCCCACTGTCAAATATGGTGGTGGCAGCATCATGCTCTGGGGTGCTTCTCTTCAGCAGGGACAGGGAAGCTTGTCTGAGTTGATGGGAAGATGGATGGAGCCAAATACAGGGCAATCTTGGAAGAAAACCTCTTGGAGTCTGCAAAAGACTTGAGACTGGGGCGAAGGTTCATCTTCCAGCAGGACAACGACCCTAAACATAAAGCCAGGGCAACAATGGAATGGTTTAAAACAAAACATATCCATGTGTTAGAATGGCCCAGTCAAAGTCCAGATCTAAATTCAACCGAGAATCTGTGAAGTGATCTGAAAACTGCTGTTCACAAACGCTGTCCATCTAATCTGACTGAGCTGGAGCTGTTTTGTAAAGAAGAATGAGCGAGGATTTCAGTCTCTAGATGTGCAAAGCTGGTAGAGACATACCCTAAAAGACTGGCAGCTGGAATCGCAGCAAAAGGTGGTTCTACAAAGTATTCATCAGGCAATGTCTATGGGCAACTGACTGCACTCAGACCAAAGGGGGCTGAATAATTACGCACACCCCACTTTTCAGTTATTTATTTGTAAAAAAATGTTTGGAATCATGTATGATTTTCGTTCCACTTCTCACGTGTACACCACTTTGTATTGGTCTTTCATGTGGAATTCCAATAAAATTGATTCATGTTTGTGTCTGTAATGTGACAAAATGTGGAAAAGTTCAAGGGGACCGAATACTTTTGCAAGCCACTGTAAATGTTAGCTAGACTATAAGGAAAGCAAGTCTTTACAGCGTCTCCCCTTTTAAGAAGAGTGTATGCTGTGTTTTCATTACAGTTATATTTCTTCCAACTCTTGAGCATTCTTTAGTTGTTTATTCAAAAAAAAAAAAAAAACCTGTCCAACTATTTAAAATGAGAAGGTGGCATGTTTGTGAACAAGACTCACCCTGAATAACTCCTTCAGGTCATAAAACTGTCCATGGATATCACCGCACACCTGAGGGGGGAAAAGATCATGAGATTTTACGTCAATCTGCATGATTATACAGGCACAACAGGAACAAAAAAAAAATGTATCATATGCATGAGCCATGAGCATAGCTTTATTCAAAGTTTATCCAAAGCAATTCTCAAAATATCAACGTTGTAGTCATAAGACACAAACGAGAAATACAAGCTGAGAGTGGCATTTGCAGACAACAGCGTTTTTTACAAACCCACAGAACCACCTAGATCTGATAAAATATCAGTGACATTTTAAAAGCTCACTTTAAAAACACATACTTTAGCTACACATACTATTAAAAGTTAACAACACAGACATTAAGAAAACATTTTCCATTGTCTATATTATATACACACACATCTCTCCACCATCAACAGCTAGCGCATTTTAAACCCTGCGTTTTGGGCTATGAACAACAGTAGTGCTGTTTTACCCAGCATGGAATCATGTCTCATGATATTTATCACCTTTTTCCACACAGTCATATGAAACCACACTTCCAGGTACATTTCTGATGCAACCCAACGTCTTAGAAACCCAAACCTGAAGCATATCAATTTTCTCCAGTGTTACGAATGAGTGCCGTCATTGCTGTGTTTTATCACTATGGTTACCACAGCATTACAAATGTCACAGAACATCTGTGAGACAAGTTATTTCCTGTTAATAAACAGAATCTCTCACCAGCCTCTCTCTCTTTTTTCATCCTCTTGAAATTACACCAAAACAAAATAACCCTCAGCTAGCATTTTATCCATCCTAAATAAGGAGCGTAGGCATTAAAAAAAAAATTACAGCAAATTAAAAAAATGTTTTACTAGGATAGCTCTATAACATCTGAGAGCCTGAGCGAGCCATTACAATAGAAAAGACGACGCATCAGTTTGGGCATTCGATCGCACAGTGGTATATAAATGTAGTTAGACATTTCATTTAAAGCTGGGACAATATTTAATACCAATACAGTGTTCCAAGTGCTTCAGAGCTTTTACTCAGGCCAAGTGTTGAGCTTTTCAACATGTCTTCAAATATTAATAGTAAACAAAGTATTGCTATACAAATATGTGAAATCAGCCACTTTTTGTTTCAAGCTCTACTCAAGCTATTTCACAGGGCGGCGTAATGTACTCGGAAGAAGGTGCTATCTGCCCACGTCTGGGTACATGAGCCCAAAGGAGGACATGACTCACGGGTGGCAGTGACATTATTGGGATTTGAATAAGTCACCTAACAAAATCCTGAACGCATTATGGTTCGATCAATTAACGAATCGCCACACTAAAACCAATCTTGAATAATTTATAATAAAGATGAACTGGTCGATTGGCCAGTGACCAGAATTGACTGTTTTTCGGTTTGATTGTCTGTGATTAGACAATTGGGGTAAACAACCCCCAATCTGCTCTTTTCTTGAGGCTCTGTAAGCGTATAAATCTCAAATCCATTCATTGCACATGCTTATAACGGTCTCAAAACACCAGGAGCGCAAATTAGTCTTGGAAATTGTGTGCACTAAAAGCCATGAGTCCAAATGCTCAAAGCCACTCAACTCAAGTTGAGTGCATTGACTCAAACATTTGAGGAGATAAAATGTCAATGCTCCTTAATAAGAATGTTACACATTTTCATCCCGTGTGTAGGAGTGGATTATTTGTTAAGTCTGTTTAGAAATAATAATTATGACGGATGAGATACATGCTGCTCACTAAAAATATTGCTTTTCTGCTTAATTTAATTTGAAGTTAAACGCTTGTATTGTTTAAATGCTGCCGTAGTGAGAAAACTAATGTTAGTGCACGAGCGAAAAGAGCGAAGTAACAAATCTATGTCAATAATCCAGTTGCACAACTCATCAAATTCCAATAAACCATTCATCACAATGATTGAGATGATTCCCTTTACTTACTGTGACTGGAGAATCCACCCTCTGTACATTACTCTCTTCTACAAGAATTTCTCTAAAACAAACAAAGCGAAACAATATGATTAGTATGGAAATACACAGAGTGCATACAGGAAGTAAAGCTCTCATTTTTAAGCTACCAGCAAGTGATCTTACAATGTGATTTATCTGCACCAGCATAAATTCGACCACTTTGCATGTTTCTGTTATGATGCACAGCATTATATCTCTGCTTAACTCGGAAACATGACTGCAGTTTATTACCTGGCTTTGGCACACAGGGCCTTGACCTCGTTCTCCTTGATGAGCTCACATCTCCTCAGCTGGTCGATCTGTCGGTCCAGATCACTGATGTCACCCATAGTGATGCGCACAGAGCAAGCCGAAACGTTTCTCCCCCACACACACGCAAACACCCTCACACAGATAAGCCAAGACAAACACACTGTGTGGAGACAGCACTGGGAGGGCAGGGATCCTGATGGTGAAGAAGTCTTCAAAAAAAGATAAAACAATTACATTACAGATAATGACCAGATTATTAGTTACACCTAAATGCACGTCATCCCCAAGTGTGAACTAGTCTAGTATTCAGGTCATAGAAAAATAAATAAATAAATAGTGCACTTGCTGCTATGAGCACAACAGACAGCAATGAAGCCATGGGGGAAAAATCTGGTGGAAAAATACAGGTGTTGAGTTCAGCCTGTAATGGACAATACACACTATGTCCACTACCACCACCAGGGCCTGATGGAAAGAGACTTAGACTAAACTAAGTTCGAGAACACTCTTACAAACACCATACGGCACTATGATAGATTTTTATTTAGGTTACTTTTTTTATTCCGTCTGTCTCAGATAAAGACTCTTCACAAGGAGGAGTAACAAATCATGAAGACATTTCTAGCCATTTTGATTTCAGACAAGATGCCAGGGCTTTATTAAACTGTAAGACAAAATGCCTGGGGCGCTCATGTGCCATCATATCAAAACAGTGATAAGCACTTAGCCATGCTGTCCAGCTGACAGCAGAGCACGTTTTAAATGACCCAAGACAAAGACATAAATACATATTCAGCAAACAGAACAAGAAAAGAATGTGTCTAAACACAACGTTTAGACACTTTAAAACTCACTTCTGGTCATGATAATATGGAAGAGATAAGATTATACAGACAAAGTTATATAATGTATTATAACATTATATAACCACGTTCTGTACTTTAACTTGAGATAAAATAATGATTTTATTAAATATTAATAATAATAAGACCGGGCTATTAAATCAGCTATTACGTGATATGCCATAATCCCCTGTCTGACGTTATTGTAGTTATAATGGGAGTGTACTGGGTGTATTGGATTCAGCCCAAAATTGCCTAACATAACCCTAGGCTTCTCAGGAGGAGAAAGAAACACCACTACTCTGTCTTTGTATGCACAAGAAACAAAATCACCCAAATGAGGATGGGTTCCCTATTGAGTCTGGTTCTTCTTAAGGTTTCTCAAGATTGATCGGCTTCGGCTTGCTCACCAGGGGCAGCCTGATAATACTGATTTTTCACATAATCTCAAATGCATTTCATACTCATTTCCACAACTTTTCTTTTGATTATGTAAAGCTGCTATTTGCGACAATGACTGTCCTTAAAGATGTCATATAAACAAAATTGGATTGAAACATCAATCTGTAAGGTCTGTAAAGAAACCGTCTTATCGGTACGAACATAAAATATCGTATTAACACCATCGTGTTTTTTTGCCAACCGTATTACCAGAACCCTGGTAAATCAAATTGATAAAACAATTATCCTGTGACCTTCTCAAGAACACTTGTGGTAAAGAGAACAACATGTCAGTTTCTTTTTTGCCACAGGTATTAAACATATTATATATGCAAACCCATTGAAAAAAAGATAATGGGTGCAAGTCATAAAAATGAATTTACAGTAAAAAAAAAAAAAAAAAAAAACCCCAATTTTTATTTTTAGCCAAAGATTTTGTTCACATCGAAATCTTAGTAACAATAAAATGACTAGATTAGGTTTTGTTTTACCAAGAAGCCAAGTTGAAAAAATTTATATTTCTGAAGAAGTAAATTTGTCTCTCAAAAGACAAGTAAATTAATTCTATAACACCATAACTTCACATTTAATGCACTCGCTTAAAATCTGCGAATCTGTTGAAACGCGTAAAACATTTCAATAACTACGAAGACAAAATGTAAAATTCTACATTACTCCCCCAAAACACCTTTCATAACAAATTAGGAATATTTTCCAATAATATTCATAATTTATGTTACCTGGTAAAATGGTAACGTTAAACTAACACGAAAGTGCTTGCTAGTGATCCAGTGAGTTGTGTGAAAAACCAGTTCCAGCCAGCGGAACCAAACTGACGCAAACACTAATAATTAGCATGCTAGCTTAGCACGCCTATGCCATACAATGGAGCCCAGATACGCGTTCGCTATTGATTCACACCCGTCGTACTTCATTTATTATTTAGTTACATGTGTATACAAGAATAATTTTGACTAGATGATTAGTATTTGTAAATTAATTTGTTAAAGAATATGGAATGTTAACAGAGGCTACTCAGATCCATGTTAACTTACAGAACTAGCTCTATAAAAAAAGCTCTAACGCGTTCCAGACCTACTCAACATTCAGACTTTAAAACAAACACCTGTACGTGTTCTACACGAACCGCAATTATTTTTACATGACCCCAAAATACACAAAACGTTATAGGGCATACATATATTAAATGTCGGCTCGTGCGCTTAAGTAAAGGTTGTGTTAGCTTAGCTTAGCAGGGCCTGGACCATTTTCACGACTACGGTACTTCGGTTAAAATCAAGACCCGCGTAACACTGAACTCAACACAATTACGAAAAATTGATCCAAAGTGGTCGCTTATATTACCTGAAACACTTTACTCGGGTTGAAGCGGAGTTCAGAAGAACCGAGTAAACTTCTCCCCGTGCAAGTCGTTCTCCTTCAGCCGGCTCGCCGTTTTTTTCCCCCCTTCGACACCATCTACCGGCGCCTAGCCCCGCCCCTCTCCCTCAACCGTCATCACTATCACCGTCATCACCCCGCCCAGACCAGGATTAAATCCCAAACAGCCCCCTACTGGACATTGTAGTACATTGCAAATGTTTTTGTAATCCCTCCATGTGCCTATGGCAACAGGGAACACAATTTTTTACAGGAGTACTGAATTAAAAATGATTGCGGCACGCTGGCTTAGTGGTTAGCACTGTCGCTTTGCACGTTCAGGTTCCGGTGTTATGCGCTAAATTGCCCCCCTGCCACGGATCCCACCCACATAATGAAATGTCACAATCAAATATTATATTAGGACATACAATCATAAGTTTATTATCAAATATATTGTTAAATATATTGCTATTATAATTAACCCTATATCACGTGACACCCGTTGAGATGATTCATACAAATTCTCATATAATGTTTATTTTATGGCACATTTATTTTGCAGGGGTTTGTCATGTAAACCCCTTGAATAACACTTTTATTCATCACAAATTACACTAAATAAATATTGTTTATGATGAAAAATTAGATGAAACTATTTTGATTATAAAATAAGCAATATAAAAATACACATGTTGTATATGAAAAAAAATATAATTTATATTTTACAGAAAAAAATTATATTGCTTATTTTATAATCTAATTGGTTTGGTGTAATTTGTAAACCATAAACCTATGACTTCAAGTTCTAATATATTATCTGAAAGAGATTATGTTGGTGGGCAATTCGTAACAGGCGGGGCATTTCAGAGCATAACATCTGCTAACGATCGTATCATCTGGTAAACATTGCGTTCGTTTTTTATAGTCGTACTGTATTTTGATCATTTGCAGATCGCCTGTTTGAGCTGTTAAATGATGCATCGTCTTTACGATGTATCTTTATTATCCGAAATTTGTTGGTATGTGGACGGGAAGCTGCAGCATCAGCTATGACTTTAATTATTTAAGGGGAAATACGTGAATTATTATTATTTTTTATAATCTAGTGGCGGAAACGGGCTACCATAAATTTATTCACAAGAACTACATGAATAAAAAATATCTGACGTTAATTAAGTGTAATTGGGAAAAGACTGGTTTATATTTATTAAATTATTGTAAATTACAGTAACTTTTAACTTACGGCTTCAGCTGGGAATCCAATCCTTCAGTCTCCGACAGAATCGGCTGAAAAATTCATCAAAGATTTCCTTCGCTTGGCCCCAGCGGGGATGTCATTTTTTGTTATTTGTTATGCATGCATGCAAAAGTAAAATAATATTGTTCTTTTTGCTGTTCATGTCCACCATTTAATAATTATTTAATTATCAATAATTAAACGCTCACATCGCGCGCTTTAACTTTAAAAAAAAATGCAGTGTTTAATCAGCAAGTACTGTATATGTCACCTCTCTTTATGATAGAGGAATATCATGACTGAAACAAAGCGTCGGCTCATATCGGGAGCATTTTGATCAAAGGGGAGATTAGAAGGGGAAAAGTAAAAGTGTGTACAAACAACATAGCACAATGCATGTGTGAATGGCCGAAATGTGGTTGTGAATAAGCCTTTTAGTGAATGTAAAATGTTCGCGTGAACCCACGGCGCATGAGTGCGCTCTTTCACTTTGCAGAGTTTTGATCTAAAGTCAGATGAACGCGCGCGCAGAATTGAGAGATTTATTAGAGATTTCTCTAATATATAACAAACACAAATTTATACGTGTTAAATACACTAAAAAATGCTGGGTTGTTTTTTCTACCCAAAAGAAGAAAATGCTGGGTTGCCGCTGTTGGGTCATTTTTCTGCATTATTTACAGAGACCCCTCCTTGAACCACCACCTTATCGTGGTGGAGGGGATTGCGTATCCCAATGATCCTGGGAGCTATGTTGTCGGGGGTTTCATGCCCCTGGCAGGGTCACCCATGGCAATCTGGTCCTAGGTGAGGGAACAGACAAAGAGTGGTTTAGAAGACCTCTTATGATGAACAAGACCATTGGAAAACGTTTTCGAGCGCCTGGTGGTCGGGCCTGCACCCATGGGGCGCGGCCGGGCACAGCCCGAAGAGGCAACGTGGGTCCCCCTTCCCATGGGCTCACCACCTGTAGGAGGGGCCAAAGAGGTCGGGTGCAGTGTGAGCTGGGCGGTGGCCGAAGACAGGGGCCTTGGCGGTCTGATCCTCGGCTGCAGAAGCCGGCTCTAGGGACGTGGAATGTCACCTCTCTGGCGGGGAAGGAGCCTGAGCTAGTGCGTGAGGTTGAGAAGTTCCGGCTAGATATAGTTGGACTCACCTCGACGCACAGCTTGGACTCTGGAACCAGTCTCCTTGAGAGGGGCTGGACTCTCTTGTACTCTGGAGTTGCCACCGGTGAGAGGCGACGAGCAGGTGTGGGCATATTTATTGGAGTTCACCGCAGTGGACGAGAGGGTGGCCTCCCTCCGCCTTCGGGTGGGGGGACGGATCCTTACTGTTGTTTGCGCTTATGCGCAACAGCAGTTTGGAGTACCCGCCATTTTTTGGGTCTCTGGAGGGGGCGCTAGAGAACGTCCCTCCTGGGGACTCCATCGTTCTGTTGGGGGACTTCAATGCTCACGTGGGCAATGACAGTGAGACCTGGAAGGGCGTGATTGGGATGAACGGCCCCCCCGATCTGAACCAGAGTGGTGTTTTGTTATTGGACTTCTGTGCTCGTCACGGATTGTCCATAACGAACACCATGTTCAGGCATAAGGGTGTCCATATGTGCACCTGGCACCAGGACACCCTAGGCGCAGTTCGATGATCGACTTCGTGGTCGTGTCGTCGGACTTGCGGTCACATGTCGTTAGCGGGGTGGGGTGCCGGTCAGGCCTGGTAGACCCAAACGTATT
The DNA here is from genome assembly GCA_030522415.1 of Channallabes apus. Classification (NCBI taxonomy): domain Eukaryota; kingdom Metazoa; phylum Chordata; class Actinopteri; order Siluriformes; family Clariidae; genus Channallabes; species Channallabes apus. The sequence goes on from CM060104.1 coordinate 38,384,142, forward strand.
GTGAGGGTCTGCTGGGAACGTCTGGCAGAGTCCCCTGTCAGGACGAGCTTCAACTCCCACCTCCGGCAAAGCTTCAACCACGTCCTGGGGGAGGTGGGGGACATTGAGTCCGAATGGACTATGTTCCGCGCCTCCATTGAGCTGTGGCCGTAAGGTGGTCGGTGCCTGTCGCGGTGGCAACCCAAGAACCCGTTGGTGGACACCGGCGGTGAGGGATGCCATCAAGCTGAAGAAGGAGTCTTACCGGGCCTTTTTGGCTGGTGGCACTACGGAGGCAGCTGATAGGTACCGCCAGGCCAAGCGGAATGCGGCTTCGGTGGTTGCTGAGGCAAAAACCCGGGCGTGGGAGGAGTTTGGGGAGGCCATGGAGAATGACTTCCAGACGGCTTCGAAGAGATTCTGGTCCACCATCCGGCGTCTCAGGAGGGGAAAGCAGTGCACGGTCAACACAGTGTATAGTGGGGATGGTGCGCTGCTGACCTCGACTCGGGACGTTATGGGTCGGTGGGGGGAGTACTTCGAAGACCTCCTTAATTCCACCAACATGCCTTCAGATGAGGAAGCAGAGTCTGGGGACATAGAGGTGGACTCTTCCATCTCTGGGGCCGAGTTCGCCGAGGTGATCAAAAAGCTCCGTGGTGCCCGGGGGTGGATGAGATCCGCCCGGAGTTCATCAAGGCTCTGGATGTTGTAGGGCTGTCAAGGTTGACACGTCTCTGCAACATTGCATGGACATCGGGGACAGTGCCTCTGGACTGGCAAACCGGGGTGGTGGTCCCCCTCTTCAAGAAGGGGGACCGGAGAGTGTGTTCCAACTACAGAGGGATCACGCTCCTCAGCCTCCCCGGGAAAGTCTATTCAGGGGTCCTAGAAAGGAGGGTCCGTCGGTTAGTCGAACCTCGGATTCAGGAGGAGCAGTGTGGTTTTTGTCCAGGTCGCGGAACAGTGGACCAGCTCTACACCCTTAGCAGGGTCCTGGAGGGGGCATGGGAGTTTGCCCAACCAGTCTACATGTGCTTTGTGGACTTGGAGAAGGCATTCGACCGTGTCCCTCGGGGAGCCCTGTGGGGGGTACTCCGGGAGTATGGGATATCGGATTCCCTGTTAAGGGCTGTCCGGTCCCTGTACAACCGGTGTCGGAGCTTGGTCCGCATTGCCGGTAGTAAGTCGGACCTGTTTCCGGTGAGAGTAGGACTCCGACAGGGCTGCCGTTTGTCACCGATCCTGTTCATAATTTTTATGGACAGGATTTCTAGGCGCAGCCAGGGCATTGAGGGGGTACAGTTTGGTGGGCTCAGGATTGGGTCACTGCTTTTTGCAGATGACGTTGTTCTGTTGGCCTCATCATCCTGCGACCTACAGCTCTCACTGGATCGGTTCGCAGCCGAGTGTGAAGCGGCTCGGATGAGAATCAGCACCTCCAAATCTGACGCCATGGTCCTCAGTCGGAAAAGGGTGGAGTGCCCTCTCAGGGTTGGGAGTGAGATCCTGCCCCAAGTGGAGGAGTTTAAGTATCTCGGGGTCTTGTTCACGAGTGAGGGTAAAATGGAACGGGAGATCGACAGGCGGATCGGGGCAGTGTCTGCAGTGATGCGGGCTCTGTATCGGTCCGTCGTGGTGAAGAAGGAGCTGAGCCAAAAGGCAAAGCTCTCAATTTACCGGTCGATCTACGTTCCTACCCTCACCTATGGTCATGAGCTGTGGGTAGTGACCGAAAGAACAAGATCGCGAATACAAGCGGCCGAAATGAGTTTCCTCCGCAGTGTCTGGGCTCTCCCTTAGAGATAGGGTGAGAAGCTCAGTCATCCGGGAGGGGCTCAGAGTAGAGCTCCGCATCGAGAGGAGCCAGATGAGGTGGCTTGGGCATCTACAGTGGTGTGAAAAACTATTTGCCCCCCTCCTGATTTCTTATTATTTTGCATGTTTGTCACACAAAATGTTTCTGATCATCAAACACATTTAACTATTAGTCAAAGATAACACAAGTAAACACAAAATGCAGTTTTTAAATGAGGGGTTTTATTATTTAGGGAGAAAAAAAAATCCAAACCTACATGGCCCTGTGTGAAAAAGTAATTGCCCCCTGAACCTAATAACTGGTTGGGCCACCCTTAGCAGCAATAACTGCAATCAAGTGTTTGCAATAACTTGCAACGAGTCTTTTACATTGCTCTGGAGGAATTTTGGCCCACTCATCTTTGCAGAATTGTTGTAATTCAGCTTTATTTGAGGGTTTTCTAGCATGAACCGCCTTTTTAAGTTCATGCCACAACATCTCAATAGGATTCAGGTCAGGACTTTGACTAGGCCACTCCAAAGTCTTCACTTTGTTTTTCTTCAGCCATTCAGAGGTGGATTTGCTGGTGTGTTTTGGGTCATTGTCCTGCTGCAGCACCCAAGATCGCTTCAGCTTGAGTTGACGAACAGATGGCCGGACATTCTCCTTCAGGATTTTTTGGTAGACAGTAGAATTCATGGTTCCATCTATCACAGCAGGCCTTCCAGGTCCTGAAGCAGCAAAACAACCCCAGACCATCACACTACCACCACCATATTTTACTGTTGGTATGATGTTCTTTTTCTGAAATGCTGTGTTACTTTTACGCCAGATGTAACGGGACACGCATCTTCCAAAAAGTTCAACTTTTGTCTCATCGGTCCACAAAGTATTTTCCCAAAACTCTTGGCAATCATTGAGATGTTTTTTAGCAAAATTGAGACGAGCCTTAATTGAGGCAAGTGAGGCCTGCAGTTCTTTAGATGTTGTCCTGCAGTCTTTTGTGGCCTCTCGGATGAGTTGTCTCTGCGCTCTTGGGGTAATTTTGGTCGGCCGGCCACTCCTGGGAAGGTTCACCACTGTTCCATGTTTTTGCCATTTGTGGATAATGGCTCTCACTGTGGTTCGCTGGAGTCCCAAAGCTTTAGAAATGGCTTTATAACCTTTACCAGACTGATAGATCTCAATTACTTTTGTTCTCATTTGTTCCTGAATTTCTTTGGATCTTGGCATGATGTCTAGCTTTTGAGGTGCTTTTGGTCTACTTCTCTGTGTCAGGTAGCTCCTATTTAAGTGATTTCTTGATTGAAACAGGTGTGGCAGTAATCAGGCCTGGGGGTGACTACAGAAATTGAACTCAGGTGTGATAAATCACAGTTAAGTTATTTTTTAACAAGGGGGCAATCACTTTTTCACACAGGGCCATGTAGATTTGGAGGTTTTTTTCTCCCTTAATAACGTAAACCTTCATTTAAAAACTGCATTTTGTGTTCAATTATGTTATCTTTGACTAATAGTTAACGGCTTTTGATGAGGAGAAACATTTAAGTGTGACAAACATGCAAAAGAATAAGAAATCAGGAAGGGGGCAAATAGTTTTTCACACCACTGTATTTAGGATGCCCCCTGGACGCCTCCCTTGTGAGGTGTTCCGGACACGCCCCACCAGAAAGAGACCCCAGGGAAGACCCAGGACACGCTGGAGGGACTATGTCTCTCGTCTGGCCTGGGAACGCCTTGGGGTCCCCCCGGAAGAGCTGGAAGAAGTGGCCGGGGAGAGGGAAGTCTGGGCATCCCTGCTGAAGCTGCTGCCCCTGCGACCCGACCTCGGATAAGCGGAAGAAAATGGATGGATATTTACAGAGAGTTGGGTTGAAAGTTTGCTTGGCACCTCCCCCAAAGTTCACCGGTGTAGTCAGCGGCTGTCAGTCAGCTTCGTGTCTCTCTTGAGCTCCCACACCGCTGATGACAGTTCATCCTCCTCGGGAATTTAAGGGAAAATGACGTTAAATACAAGGTCTGTATACACATGTTCACTCACCTAAGTCACATATGACTGAAAAAGTATTACTATATGTAACATTTATTACTGTTACCGTGTTAAGGTTACACACAAACTTTCCGGCTGGTCTGAGGTATTGGATGATAATTTCGCTGAGAATAGCTGCTAGCCAAAATACCCCACCTGTGTATGAAAGAAACGGCTAAGATGTCTGAGCTTTTTAGCTTTCTCTGTAGAATGTTTTCAGGGTTACGAAGATGGTGAAGTGACGAATGAAAGCTAAACTGTTAACTGTAGTGCTAGCATGACGCAGGCATTTAGTTAAGTTGCTAGCGTTAGCAACCACATATCTTTCTAAATAGAAACAAAATACTGAACATAAATGTCACCTGTTGTTTAGCGATGTTTAGTCACGTTATTTTAGCTTAAGCTATTTCTTGTATTTTTAATCACACTTAAAATACCGACGGTTATATGCACGTGCTTAATCTGCGGTTCGGTTCTGGTTTCGGTCTGTTGAGTTGTGAAGCGAGAGGAACAAAGTATAAATATTGTTCATTTGCTAAATTAAGTATCATGAATTTTAATTGAATATCTATCTCTGTATTTTTTCACAGCAGTTTGTGACTGAAAGTGTGTCTGCATCTGACTTGAACAGTTTCCTGACCAACGTAGCTAACGGTCATATTTAAAAGTCATAACGTACAGTTAAGTACAAAACGTTTCTGTTGGTGTTTATTTTTTTTTCTATGATTAATACTTATTTGTGGTGTTTTATGTTTTGTACATCTTTTCAAATTGAGACCTCATTTGTAAGTTGCTGTTATCTCGTTTTTGTATAAATTAATCAAATGTTTGCTTGTTATTAACAGAGGTGTCAAGTAACGAAGTACAAATACTTCGTTACCTTACTTAAGTAGAAATTTTGGGTATCTATACTTTACTGGAGTAATTATTTTTCAGCCGACTTTTTACTTCTACTCCTTACATTTTTAAGCAATTATCTGTACTTTCTACTCCTTACATTTTAAAAATAGCCTCGTTACTCTATTTTAATCATCAGAACGCGCAACTGACAGGACAACGTGACAATCCATCGCAGAGCACACACACACACACTCATTCACACACTATGCTCAATTTGGGAACGCCAATTAGCCTAATCTGCATGTCTTTGGACTGTGGGAGGAAACCGGAGTACCCGGAGGAAACCCACCAAGCACGGGGAGAACATGCAAACTCCATGCACACAGAGACGGGAATCGAGCCTGGCCAGGGAATCGAACCCGGACACTGGAGGTGCAAGGCGACAGTGCTGACCACTACACCACCGTGCCGCCCGTGCCGAGGGTATTTCATAAAAATAATGGGAGGGGGTGTTTTAATAAAAAAAACGTCTATCCGACGTCTGGCAGATGTATAAACATCTGATTAACATCGTCTAAAGAGCGGATCAGGGTTGTTTTAATTCATTTACGTCTTAAATACGTAGGCTAAGCATTGTTCTAACATCGGCACGGACGTCTCAGTGACGTCTCCCAGATGAGCAAACGCCCTCTGCCAGACATCTGCCAGATGAAAAAGCCGACATCGCATAGAGGTCTCCGCGACGTACAATATGTGTGCTATCTGGGATTGTATCCAAATACTGTACATATAATTCAATATGGAGTTGGTTCCCTTTTTACAGCTATACTAGCTTCCACTCTGCTTGGAAGGCTGTCCACAAATTTTTTGAGTGTTTCTGTGTGAATTTGTGTCCATTCCTTCTGTAGAGCATTTGGTCAGGCACTGATGTTGAATGAGAAGTCCTGGCTCGCAATCTCCGTTCCAGTTTATCCCTCGAGGTGCTCGTTGGGGTTGTGGTCAGTGCTCTGTGTTTTACACAGAACTCATCAAACCATGTCTTTATAGTCCTTGATTTGTGCACTGGGGCGCAATCATGTCGGAATAGAAAAGGGCCTTACCCAAACTTTTGCCACAAGGTGAGAAGAGTAGAATTGTCCAAGATGTCTTGGTATGCTGAAGCATTAATCCATATGGGGACATTTGTCCATATATATATATATATATATATATATATATATATATATATATATGGGGCTCAGAATTGTGCAGTATAGATTGGCATATCCTTTTTTCAGCACAAAATAGGTAATATGATGAACTGAGTTTTATTTAATTTTAACCAACCATTCTAAACATCACTGAAAGTATAAAAATGGGTCACATAGGCAAAGAACTAGCACAGATACACACAATCACATGCCCGATCTATTGTATTCATGTCTTTAATTCCAGTTCAATAGGGTACAGTATGTTGATTGGGCACATCTGTGGTGATGTCATAAAGGGCACGTCACAGTCAGGGAAATGGCACAAGCCTTGTGGGCTTGTGAGGCTTTTAATTGGACCCACCCCTTCCGCTTGACGCAAGCTTTGGACACATAACCTACACAACTGCCCAACTATCACAAACATTATTATTATTAATAATAATAACTTAGAGCACATAAAGGTATTACATACATTGTATATTTTTTTTAAACACAAGTTTATTTACAAAGCACAGATTTGACATTAAACATGATTCATCTTTTGGTATTTTATTATTATTATTTTGTTACTCTTTTGCTGGTTTTCTGAGTTTGCTCTTCAGCTCGGCCATCATCATTGGGCTGCCCATCCTGTGCACATACCAACAAACAAAACATTTATAAAATGGTAATTTGCACAAGAAACCAGTCTTTTTTTTTTAGTCTAACTAGTAATGTTTAATTTTGTCTCAATATGCATTTTTTTTAAATAGATGACAAAGTAAAGGAAAAAATAAAAGAGAAAAAAGGAAAATATGAATAATTATTATTATTAGGATTATTATTACCGTATTATATTTTTACAATTTTAGTAACATTTTACTATAAATAAGCATAAAATTTAAAATATTCTATTTGATTTGTTGCAAAAAAAAAGAGTTTTAGCTACAGTTAATATTTTAATGATATTTCATAATATTATTAAAATGGTAAAAATATTTAATACAACTGTCATAAGTATGTAATTTGTAATATGTCATTTGTTTGCAGTGAAAGACACTTTTCTCGATTTTCATTTAATTTGTCATCCATCTACAGTATACAAATTAAAATAGACAGCTCTACCCAGGTTGTCTCGGTGGTGTCCATTTCGGTTTCGGAGGCAATGTCTCTTGCTTGACATTATCATCTGCTGACTGTGAGCTTGAATCAGATTTCTGCATGGCAAACAGTGACTACTAAAGTTATAATAATACTTCAACATCTAGTAATTTAGATTCAGTAATATACTAAGCTTAATAGCGTACAGTCTGTGTACATGCCATATATAAGTAAAAAATTCATGTTTTGATACAAATTTTTATGCTGGTACCTGTGATGTTACACTCTCTGTGTCTTCTCCATCTCTTATTTTTTTGCCAGCTTCTGTTTTTCTTAATGCAGGGAAGCCAGCACCCAGACCTCAACAACAGAACGAGAGGAAGTCACTATTTCACAACACCAAAATTTGCCGGCATACACAAATGTTTTATTTCTGCAAAATATATAGTTGTATTAATTCACAATAATGTATTAATGTGTTGGTCATCATCTGGTCATCTTACTTTTTTATTAAATATGCCTTGTTTAGTGCTCTTAACAAAAATAATTGTTGCAAATACAGCTTTAAAGAAATCCAGGTGTACAGTAGAATTACATCGATAATGAGCAAGCCAGAGGTGACAGTGGGAGGCCTTCAGGACCATCCAGAACGACATAAAATCACTAGTAACACTGGAATTGCATTGTGCATGATACAACCAACCATAATCTGGATTTGTGTCCATTACAGATACCTACAGTTAATTGTAATACATTTTTCAATTAAAAATGCATTGAGTTGATTATCAATCAGTTGCTACAAAATTTCGATTTGAATGTAAAACTGTAAAGCTCAACGTGACTCATACCAAGATTATAAAATGCACAAACATACACAAATAAAATCTTACTATTCAGAAAAGTAAGCTATTTTAAATGCTCATCATTGTTTTCTGGAAAGACTTTTAGACTTGAAAGACCCTCAGAGCTCAATGTTCACACACACCTTCACGCATTACTTTAAAAAGAACATCTGTACGCCTTCTCATTCATGCAAGTATCCAGTGAGCCAGTCACATGGCTGCAATACAATGCATATAATCATGCATGCATCGTGCAGAGACATAACATATTAATATAAATATTGATCAGAATCACAATAATTTTAACTGTTCTTGGAGCTAGTTGATAAGGTGTTCCTATTAAAATGACCTGTCAGTGTTTGTCTAACAAGGTTTGTTATATTTGGTTGTACTAGCACTCTGTACATAGCATCAGGCACGCTCTACAGTATGGCTTGCAAAATTGTATGAATTTACATTTGTTTGAATTTACAGTGGTGTGAAAAACTATTTGCCCCCCTCCTGATTTCTTGTTCTTTTGCATGTTTGTCACACAAAATGTTTCTGATCATCAAACACATTTAACTATTAGTCAAAGATAACACAAGTAAACACAAAATGCAGTTTTTAAATGAGGGGTTTTATTATTTAGGTAGAAAAAAAATCCAAACCTACATGGCCCTGTGTGAAAAAGTAATTGCCCCCTGAACCTAATAACTGGTTGGGCCACCCTTAGCAGCAATAACTGCAATCAAGCGTTTGCGATAACTTGCAACGAGTCTTTTACAGCGCTCTGGAGGAATTTTGGCCCACTCATCTTTGCAGAATTGTTGTAATTCAGCTCTATTTGAGGGTTTTTTAGCATGAACCGCCTTTTTAAGGTCATGCCACAACATCTCAATAGGATTCAGGTCAGGACTTTGACTAGGCCACTCCAAAGTCTTCATTTTGTTTTTCTTCAGCCATTCAGAGGTGGATTTGCTGGTGTGTTTTGGGTCATTGTCCTGCTGCAGCACCCAAGATCGGTTCAGCTTGAGTTGACGAACAGATGGCCGGACATTCTCCTTCAGGATTTTTTGGTAGACAGTAGAATTCATGGTTCCATCTATCACAGCAAGCCTTCCAGGTCCTGAAGCAGCAAAACAACCCCAGACCATCACACTACCACCACCATATTTTACTGTTGGTATGATGTTCTTTTTCTGAAATGCTGTGTTACTTTTAAGCCAGATGTAACGGGACACGCACCTTCCAAAAAGTTCAACTTTTGTCTCATCGGTCCACAAGGTATTTTCCCCAAAGTCTTGGCAATCACTGAGATGTTTTTTAGCAAAATTGAGACGAGCCTTAATGTTCTTTTTGCTTAAAAGTGGTTTGCGCCTTGGAAATCTGCCATGCAGGCCGTTTTTGCCCAATCTCTTTCTTATGGTGGAGTCGTGAACACTGACCTTAATTGAGGCAAGTGAGGCCTGCAGTTCTTTAGATGTTGTCCTGGGGTCTTTTGTGGCCTCTCGGATGAGTCGTCTCTGCGCTCTTGGGGTAATTTTGGTCGGCCGGCCACTCCTGAGAAGGTTCACCACTGTTCCATGTTTTTGCCATTTGTGGATAATGGCTCTCACTGTGGTTCGCTGGAATCCCAAAGCTTTAGAAATGGCTTTATAACCTTTACCAGACTGATAGATCTCAATTACTTTTGTTCTCATTTGTTCCTGAATTTCTTTGGATCTTGACATGATGTCTAGCTTTTGAGGTGCTTTTGGTCTACTTCTCTGTGTCAGGTAGCTCCTATTTAAGTGATTTCTTGATTGAAACAGGTGTGGCAGTAATCAGGCCTGGGGGTGACTACAGAAATTGAACTCAGGTGTGATAAACCACAGTTAAGTTATTTTTTAACAAGGGGGGCAATCACTTTTTCACACAGGGCCATGCAGATTTGGAGTTTTTTTTCTCCCTTAATAATGTAAACCTTCATTTAAAAACTGCATTTTGTGTTCAATTATGTTATCTTTAACTAATAGTTAACGGTTTTTGATGAGCAGAAACATTTAAGTGTGACAAACATGCAAAAGAATAAGAAATCAGGAAGGGGGCAAATAGTTTTTCACACCACTGTACATTTGGTTGTACTAGCACTCTGTACATAGCATCAGGCACGCTCTACAGTATGGCTTGCAAAATTGTATGAATTTACATTTGTTTGGTTAGACATTGAAACTTAAAGCTCTCGACATGCAAAATTTAACTAAATGTTTATTAATACTTATACTCGAGATATTTAACTCACCAGGGAGTTTGAATCCAATCACACCTTTTGGTATTGATGCCCCTCCTAAATGACTCTTTTTAAGGAAGCTGGGTTGTGTAGGTTGAGGAGGTGTTAAGGGTTCTACAGAAGGCATGTTTATAAGCATACGAGGGTCTTTAGGGGGACGAACGAGAGGATTTTTCACAGCAATCTTTGACTTCTGGACCGTAAAGTCCAAGGATGAAGCCTAAGATGATAAAATAAAAATAACAACAGCAGTCAACTCTAGCACTCAACTAAACTATATAGAAATTCCAGAAATCAGTAATACATGATACTTGAAGAGCATAAATCAAAATTTCACCTCTAATGTAAATAAAAGATCTGTTAATCCAGATGGTTTATCCTTATCATTGTCTCCTGCTACTTTTTCGAACCCTCTCTTCTGTCCAGATCTGTCTCTTTCTTCCTTGTCCTCCTTACTGTCCATTACTGATTCTCCATGTTCTATTTCTTCTTCCAGTTCTTTGCTAATTTCCTTTGATGCTGTTGTTTCAGAAAAGACCAACTGACACTTATCTTTTTCTTCCTCAGTGATAGGTTCTTCTGTTTTGTTCCCAGAGTCCATCTCCCCAATTGTTGAAATGCTTCTTATGCTTTCAATATCCGTCATTTCTGCTACGAATTCTATTTCACATTCCTTTGTGTCAGTCAGCAACTCTACGTTCTTGTTGCTTTCTGACATTTCTTTGAGGTTTTCATGCTCACTTTCATGATAATTTCTTCTTTCAACTCCAAAACGGGGTGTGACATCCTTTATTTCATCTACTAATCCAGGCTCTGCCTTATCGATCAGATCTTCTTCTTCTGTATCTTTCCGTGAATGCTTTGGTATCTCCAGTGTTTCCTGTTCTGATTCTCTCTCCATTAAGCACAAACCCTCTGAATATCCAATCTCATATTTAAGTGATAAAACTTCAGCAGCTGAATCTTGCACTGTGCACTTGTCCTGATTTATTTTATCCTCTAATGGGTTGTCACCAAAAATTGGCTTTTCTACAAGGGCTAGGCAATTGGGTTGAGCTTGCTCACATTTCAGTTCACCCCTAAGGGTTCCTTCACTGAGTGTTTCAAACTCTTCGGGTGTCTGACCAGGAGAGCTGGACATTGATTTCATTTTTAATGCAGTTTCACTGGAGCACTCCTCCTGAAATGAAGAACTTTGCATTTCATAAATAGACTCAACTGAAGGTTCATCTACCCTCTCCAGAGAAACTGATTTTACTTCACTAAGTGGTGCTTCACACAATCTCAATTCATTTATTCTTGTATCATCTGGTTCTTCTAGCAAAGACCATTGTTCAAGGAAGCCCTGGCCTGTTTTTTCCTGTACAGCCACCTCTTCTCTTTCTACGGGCTGCTTGTATGAGCTAGTTTCTTTCTCAGTCGATTTCTTCACATCCACTGCAACAGCTTCTGCTCTGAATTTTGGCGTGGTTTTGACAGTTTCCGTTTGGTTTCCTGTGCCTGTTTCTGGCCGTGTAATGACACTCTCAATGTTTTCTTGAGTCACTATAGCTGGTGGTTGTATTTCTGAGCTGTTTAGATCTATATTTAAGACCATCTCTGAAGCAGCTTTTTGTTCATTACTTTGCTCTACCACCTGCAATTTCATTGTAGCAACCAAACTGTTGTCCTCATCTTCAAACATCCTACTGGGCTCGGACCCTTTTTTGAACATTTCTGCCATTTCTGTCTGTGCCATCTCCAATAGGTCAGACTCAATCACCACAGTGCTGTCAATAACGTCAAATTGTTTCAATTCCGTGCCACAGACTTTCTGTTCTTCTACACTGCCAGTGTCTGTAAAATGTTCACATGCTGAGAACTCTTTATGATGTCCATCATTCTCTTTTCCCACAGTTTCTTGATTTGTTTCCTCATTGTGGCATTCAATTACTTCCTTTTCATGCAAAACTGAGGTGTCATTTAAAAGGCTCCTTACTTCCTGTGTTGAGGCCAGCTGAATAAACATGCCTTCATCCACCATTTGTGATTTACTCACTTCATTTTCATGCTCAGTTATTACATTTAGCTCATTTATATCCTGATCATAAACATATTCTGTTATCTTCTCCACTGAGACCAATTGGGTCACTGCTATATTTTCCATTTCACACACACCTGCCTGTTCTTCACGGTCAAAGCCTTGGTCAGTAAACTCACTTTTAGTTGGTTCTTCATCATGTTCATCATACTCTTTAGTTGAGATTTCTTCAATACTTTCCTCTTCCTTTTCCAGTTTCCTTCTCTGCTCCTGGTTTTCATTCCTCTCCGCCTTCAGATCACCTTCCTCAGCCAATAAGCCTTGTTTGATAAACTCACTTTTAATAGGTTCTTCTTCACCTTCATCATACTCTCTCCTTGAAATTTCTTCAATACTCTCCTCTTCAAGTTTCCTTCTCCATTCCTGGTTTTCATTACTCTCAACATTTAGATCAGCTTCCTCAGCCAATGAGCCTTGTTTGATAAACCCACTTTTAATTGGTTCTTCTTCACCTTCATCATACTCTCTCCTTAAGATTTCTTCAATACTCTCCTCTTCTTTTTTAAGTTTTCTTTTCTGGTCCTGGTTTTCATTCCCATCAGCAATTAGATCAGCTTCCTCAGCCAATGAGCCTTGTGTGATAAACTCACTTTTAATTGGTTCTTGTTCACCTTCATCATACTCTCTCTTTGATATTTGTTCAAGACCTTCCTCTTCCAGTTTCCTTTTCTGCTCCAGGATTTCATTCCTCTCAATATTTTGGTCAGCTTCCTCTGCCAGTGAGCCGTGTTCGATAAATTGCATTTTAATTGGTTCTTCTTCACTTTCATCATACACTTTCATTGAGATATCTTCAATGCATTGCTCATCCTCTGCAAGTTTCCTTCCCTGCTTCTGGTTTTCATTTCTCTCAAGATTTAGATCAGCTTCCTCAGCCAGTAAGCCTTGTGTGATAAACTCACTTTTAATTGTTTCTTCTTCACCTTCATCATACTCTTTCCTTGAGATTTCTTCAAGACTTTCCTCTCTTGATTTTCTTCTCCATTCCTGGTTTTCATTGCTCTCAGCATTTAGATCAGCTTCCTCAACCAATGAGCCTTGTGTGATAAACTCACTTTTAATTGTTTCTTCTTCACCTTCATCATACTCAATCCTTGAGATTTCTTCAAGACTTTCCTCTTCCTTCTCAAGTTTCCTTCTCTGCTCCTGGTTTTTACTCCTCTCATCATTTAGATCAGCTTCTTCAGCCAGTGAGTCTTGTTTGTTAAACTCGTTTGTACTTGGTTCTTCTTCAATTTTATCAAACTCTCGCCTTGAAATTTCTTCAATGCCTTTCTCTCCCTCTTCTTTTTCCAGTATCCATCTCTGCACCTGGTTTTCATTTCTCTCAACATTTTGATAGGTTTCCTCAGCCAGTGGGCCTTGTTCGATAAAATCATTTGTACTTGGTTCTTCACTTTCATCAAACTCTTTGCTTGAGATTTCTTCAAGATATTCCTTTTTGTTTTCCAGTTTCCTTCTCTGCTCCTGGTTTTCATTCTTCTCAACATTTAGGTCAGTTTCCACTGCCAATGAGCTTTGCATGATAAACTCATTTGTAATTAGTTCTTCTTCACTTTCATCAAACTCTCTCCTTGAGATTTCTTCAAGATCTTTCTCTTCCTTTTCAGATTTTCTTCTTTGCTCCTGGTTGTCACCCCTCTTACCATTTAGATCAGTTTTCTTGACCAGTAAGCCTTTTTGGATAAACTCACTTTTAATTGGTTCTTCTTTACTTTGATCATGCACTCTTTTTGAGATTTCTTCAATGCTTTCCTCTTCCTCATCATTTTCCAGTCTCCATCTCTGCTCCTGGTTTTCATTCCTCTCAACATTTAGATTAGTTTCCTCATCCAGTGAGTCTTGTTTGATAAACTCACTTTTAATGAGTTCTTCTTCACTTTTATCATACTCTCCCCTTGAGATTTGTTCATGACTTTTCTCTTCCTTTTCATTTTCCAGTTTCCTTCTCTGTTCCTGGTTTTCATTCTTCTCAATATTTAGGTCAGCTTCCACTGCCAGTGAACTTTTTATGATAAAGTCACTTTTAATTGGTTTTTCTTCACTTTCATCATACCCGGTCTTTGAAATTTCTTCAAGAACTTCCTCTTTCTCTTCCAGATTCCATCTCTTCTTCTGGTTTTCATTCCTCTCATCATTTAGATCGGTTTCCTTAGCCAGTGAGTCTTGTTTGACAAATTCACTTTTAATTAGTTCTTCTTCAGCTTCACCATACTCTCTTGTCAATATTTCATCAACAACCTCCTCTTTTTCTTCAGATTTCCTTATCTGTACCTGATTGTTTTGATTAGTTTTAACATTAAGTTCAGCTTCCTTGCACAGTAAGCCTCGCTCACTGATGATGCTTTGAATTGGTTCTTCTCCAGTTTCGTCAAAATCTCCCCTCATTATTTCATGCACACCTTCCTCTTTTGGTTTCCTTGTTTCTTCCTGGCTGCCTTCACTCTCTACATTTAGATCAGCTTCATTAGTTAATAAGCCCTGGTCAATAAACTCACATTTACTAGGTTCTTCATCATTTTCATTATTGTCTCTTGTCAGAATTTCATTTCCAGTTTCATCCAGTCTCCTTATTATTTTGTCACCATTTTCTGCCTCTTCATGTTTTGTTCTCTGTTCCTGGCTGATTTTACTCCTTTCAACATCTAAGGCAGCTTCGTCCTGTTCAACAAACTGACTTTTAGTTGGTTCTTTTTCAGGTACTTCATTTTCTCTTTTTATAATTTCCTCAACATGTTTGTCTTCCTCTTCTTGTTTCCTTTTCTGCTCCAGACTGTTTTCATTTCTCTCAACAATTATATCAGCCTCATTTGTTAATAAGCATTGGTCAATAAACTCACTTTTAAGTGTTTCTTTTTCATGTTTATCTTTCCTCATTATGTCAACATCTTCCTTCTTCGGTTTCCTTCTCTTCTCCTGACTCTGTTCATTTCGAGTTTCATCATTCTCTTGCGTCATAATTTCATCAACATCTCCCACGTCTACATGCTTTTCTGATGCCGTTTCCTGCTCCTGGTTCTTTTCACTTCTTTCAAAACTTAGATTTTCTTCCTTGGCCAATAAATCCTGGTTAACAAACTTGCATTTAAGGTGTTCTTTTTCAGTGTTATCATTCTCTCTCATCATGGTTTTCTCTTCTTCTTTCTTTTCCAGTTTCTTTGTCTGTTCCTGTTCACGCCTCTCAGCATTTAGATCATCTTCCTCACTTCCGGACAATGTATCTCGGTTCTTTATACCTGCATCAATGTAAGCCGATAATTTTTCTTGGTTTTCTAACGTTTGCTCATTATCCAACTTTGTCTGTGATTTCTTGTTTTTGTCTTCTGAGCTATGGCAAATGTGCTTGCTTTTGTCTTTTACTTCATGACCACCATGAGCAATACTTTCCCACTGAACAGCAGCGGCCCGCACTCTAACCCCAGGATACTGCAAATCATCTCTTGTCTCATTTGACTTTGTTTCAGTTTGTTCTTTTCCCTCTTCTTTTTCTTTTAACTCTACATAACTCTTACTGATCGCTTCACTGTCTTCTTGTTTAAAGTGCAGATTGTGGGCTTCTTCATTCGTAACCTCCGGTCTGAGATATCTTCCTACAGTTCCTCTAAGGTAACCCTGTTCAGACACAATAGTGAAAACAAGCAAACAACAAAGTCAGTGTAAGAAACATGTACTGTACAATGTGTGAGAGATATTGCCTGGCCTATCTTTTTTTTTTTTTTTTTTTTTTTACAATGCAGTTTATTTTAAACTACATGGCCTTTAGTTATCAACAGTGTGTGAGAGCACAGTACCTCATTGACTCCATTTTGATACTTTAAGTTGGTATAATTAGTATTACACATTTCAGATATAATGTGCCCAGAGATTAAATTTGTTTAAAACAAACAAAAACCCCATCAATCATTGTGTACTGTCTTTACGACCAGAAAGTTCTTTGCCCCAAAGGTTTTTCATCTGCAACAAATCTGCAACACCTAAACTTTGAGGAACCGTAAATATATTTAACCAAAACAGAGTATACATTTATTTATTTTTTTAACTTTTCTATAGATATCACAGTCAATCATCTTAAGGTTGCAGAAACTTTTCTAAAAATCTTTCTGCAACCGTTCTTTCATTTCTTTAATTTAAAACATTGTTCCAGCGATTAAATGACCTGACCAAGTTGTCTGTCTGATCAATTTTAATTTAGTGGTGACCTTAAAAATGTTTGTCATGCTCTTGTGCTACAGTCAGAATATAATTTTTTAATTGCATTGTTATTCCCTTTTCACTTGTAAACGTAATCAGACCTTAAAATAGTAGGTTTACATACTCTCATGATGAATTTGAATGTCATGGCAATATTTAGCTTTCAATAATTTCTTTTAACAAGTCTTTTTAGATGACTGTAATAACTTATATTTTTAATAGAAGAACCCTCAAAGAATCACAGTCAAACTTACACATCCAAATGCCAACATATTCAAGATGTGTTTTTATTTGATAAGCCCAAAGTATTTGAAATTTCTATTAGTGAAAGTGGCTTAATACACAGGAAAGATTTATATTACTATGGAGTGAAATCCATCCAAGATAAAAGTCCCTGCTCCAGAATCAACACCTTTCAGGTTGACTAAAATTTGCCGCTGATCACATGAAATTGACAAAGCCTTCTGGAGGGTTTTGACCTGACGTAAGTTTGGAGTCGTTTAGAAAAGGCATTCGAAGCATCCGTGGTGGTGGTGGTGGCATCATTGGGGCTGTTTTGCTGCCACTGAAACTGGTACATTGCACAAAAGTGAATAGATTAAAAAATGAGAACCACAAAATTATTTTGAAGAACTAGGGCCAGGTGTAGCTCAGTGGTTAAGGCATTGGACTACGGTTCGGAAGATCCCAGGTTCAAATCCCACAACCACCAAGTTGCCACTGTTGGGCCCTTGAGCAAGGCCCTTAACGCTCAGATGTGTAATGAGATAAAAATGTAAGTCGCTCTGGATAAGAGCGTCTGCTAAATGTAAATGTAAGAAGAACCTCAAGTTGGCAGTAAGATGATTTAAACTTAGATAAAGACTAATTTTAAGCTTTTTGAGCTTTGGTCTTGTCAAATAAATAAATAAATAAATAAATTTGTGGCCCAATCATAAAAGTTGGGTCCATGTCAGGTAAGCAACAAATTTAATAAAGCACTACCAATTCTGCCAAGAGAAAAAAGGTCAAATATCCAACCAAAATTCTGCCAGAAGCTTGTTGATGGACACTCAAACTGCCTGCTAATGGTGGTATCAAAGAGGTTATATCAAAAAGTCCCGAGATTAGCTCTGTCTACAAGAAAGTACTTTGTTTTTATACATTTACAAACTATCATCTTCAAAATAACCCCCGTGCACTACAATACAATGCTCTCAGTGTTCCTGCCACTTCTGGAACATGTCCTAAAAGTCTTCCTTTTGAAGTGTGTCAAGCGCCTTCTGCGATTCACGCTGGATATCTGCAATTGTGCCATACCACAACCTTTGAGCTGGATCTTCATGCAATCAAAGACGTGGTAGCGCACATAGTCAGAATAGAACCAGTTTCACCACTCCCGATGTACATGTCACATTAACTTTTCTAACACTGTATGAAGGTCGGTGCTCCCTGTGTCTGTGCAGCCTTGTGCTAGTCTCAAAACGTGTTGCTGTCAAAAACCCCCAATATAAATTAAGTGCTCTGAATTCTTTGTATTTTCTTATGTATGTTTTAGAATTGTTCTCACTCTTACCGTCTATACAGCTCATTCCTGTATACAGGGTTGCAGGGAGCCTGGAGCCTAACCCAGGAAACTTAGGGTGTGTGGAGGGGTTCACCCTGGACAGAGTGGCAATCCATTTCAGGGCATACACACACTACAAGCAATTTGGAAACACCAGTTAGCCTAATCTGCATGTCTTTAGACTGTAGGAGGAACCCGAGTACCCGGAGGAAACCCACCAAGCACAGCGAGAACATGCAAACTTTATGCACACAGAGGTGAGAATCAAACCCGGACCTTGGAGGTGTAAGACGATAGTGCTAACCACTAATCCACCGTGCCGACTTGTTCTCTTCCAGAAAAAGACCAGTTTGACAAAATTCTAAATAATTGAAAGCTCAAAATTGCCAGCACATTCATGATCATGATGAAGGTGTGCAAACTTCTGACTGCAACAGTACAGTACATACACAAGTGAAACAAACTGTACAGTAGACGTTAGTTCAGGAACACTGTTATTTTCAAAACGACATAGATGTACAAATTAGTGACAGCTAAAAGAACTACAGTACACTATTGCATAAACTAGTCAAGTGAAAAAAAAAAAAAAGAAGTGGTGAAACGTTTAAGACGTGTTCGGGTACAATTTGCGAACAAAGCTCTCTGCTGCAGATAATTTCTTACCTAAACTGGGTGTATACAGAAATCTGTTTACTCACAGTCCTGAAACCCCCTGCCATGCACTGTTTAATAGTGTTTTTACCAACAAAACCCATAGGCCACCTCATTAAGGGCATAATAAGTAGCTCAAGAGAAGCATTCGTAAGGAAAAAAAGAAACTGTTCAAGATAGGGGGTCACCAGGACCGGCTTTAAAAACCCATGCTCTGTAGAATGCTGGTAAGGAACAATTTGATCAGCACCTATAAAGTATAAATAGTCAGCATGTACTGATCACTTTCACATCGATTGCACACTACTTGCACAATTATGCTGGTACTGGAATTTCCTAAATGATAACTTGTCAAAAGGGGCAGCTCAGTAGTTAAGGCATTGAACTACAGTCTGGAAGGTCCCAAGTTCAAACCCCACCACCACCTCCAAGTTGCTCTTGTTGGGCCCATGAGCAAGACCTTTAACACTCAACCTCGGAGATGTATAATGAGATAAAATCACAAGTCACTCTGAATAAGGGTATCTGCCAAATGCTGAAATGTGTCTTTTAACTACACATTAAATGCTATAGCAGCAACGTAGGAATTCAATTATTTAGTTAAATTTCTTCTACTGTAAAATTCACAAGACATTTATCTAATTGCTAATTAAAATGTGTTGTGGCTAAAACACTGTAACCACTCATCACCTAATGTTTTACATTCTATTTTATAAAAATATATTTTATGTTACATCTGCAGTAAATCTTTTAAAATAACTTGAATCGTTTGGGTTTGCTGCTATGCACGAACAAAGAGAGAGAGAGAAAAAAACCAATGTGTGCAATGCATGATGGGAGACACACAGTAGCAGCTACATTATCAAAGTCAAACATTGAACACTTCCCTGCAGAGCTGGGGCTCTTTAATCAGCACTGTTATCTAATAGTAATATTCAAAACAATACTCCAAAACATTTGGTTCAGCATTGACTATTAGAGTCCGGAAATGACTTTGCAAGCGACACAAAACCTCACTTTTTTTTTCTTCAGATAAGAGAACAGTGTTAACCACACGATATAAATAAGTATTTATGTATCGAATCAGTTCATATACATATCATATACAGTTCAAGTATATGTGCTCAGTAGTGTTGAATGGTATTGCTAGAGTAAAACCTGCTTATTTTACACCGAAACACGTCTGTCCCTTCTATGATTCTTTCTAAATGTCTTCCCTGCTCATGATCCATTTAGCATCTAAATGTGCTTCCTCCCCTTCAAAATATCATACTGTACTGTGCAAGTCCTTTTTTCACCCAACATAATTATTGCTCTTTGTTTTTCTGGCTGAGCATCATTTAAGACAGTATAAATACAGTCTATCCAGAAATCCAGATTAAGTTCCCCAGTAGTAAGCGAGTGGTGACAGTGCTATGGAAAATCTTTGACAAACACGAGGAAGAACCTAAAGAGGAACCAGATTAAAAATGGAGCCTGGCCTCTTCTAGGTGATACTGGGTGGTGAGATTATTAAAACACATACAGTAGCATACAGGTACTGTATAGTATACAGGTGTAGGTATTTATACAAAGTAAAATCTTGGTTGAGTGTCCAAATGAAATCTTGACCACATGTGGTTTCACATTGTTTTCATCAATCCAGAATTATTTCAACAAAGAAAATTTATATAAAACTATGCAAGACGTTGGCAAGATGTCGATTTTGGAGATTTATTTCTATTAGAGAATTACACAGATAGCCTACTGTACATAAGAGGTAGTCAAAATTCTGCAGGCATTTAAGTTACTTAATGAGGGCAGGGGTAGCTCGGTGGTTAAGGGATTGGATTGTGGTCTTGGAAGGTCCCAGATTCAACTCCACCACCACCACCACCAAGTTGCCGCCTTTGGGCCCTTGAGCAATAAAAATGTAAGTCGCTCTGGATAAGGGCGTCTGCTAAATGCTGCAATTGAAATGCTAATGACTTTTTGAGTAAACGTTTTGTCCTGGTCACGGTTATGGTAAATATGGAACCTATCCTGGAAACGCTGGGTGTGAGACAGAAATACACCCTGGGAGTTATAAGGCAGTGGCAGGTTATCAAGGGACATCATGCAACACACACAAACACTCAGTCACACCTTACGGACAGCTGATCTTAGACAATCCACCTACTTATATGTTTTTGATAGGTAAATAAAAATCAAGAAACCTGGTAGAAACCTATGTGGACTTGGGGAGAGCACGCAGAGAAACCCTGAGCAGAGTGTTTAATTCTCAGCAAACATGAGATGGGACCAGGGACACTGATTCTGTGAGGTGTGTTCCACTCTACACACTGCTTTATGAGCATAATCTCACTCTTCAAATAGGAAGCTCATTATTTAAACATTTACAATAATGCAAATATTTGAGCAATTGATCCACACCCCAAATGCTTTATACTGAATGAAGAACAGGACAGAATTAACATAGACATATACAAAATATGTAAAAATAAATCCCATACAGATTTATTCCTAGTTTTTCGTTATAATAACCAACACTCTTTTGAGAAGACTTATCACTAGGTTTTGGAGCATGGCTGTGGGAAATTGTAATATTTCAGCCACAAGAGCATTTGCTGTTGGGTTTCCGGGCCTAATGTTGGGTCAGCATTTAAGTTTATCCCCTATGTGTTTGAAGGGTTTGATGTCAGTAACCAATGCAGGGCCTATTTTTGATGCTCTGAGACATTATGCCATAGTGGAATAGGTTTGGGCCTCTTAGTAACAATGAAGAGAATCCTAATCCTACAATTGTGCGTTTTCAATTTTTGTGGCAACAGATTGGGGAAGGAACGCGTATGGGTGTCCACATACTTATGGTCACAGTGTGTACTATGCTAACTATATTTCAGGGACATTTTCTGGTATCTATCTATCTATCTATCTATCTATCTATCTATACTGTATACAGCTAGATAGATAGATAGATAGATAGATAGATAGATAGATAGATAGATAGATAGATAATCAATATAATATTTCATACTATTTTTCTTTTCTGCAGTGTGTATAGATTTTTTGGCTGACTCTGTATATATTGCTTGGACTTTAAACTACAGAAAATATTATGTCCAAGCTGACATTATAAAATGATAATTGGATTTAATGCATTAAATTCACCCAATCAGTATAAATAACAGCAAGAACTTAATCACAAATGTACCAATAACTACTGAATGTCAATGGTAAATTGAATAACATTCACACACACACACACACACTTTCACAGTCAATCCTATTTAACTGGAGACTAACTTCAAACTTAAAGTTAAGGGAACATAAATAGAGAAAAAAGGTAGCTTAAACACATCTAATGTCAAGTTAATAGTCTCACATGACTTGAGGAAATGTTATCTAATAACACAAACTACATGATTTACTGGTTAAAACCGAATTAAATTTAAAAACACAAACAAACATTCAAACAAAAACTCACCCAAACAGTCCAGATAGCACGCCCAAATCTATTTATTGCACTTTCAGAGCCTTCCATCTCTGATAACTCTGAAATAAAGAATTCAAAGAAATACTCCAAAATCAAGAAGCAGAGTCGTTTCGATCTGTTACTAAAGTCTTCGAACTATACGCAGGTCGTCAGTCCGGAGGATCAGAAGCTGTTGTTTAAAGAGGAAGGAGAAGAATAGAGCAGGTTTGGCTGTAGAGAAACATATCACCATAACGGAACATAGTGAAGGACGTGTGTGGGCCTGTGGTTTAAAAAAAAAAAAAAAAGTGGTCCGCTTTACTGACAGGCAGCTGCTGTAACACAAGCATGAGTCCACTTCCCTAACCTTCATATTAAACTAGAGTAAACCAGGAAATGAGCGGGATGTAGAAATAATAGACTAAGAGTGATGTAGCCTGCTGTAGCCCAGGGTGTTTTGTGATAAGCAGACATGTGAATCAGCAGCTATTGTGCAAACATTTCAGTTTAGGTTGTGAAAAAAAGAGTCTATATTTTTGTTTACAACTTTTTTTTTTATGGGAAAGTATGAGGCCACACCCTTTTTCACTAGGACAGACACACCATAAGGAGGTTATCACATGAATTTTTTATATGTACCTGGTTTAGGTACTGTGGGTGGATTACAAAAGGATAAAAGGCTTTCATTTGAAGCTCATGTAGATAATATCACCAGGATAGCATTCTTTCACCTCAGAAATATTGCCAAAATAAGAAATATATTGTCGCTAAACGATGCAGAAAAACTAGTTCATGCTTTTATCACTTCTAGGTTGGACTATTGTAATGCCTTACTGTCTGGTTGTTCAGTTAGGTGCATAAACAAGCTTCAGCTAGTCCAGAATGCAGCAGCGAGAGTCCTCACTAGAACCAGAAGATATGAGCACATCACCCCTATCCTATCTTCACTGCATTGGCTCCCTGTGAAATTTCGCATTGATTTTAAAATACTACTCTTGACATATAAGGCATTAAATGGTCTCGCGCCGCAGTATCTGAGCGAACTGCTAGTGTCTTACGATCCGCCACACCTACTTCGGTCAAAGGATGCAGGCTGCTTATCAGTACCGCGTATTATGAAAACTACAGCTGGGGGCGGAGCTTTTTCTCACAAAGCCCCAAAATTATGGAATAGTCTTCCAAATAGTGTTCGGGACTCAGACACAGTCTCAGTGTTTAAGTCTAGGCTCAAAACCTATTTATTTAGCCAAGCATTTTTATAAATAGATTTGCCATAAGGTAAAGGAGCAGATCTGGGGGACTCATGGACGTAGAGTATTATGGTGAACTGGTATGTTTAGATGCTGTCTTCCTCACTCTCATTTGATCACTCAGGTTTGTTGACGGTGAGGTGATTGTTTGCTTTACATCTCAGTTCCCCCTCATGTTTGTGTTTCCTTCTGGCTCTCCCTTTTAGTTATGCTGTCATAGTTAGTCCTGCCGGAGTCCCTGCTTGCACTCTACAGTAAATATACATTCACATTAGACATTGTGACTGTGACCATACCTAACTGCCATCTCTCCTCCTCTTCTCTTCCTCCCCCTCTTTCTCTTTCCTCTCTCCCCCTGTCTCCCCCTTTCACTCTTTCTCTCTCTCTCTCTGTCGAGCTACACATGTGGTTCCTGAGCTGCCAGTGATCCAGACTCCCTCTGCCCTCCGGACCTGTCTGATCCATCCTGGTGCCCGGTTTCTGGTTGGAGGTCTCGTCGCATGGATGCCCCGTGTGTCTCTTTAGGATGCGCCTGGTGTCTGGGGATGATTCTATCTACTTAGAAGATGGTTCTGGCCTCGACTGGTGTTGTCAGCTGTTTCTCTGAGGACTTGACAATTCGATAGTTCAGGACTGGAACTTTCTACAAGTCTATCTGAGTCTCGAATAACTACTGGACTCCATTTTACATCAACTATTATAACATCAATTAACATCAACTATTATAGCTGAACCTAACACTTAACACAGTATAAATGCAGATCATTTCCTGCTATCTGTTTCACCCAGATGAGGATGGGTTCCCTGTCGAGTCTGGTTCCTCTCAAGGTTTCTTCCTATTACCATCTCAGGGAGTTTTTCCTTGCCACTGTCGCCCTCGGGCTTGCTCGCCAGGGAATATCTGAACAATTTATTCATACACATTCACATTCCATACAAACTTAAATAATTCTTTTGATTGTGTAAAGCTGTTTTGAGACAATGTCAATTGTTAAAAGCACTATACAAATAAAACTGAATTAAAATAAAAGGCCATAATTAATTATTTTTATCCACAGAAAGTGCTCACAGGCATTTGAAATGTAAGCAGACATTTTATTTAATTGAAACAAACAAACATTCATTATCTATACCGCTTATCCTGAACAGGGTCATGGGGGGCCTAGAGTCTATCCCAGGAGACTTTGGGCATGAGGCAGGGTACACCATGGACAGGGAGCCAATCCACACACACTATGGGCAATTTTGGGCTTCAGTTTGCTTGCCTTGTACCTTGGTTGTGTTGGCATTTAAAATATACAATCTTTTACACTGTTTTCATTAATGATTTCATTAAATAAATCACATAAAAAAATAGCAATATATCTGCAACTGAGGTAAGCTACTTGAAACACTTACCATAGTTAACATTTAGCTTGCCACTGTTGGGCTCTTGGACAAGACCCGTAACCTTTCGCCCCATACATCCCTGCAACTGCGTGCAGAGTCGGTCCCAAGCCCAATTAGAAAATTGGAGCTTTGTGAAAAGAACAGGCTTCTTGCGTAAAAACTCATGGAGAAAGCCTTATTTGTGTTTATTGCTTATTAGTTATCTTTCACAGAAGACAGAGAAGATTGCAGCATTAGCGAAGTATATCTCGACTTTAGAAAGGAGTTTGAATTCCTCGGACCATGGCATTAAAGCACTTACATCAGGGCAGATGGGTCATGACCCCAAGCTAACACAGAGGCTCAGCCACGAAAGCACCGCTCTGTGAATTCTCTACAAAGTGAAACTGCTGAGAAACGCTCTGGTTATAGGAGACTCTATCCTAAGGCATGTAAAGTTAGTTAGGCTGTTAGGTGTACCAGCAGCTTTAATCAGGTGTAGACATCCCACCCTGAAAAAAAAAACTAATTTAAGGGACGGCGACAATCATTGCCTCAACCTAGCCTATCGACACACACACACACACACACACACACACATACAAATATATATATATATATACAGTGGTGTGAAAAACTATTTGCCCCCTTCCTGATTTCTTATTCTTTTGCATGTTTGTCACACTTAAATGTTTCTGCTCATCAAAAACCGTTAACTATTAGTCAAAGATAACATAATTGAACACAAAATGCAGTTTTTAAATGAAGGTTTACGTTATTAAGGGAGAAAAAAAACTCCAAATCTACATGGCCCTGTGTGAAAAAGTGATTGCCCCCCTTGTTAAAAAATAACTTACCTGTGGTTTATCACACCTGAGTTCAATTTCTGTAGTCACCCCCAGGCCTGATTACTGCCACACCTGTTTCAATCAAGAAATCACTTAAATAGGAGCTACCTGACACAGAGAAGTAGACCAAAAGCACCTCAAAAACTAGACATCATGCCAAGATCCAAAGAAATTCAGGAACAAATGAGAACAAAAGTAATTGAGATCTATCAGTCTGGTAAAGGTTATAAAGCCATTTCTAATGCTTTGGGACTCCAGCGAACCACAGTGAGAGCCATTATCCACAAATGGCAAAAACATGGAACAGTGGTGAACCTTCCCAGGAGTGGCCGGCCGACCAAAATTACCCCAAGAGCGCAGAGACAACTCATCCGAGAGGCCACAAAAGACCCCAGGACAACATCTAAAGAACTGCAGGCCTCACTTGACTCAATTAAGGTCAGTGTTCACGACTCCACCATAAGAAAGAGACTGGGCAAAAACGGCCTGCATGGCAGATTTCCAAGGCGCAAACCACTTTTAAGCAAAAAGAACATTAAGGCTCGTCTCAATTTTGCTAAAAAACATCTCAATGATTGGCAAGACTTTTGGGAAAATGCCTTGTGGATTGACGAGACAAAAGTTGAACTTTTTGGAAGGTGCGTGTCCCGTTACATCTGGTGTAAAAGTAACACAGCATTTCAGAAAAAGAACATCATACCAACAGTAAAATATGGTGGTGGTAGTGTGATGGTCTGGGGTTGTTTTGCTGCTTCAGGACCTGGAAGGCTTGCTGTGATAGATGGAACCATGAATTCTACTGTTTACCAAATAATCCTGAAGGAGAATGTCCGTCCATCTGTTCGTCAACTCAAGCTGAAGAGATCTTGGGTGTTGCAGCAGGACAATGACCCAAAACACACCAGCAAATCCACCTCTGAATGGCTGAAGAAAAACAAAATGAAGACTTTGGAGTGGCCTAGTCAAAGTCCTGACCTGAATCCTATTGAGATGTTGTGGCATGACCTTAAATAGGCGGTTCATGCTAGAAAACCCTCAAATAAAGCTGAATTACAACAATTCTGCAAAGATGAGTGGGCCAAAATTCCTCCAGAGCGCTGTAAAAGACTCGTTGCAAGTTATCGCAAACGCTTGATTGCAGTTATTGCTGCTAAGGGTGGCCCAACCAGTTATTAGGTTCAGGGGGCAATTACTTTTTCACACAGGACCATGTAGGTTTGGATTTTTTTTCTCCCTAAATAATAAAACCCCTCATTTAAAAACTGCATTTTGTGTTTACTTGTGTTATCTTTGACTAATAGTTAAATGTGTTTGATGATCAGAAACATTTTGTGTGACAAACATGCAAAAGAATAAGAAATCAGGAGGGGGGCAAATAGTTTTTCACACCACTGTGTATATATATATATATATATATATATATATATATGCAGAACCATGTATATGCAGTAGTTTTATTTAGGGGTCTTTCAGCATCTTTTGCATATGAGATGTCTTCTGTTTCTCACTCTTTGTCTACAAAAAATTAAAACATTGGACATTGGTGGAGAAGATTGTCCAAACCTTTCCTTCAGAAAGCCAATGTGTAGGACAATGTTTTTGTACTAATAGCCCGATCATAATAGAAGTGCATCTTGTAAGCACCTCAGTCAGAACAGTCTGACCACATCTGAATGAATTTTCAGTTGAAGTGGGAGGGATGGTTTCAAAATAGCCACATTTTGCTTTGATGTCAGCTTTGCACATTCTTGGCATTCTCTCAGTCAGCCTCATGAGATAGTCACCTGGAATTGTTTCCCAGCAATCTTGAAGGAGTTTCCAGAAGTGTTGAGTGTAAGTTGCCTGCTTTTCCTTCAGTCCCTAGTCAAACTCATCCCAAACCGTCTCAGTTTAGGTTGGATTTAGGTTGGATTTTGGATCCAAGTGATTGTGTATAAACGCCCCCATGCACTTTTTAAAAAGATGGTTGCAATGCTGTACAATCTCGCCAGGTGGAGCATTGATTGCTTCAGTTAACTGCAGTGTCCAAGCAGGCGTATGCGCTATCGTCAATGTATAGGCAGTTCTTACACTGTCAACATAGTTTCATAAATAGGTGATGTGGTAAAAAAAAAAAAAAAAAGATTAATAAAACAATTACAATTGTCAATACACAACCCATGATGCTTATGCTATTTTTAATGAATGAATGAATGAATGAATGAATTACTTAATGAAACTACTTATTGCAATATTTTTCAAGACATCCTTAATAATCCTTAAAGACACAGTAACATCTGTAATTTATTTATGCCGATTGTTGTAGGTATGGAATACAAATGCGGGCTATGTACAATATTTTGCATTACAGTGTATTTTATTTCCATTTATTACACTGGTAGATAATATTTTGCTGCAAAGTAAAGCTTAAAATTTAACTTCTGCTTGGGTTTGTTTTCGTTATGTTTTTTTCGCTGATAGTCAAATTGGCATAACAAATCGATTAATGGCGCATAATATCTGGAACAAATATCTGTCCATACGGATCAGTATTTCTTTAGTCATTTAACCAGCATAACGTTCCCTCATCTAAGATCTGATGTGACATTAATCACTTATCACAACTGTGAATAGATGCAGCAGCAGAGACAGATTTAATCCCCATAAACATTGACACTTGAAAACAAGACTAACAGAACTAAACATTTCCAGAGGGTTAGTATCACAGGACAGAAATCGCCTACAGGATACTACTGTATTTTTCACTGCTTATATATTTTTGCCATAGTTTCATTTGGTTTTCATTTGTGTGTGTGCGTGTATGTGTGTGTGTGAGAGAGAGAGCGCGTGCGTGAGAGAGGGCTTATATTGTGACTTGTCTGAGGTTACTAAAGCCTGGATTACTACTAATAAAAATGATTTCAATGTAACCCATGAGTCTCAATCACAAAATCAGCCAATGCTGTAAACAGATGACACGGCAAATTATATACTCTGAAACGTTCATTCGAACATTTAAAAATATATTTTAAAAAACATAAATATAAAAACAAATTCAAATTTTATTTGTCACATACACAGTCATACACCGTACGATATGGAGTGAAATGCTTAGACAACTGCTCGTGACCTTAAAATAAAAGACTATGAATTGGAATGGGAAATAAATATGAAAAATAAAATAGAGGGTAAATTTAACTAGGAAAGAATAAAATAAAAATATAAAAATTAAAGTTAAGATAAAATAACTGTACAACAATACACAATATAGAAAATATAAAATATATGAAGACTATATGAACAGTAAGAGCAGCTGTACGAGTAGGAAAAGAATGGTAATGTCCAGGGTTGTGCAATCCACATGTTTAAAGTGTCTTCTGCAGTGCGAATATGCTTGAAGTGATTTATTTAAAGTGACTTGTGATAGTGATTGAGTGGTTTGATGACCACGAAGTGTAGTTGTGCAGTGGTCACTAGTGTAAACGAATGTCCAGAATGTGTGTAAAAACCATATGTGTGGGTCAGTACTGTGTGGTGGTGTGATTGAGAGACCGTATCCCTGCGGGAAGAAGCTCCTCCTCAGTCTCTCTGTGTTGGCCTTCAGGGAGCGGAATCGCTTTCCTGACCTCAGCAGAGAGAACAGTCCATTGTTGCTGAGGTCCTTCACGATCTTCCTGGTCTTGGTCCAGCACCTCCTGCTGTAGATCGAGTGCAGGTCAGGGAGCTCGGTGCGGATGATGCACTCAGCTGATCTCACCACCCTCTGTAGAGCTCATCTGTCCTGCATGGTGCTGTTCCCGAACCAGGTTGAGATGTTTCCCGTCAGGATGCTCTCTATGGTGCAGGAGTAAAAGTTCCTGAGCACCTTGGAGGGCAGTCGGAAGTCTCTCAAGCGCCTGAGGTGGTAGAGACACTGTCGGGCCACGGTGTTGATGTGACAGGACCATGATAGGTGAACACCGAGGTATTTGAAGCTGTCCACTCTCTCCACTGGGCTGTCATTGTCTATGTCTAATGTCTATGTCATTGTCATTGACTATTATTGTCAGGATCAAGTTTACGGGGCTTCTCAGTCTTTCGTTAATTTTACTTCTGACTCGAAACCAATGTGGCTTATTAAAGATGCAGTGTTTTATTGGACATGGCTGTTTTGTAATGTTCAGCAAAATAAACACTGTCTACGGTTCGAATATACTGTGAACGTCTCAAAGTCATGATGTAATAGAGACAAGTCTCTTCAGATCCTTCTGCACTCATGTTATCATGGTATAAATTATTAACGTATTGATGTATTTTACTTGTGGACAAAATAGACCATGTGTCTGTTTAGTATTTCTTTTGAACAGCTGTGTTCATAGGTTTAATCAGCTATTTATAAGACAATGTTGATGCACTAACGGCTAAAGTACCACCGGTGTGTGTGTGTGTGTGTGTGTGCTCCTGCATTCGTCAGGTTTGTCTGAGCTGGCTTTAACACAAACATTTGCGCGCCGGCAGGACGAAAGCCCCCGTCTTAGCACCATCTAGCAGTCAGTAGTGGGCGGAGTCAATACATTCTCCATTGAGATCTCTCACATTCCACTCCTCCTACGTTTGTCTTTTAATGAAGTTCTTTAAACCCAAAGCATTTTTTAACCTAAGAACTAAATAAATATGGGTCACTTAAGCACAAAATAACACAGACACAAATGATCAAGTGTTTAATTGTTGTCATTTTCTCAAACATGAGTTTCCCAACTTGGCGTTTATAAAGATTCAGACAGACTGAATTTAAGAATGCACCCCTAGGAACCTAGAACACACACACACACACACACACAGAAGAGCAAAGCGGAGATGCGCATTCACACCTCTGACCGTCTTTTGTCTTGTAAATGACGTATCTTCATTCATCTTCCAATTCCCCAACAGCGCACACACACATTGTTTGTACTGTACACTGTTGCTATGTTTGTTAGGGCACTTGGTTATACACAGTACTTTAATGTAAGGAACACTTACTTCCTGGTTTGTTTTATTTTAAATATAGCTTATTACTTTATTCAGCAAATAATAATTTTAATGAATTAATTATTAACGTATTTAAGTTATTTAGTTAAGGACAAAAACAGACCCTGCGCTTGTGTTTAGGACTGATGCTGAACAGCTGTGTTCATAGGTTTAATCAACGATTTACAAGACAACAGTTAAAGCATTTGTGGATGGAGAGGTGTGTGTGTGTGTGTGTGTGTGTGTGTGTGTATGTGTGTGCGTTCCTGCATTTCTCCCTTAATATACACATAGTGATAATCTTAAATCTAGTGAATATATATATATATATATATATATATATATATATATATATATATATATATATATATATATATATATATATATATATATACACACACAGTGGAACCTCGGATTACGAGTAACACGGTTTACGAGTGTTCCGCAAGATGAGCAAAGATTTTTAATAAAATTTGACTTGAAAAACGAGCATTGACTTGGTTTACGAGCACCAAGTATCATGTATCACGCATGCGCTTCTTGTTTTGACGCCGAGCGTCACGTCATCACAACTGAGCCATCGGTTTTTCTCTCTCTTGCACTGCAGAATTGTGGGTAATCATCTCTCCTACTGGGTCTTAGTGCTCGTCTCTTACTTACTTATAATCAACATCCGTGCACGCGTGTACTGTTTACTATAACACTGTGACCCCGTGTGTGTGTAAAACACATTTTATTTTGTGTTCGGAAGCGCGTGTGTACAGCGTGTGTACTGTTTCTTATAACACGTGTGTGTGCACGAGTAAAGCAAAAGAAATTCTCAATACAGAGGTTAAAAATATTCTTCCTCATCACGGTGTGTGTGTATGTGTCTGTGCGCGAGCGTAATTTTACACTGTACCGGCAGAAACCAACACACACACACATGCACGCGAGAGACACACACTCTTGAGAAGAAGAAACTCGGCTCGGAACTTTACAGCAGTGATTCTGTTAGTTTGCGCTCACACTAGTGTCGGTAGCGATGTTTATTGCTAATTATCAGATTAAACAGTGTAACGGGAGAGAGACGTTGATTTATGACAGCTGTTTATGTTTAAGTTTATTATTTCTTATGGGAAAATTACATTTGGAGTGTTTTGGAATACGAGCCCGCTTCCGGAACGAATTATGCTCGTAATCCGAGGTTCCACTGTATATATATATATATATTCACTAGATTTAAGATTATCACTATATATATATATTAACTAGATTGAAGATTAGATTTTCACTTGTAAGGATAAAACCTCACAGTTTGTAAAACTTCATGTGTATGTCAAAAATATATATATTCTGATTAAATAGTTTGAACATATAAACGCATATCTTATTGGATCAGCGTTAAGCTCGAATCCCTAATCAGAATGATTTCAGTTGGAAAGAACGGATGTTGTCCATGTAAATGCAGCTGCTGAGAGCTCCTGAGTATGAGTTTTGGCAAAAACAGTGACCTGCTGGCTTGAATAGCCAATGCTGTAAATAGAAAGGGTCTGTGTTTTCACGTTTGATAACACAGAGTTGTTTTTGCCAATCAACGCTTTGTAGTTGTTACGGCTAAATGCTACACAATTAGACCATTCATGCCATTTGTCATGCACGGATAATGCAATGCAGTTAAATTTATTTTCAGCTTTGGCATCATTGCACCGTGGCACGTCTACAAATCAAATGTTGACCTAATCCTGTAAAAATTGGACAGATCATCTGAACATTCTGGTTCCAGTGGCATATTCACAAATTTGCTGTGTTTGGTGAGAAGGTATCGTTTTTCAATATTTCTAAATCAAGAAACATTTTATTGAATAGCTTGCCTGCTTCTGACCCAAATGTACCCACATACACTATCTTCACCTTATTTATATCCCATATCTTCCTAATTCCACACAGCAAACTGTTAACCTAACTTTGCAGCATGGCTTTCCTTCAGGCTCATACCATTGAGATACTCATGCAACAAGTCAGAACATAATATCACACCATGGCTCTGCCTTCACATGTAACATACTTTGCAACATATTTTTTTTCTTTCTCTCATCCCTTCAGTTGACTGAATTCTTTCATGCATTAGTTGCAAAAGGTGCAAAATAAAGTTCAATTTAAAGTTACATTTAAAGCTACAGAGGCAGAACGAGTGGACTTTTCTCTGAAGTTAAGTTCACATAGGGTCAATTTCAAATTTCAATATTGTCTCTACAAACTTCAGTAAACAGTCAAGCTACTTCATCTAAAATTCTATTTGTCTTGATAAACACCTACCATTATTGTAGTTATTAT
Source organism: Channallabes apus (assembly GCA_030522415.1). NCBI lineage: Eukaryota > Metazoa > Chordata > Actinopteri > Siluriformes > Clariidae > Channallabes > Channallabes apus. Next base: position 38,416,823 of record CM060104.1, read on the forward strand.
GGAAGTTACTTTGAGGTAAGTCATTGGGTTTTATGGTTCCCCCACCTGCCAAATCCCTCCTTAACCCCTAGACATAAGCTCTATATAACGGACATCAAGGGGTCAGGTAGGGTAGTTTGTAATATCCAAAGTCCACTATAATCAGAGTTGATTATTTCATGCACAAGGAAACAGCCACAACGCTCCTTAAAATTATATAGCATTTTTGCAGATAGTTAGTGACTGTTTATACGAGTATCTCAATTAATTTGTTTTATTTATTTACCAAGAGTTAGGCCAATTTATAGCAATACGAGTCAACAGAAAATCTTGCACTTCTGACAGTATTCAACACACACCCACTTTCTGCTGGTGACCTGGCAGCAGCTTAAAAACAATCCTGTTTCATCAGCATTGAAGATTTTACATCCATCATATCTGTCAAGCAGCTGTGGTAATTTGTTTTGCAGCAAGGCATTAGCACATTCTTGCAGTACTGACTCCAGTTGTGATGGTTTAAATTCAGAGTATTGCTCACAACTTTGAACTAGTAGATTTAGGTTATTTTACACAAAACAGCACATGCACGGTCATGGTTATGTCTGCCCAAGAGTAGTTAGCAAAGGGCATACGTAACCAGTTCCAAAGACAGTTAATGGGCTTTGGTGAGCTATTCATGCACGCTGCTTTAAACCCAAGCTCTGACATTACTTGGAACACAGTAGCGCTCCTGCTGTGTGTTAGTTCATAGCTATTTATAAACTGTTACAGTTGTCCGTTAGTCTGTTTAGTGCAAAATACAGCATGACACCTGCTAGTTTTCCATTATAACCAAATAAAATAATTACGTTTGTCAGCAGTCACAGGGACCTAACTATTACTCCAGTATAATGTCACTTTTACCCTACATTTTTTTTGCCCATTTATGTGGATTTGTGTCCGGGACCTGCAAACCTCATCTGCTATAGCGGAGATCCCATTGTAACCAAGTTCATTATAACAGGATTATACTGTATTTCAGAACGAGGAACTAGAAGCAGATAAACATCTGAGAGTTGTCTCTGCTACATTCTACTAAGACAGTGTTTAAGTCTGGGCTGAAAACCTGTTTGTTTAGTCTAGAGTTAATGTAAACGCTACATAAAAATATAAATACAAAGAAGAATCAATAGGTTAAACAAGGACAAAGGAAGTTTAAAAAGAATATTAGTCACATTAATTAATTATTGATAAATTGATAAAGTAGCAATATCCATCATAAAGGAACGAGCACTTCATGTCCCTCCTTGCACATGCAAGACATGTGGCTGCATCACAGTGGGGCACATTATATTTAAATGAATATAATACATATAATGTTGCTTTTATTGAATAGTTAATGAAGAAAGATATAACACATTTTTATAATAATATTTTAAATTTTATTTTAATATTAGCTTTTATTAATTAATTATTGTTACTCCTGTGCTTATGTACTGTAGCACCACATTCCACGATATTGGTACAATTCTGTCGTATGAATTAGAATAAAAAAGACTAAATATGGAGCTTAACCTTAAAATAAACCTTATAAAGCTTAACATGAAATCAATGTCGTTCCTTAAAGGGTTAAAAATTCTTAACTTAAGATATAATTAAGCATGATGCACCATAAAGAGTCATAAGAGTGCCCTTAGCCAAGAACTTTTGGGAATTCTTTTTGGTTAGGCTAATTATGCGATTATGGAATTGCAAATGAAACCAAGCTTGGGGAGTGCTGGTAAAGACCCTTTTCAAAAAACTTGACTGTATTACTGAGATTCACTGAATGCACTGTGTACTATAGTGCCCCAACCCCGCCCCCCCCCAACCGTAATGATACCGTCTTGAATTTTGCAAATTAGCAAAGCTTTATTATAACCAACATGTGATATCCCCACAGACCTTTATACAATAGTGTTATACAGTAAGACATAACACTTATGAACATTATTATTACAGCAGATGAAGATCTCTGTCTTGAATCTTCTTCAATTGGTCATGTCATTTTGGCACATGATAGATTCATAAGTCTACAGCACAGAGCATTATAATTTATAAACACAACATAAACTCCTTTTTTTATATAAATTTTTACGTTATTAGTACTAAAACATAATTGCATAGTATTATAAGTATTAACTTATAAATAAAAATAATATATGAGTAAAACTTATGAGTAAAAAAAGCTAATTGTTTAGAGCATTTTACTTCATTACTGTATTAGGATTGTGCTCCCTCTTCAGGCTCTGTAAGGATAGCAAAAACATAAATGACATATTTAGGAGGTCATTTTGAATATATAAGAGAAGAAAAAAAAAATATATATATATAGATCTCTCTCTCTCACTCTCTCTCTATATATATATATATATATATATATATATATATATATATATATATATACACACACACACACACATATATATATATATATATATATAGTGGTGTGAAAAACTATTTGCCTCCCTCCTGATTTCTTATTCTTTTGCATGTTTGTCACACAAAATGTTTCTGATCATCAAACACATTTAACTATTAGTAAAAGATAACACAAGTAAACACAAAATGCAGTTTTTAAATGAGGGGTTTTATTATTTAGGGAGGAAAAAAAAATGCAAACCTACATGACCCTGTGTGAAAAAGTAATTGCCCCCTGAACCTAATAACTGGTTGGGCCACCCTTAGCAGCAATAACTGCAATCAAGCGTTTGCAACGAGTCTTTTACAGCGCTCTGGAGGAATTTTGGCCCACTCATCTTTGCAGAATTGTTGTAATTCAGCTTTATTTGAGGGTTTTCTAGCATGAACCGCCTTTTTAAGGTCATGCCACAACATCTCAATAGGATTCAGGTCAGGACTTTGACTAGGCCACTCCAAAGTCTTCATTTTGTTTTTCTTCAGCCATTCAGAGGTGGATTTGCTGGTGTGTTTTGGGTCATTGTCCTGCTGCAGCACCCAAGATCGCTTCAGCTTGAGTTGACGAACAGATGGCCGGACATTCTCCTTCAGGATTTTTTGGTAGACAGTAGAATTCATGGTTCCATCTATCACAGCAAGCCTTCCAGGTCCTGAAGCAGCAAAACAACCCCAGACCATCACACTACCACCACCATATTTTACTGTTGGTATGATGTTCTTTTTCTGAAATGCTGTGTTACTTTTACGCCAGATGTAACGGGACACGCACCTTCCAAAACGTTCAACTTTTGTCTCGTCGGTCCACAAGGTATTTTCCCAAAAGTCTTGGCAATCATTGAGATGTTTTTTTAGCAAAATTGAGACGAGCCTTAATGTTCTTTTTGCTTAAAAGTGGTTTGGGCCTTGGAAATCTGCCATGCCGGACGTTTTTGCCCAGTCTCTTTCTTATGGTGGAGTCGTGAACACTGACCTTAATTGAGGCAAGTGAGGCCTGCAGTTCTTTAGATGTTGTCCTGGGGTCTTTTGTGGCCTCTCGGATGAGTCGTCTCTGCGCTCTTGGGGTAATTTTGGTCGGCCGGCCACTCCTGGGAAGGTTCACCACTGTTCCATGTTTTTGCCATTTGTGGATAATGGCTCTCACTGTGGTTCGCTGGAGTCCCAAAGCTTTAGAAATGGCTTTATAACCTTTACCAGACTGGTAGTAACAAAATTACTTGTGTTCTCATTTGTTCCTGAATTTCTTTGGATCTTGTCATGGTGTCTAGCTTTTGAGGTGCTTTTGGTCTACTTCTCTGTGTCAGGTAGCTCCTATTTAAGTGATTTCTTGATTGAAACAGGTGTGGCAGTAATCAGGCCTGGGGGTGACTACAGAAATTGAACTCAGGTGTGATAAACCACAGTTAAGTTATTTTTTAACAAGGGGGGCAATCACTTTTTCACACAGGGCCATGTAGATTTGGAGTTTTTTTTCTCCCTTAATAACGTAAACCTTCATTTAAAAACTGCATTTTGTGTTCAATTATGTTATCTTTGACTAATAGTTAACGGTTTTTGATGAGCAGAAACATTTAAGTGTGACAAACATGCAAAAGAATAAGAAATCAGGAAGGGGGCAAATAGTTTTTCACACCACTGTATATATATATATATATATATATTATATATATATATATATTATATATATATATATATATATTATATATATACACACACACACACAGCCTGGCCAAAGATAGCAAAGAAAACAGCAAAAAAGGTTTTAAGTTACTGGAAGTGGTATAAGAACACACTTGGAAGGATATATTACAGAAATAATATTCAGCAATTTTTTTTTAATTCCAGACTGAATATACTGCGTAAATTGACATTTTTATGAATCCTTTGCCCAATTTAGCAATTTAATAAATACAATTGATTATAAAATTATGCTTAAGTTAGTTATGTCAGTTACCTGTCCAGGTGCAGTAAACAGGAAAGTGAAATGCAGGATGAGTAATCTCCACTGTGACTCTCAAACATTCTCGCTCAGCCAGTCTTCCTTCCTTCCCCATGTGAACTGGATTTATATACAATGACTCAAGTTCATTCTGTTCCCTTGTGCTGTCCTCTATGAAGTCTGGTTTTGCTGAAGGCCCTTCTGTTTGCTTCTCTCGTCTTCTTTCACTGTTTGTAATCCCATCCTCTTCTTCACTTTGCAATACTGGAAATGAGAATCTATTAAACTTTCCATTATTTGCTTATACTAGTTTATTATTAATGTTTTATTTTATTTATTTTAGGCTTTTAGGATTTGACAGTGACTGGACTTGTTTCTCTTATGGACTGCATTAATTTACTTTTAGTGCTTCTTTGTGTGTGTGTGTGTATATATATATATATATATATATAAGATAGAAGATAATGCTATATATACAGTACTGTATATAGTGATGATAATGGTGTTAACAAAATTGATTGCCCTTCACTGGAGAAATGGGGCCTGATTGAAACACCTGAATTCAATAATTAACAGGTTTGGCCAAATACTTTTGTCCATATAATATATCTTGCATACTGCACTACGGTATGTTTGACTTGAAATAAGTAGGTTTCTTACTTATTATTTATATATTTATTTATAAAAAATACTTGATAGACATGATTAACCCCATGACCTCTCATAATTTTTTCATGTACAGTATATACTCACTGCATGGTTGGCCATTTTGGAGATAAAAGTTGGCTTTGCGTTCTTGTAGTACTGCAGATTTCACCAAAGCACATACACTGTGTATCTCTCTTCCCCCTATGTCTGTCACTTTCTCGGTCTCTCTGGAGATGAGCGGGGTGAGAGTGGAGCCTCCTGCAGCCCAGATGAGTTTGGGATTCGGAACACCATCAGACAGACACAAGGAAAACACCCCTACACCATCAGTATTCCAGTTAACAGACATGGACTCAGGGATGGAGGGAGCCACTGGACAGGGAAAAAAAGATTTTATATTAATATGTTTGTGGTGAAAGAAAAATACCATATACGTATGATGTGATGCATCAAATACCAGTTAAGAAATCTGCATCTTACTGGAGACCACATTATTTCAATCTGAAACAAATCTATTGTATATCATCTGTATACATCATATCTATATCTATATCTATATATATATTACATACATATATACACACATACAGTAGTGATTCATGCTAAGAATTATGTTTATTTTCTCCTCTTTATCTAAATACTGGCTTTGCTGTGTAATCTCAAGCAAGTACTTTTCAGAGTTAGGTTGTATTCATGAAAGACAACTAATTAGTTATACACTACTTTATACACTACTTGTAAACTTCATAAACTGTGTGTGTATGATTTTTCTTTTCATAAATGATCAAATTCTAACAAACTGCACATTTTGTCAAGCCTTTACAGTAACTAGTCTTACCAATGCAAGGTTTTGTCCAGACTTGCTCTATTGGTGCAAGGAGGGAGCAGTGCTCAACTCTGCACACAATCTCTTCATCCTTATCTATGTTCTTCAGCCCGTTCTCCACTTCCTTTAACACCGCCACTGCTCTAAACATTCTTGACTGCATCTGGATCGGCCCCCGTATTTCCCCCAGCCCTTCCTCTTTCTTAACTTCCATCTCCTTGTTATTGCATCGCTTTAGCCATTTAACTGCAATGTCAGGAGGGTAGAAGCTTGTAATGCTACAGGCCAGTGTTAAAAGTCCCGGTTGTGGGCGTGATGGGTAAGGAGTGCAGCTGATTTCTGATACGGTGGGCTTCTTTATGAACCCTAGTACAAGCAGAATGAAAGGGATTATAAATTACAAGCACATTTGTATTGTATTAATTTTTGTTATTAGACTCGCTTATGGTAATGTTCGATTCTTTATGTTACAGTTAGTTATGCCAAATTAATGTTTGTATACACATTGCAAGTAAACCAAAGACATATGTTTAGTACATGCCACTGAATTTATGTCAAAACTTTTCCACATAAAGATTAATAAAATGTCATTTACATGCCACTGAATATAGGAAAATATTATGTTAATATTTTATATTTTAATGTATTAATAGAAAACAAACAAACAGATTAGATAATGTTTACACACTACTAAATAAATGTAAAATATTTTATCCATATATAGTAAATGATTAAATAAAAAAGCAAATAAAAAGAAAATGTCCTTTATATTTCACTGAATATTTGTAAGAAGTAAACAAGTAAATACGTGTAAATACTAAAAGCAAGCATAAATAATGCGTTCCTTATAAAAGAATTCATGTACATTAATGAGATTAAATAAAAATAACTAAATAAGTAAACAGAAATAAATAAAGATGTAAACAATGTGTTAATTATACAGAAATGAATACAGTATGAAAGAGGTTTTAAACCTTAAATAATAAATATAAATACTTATAGACAAACAAATAAAGAAAGTGTTACACATCCATGGATACATGTAGGAGGTTGTAGACCTTAGTATAAATAAACTTTACAACGAACGAATTAATGAATCAATCAATCAAACAAAAGTATCAATGAATGAATGAACAATAAATAAATGTTCGTTGCACATTAGTGTGAATAAATGTCTAAATATCTAAATATTGATGATATATAAAACAAACAAAATGCATTGTTATATAATGTACAGTATATATCTACAGGACATTGTTCTGTGGCTTGCATGGCCTCACCTCTGGTCTTTCTTTTGATAGGCTGTTTAAGAGACAAGTGATGGACCGTCACCCACACTGCAGTTTGTCCTCTCTCCAGCTCGGCCTTAGGTAACCTGCATTGGCTCCGGGCTGAGAAGAAGCCTTGGGCATCGGGACGTGGTGCTGCCAGGGCCGTGGGGACAGCCACGGGACACAGCTCCCCCCCCTCACAGAACCAGCGGAAGGTGATGACGTCTGGGTGGAAGTGGGAGGCTGCGACAGTCATTGTGACAATACCTGGAGAAAGGTACAGTATGTCTTTGCGTTATTGGAGAAAGGTTGTGTCTGTGTGTTTGTGTGTGTGCGCGCGCCTTATACTGTACCTGTCTCTTCATTTGGCTCTGAAAGTTGGATTTCGGAGACCTCTGGTGGTGCTAGACAACATTAATTGTTTTATTATTGAACAATAATGCACATAGTCAAAAAAATTATAATGGCAAAGGAACATGTATACAAAGATAATGTACAGATCAAACAATTATAAAACTTAGCATGTTTGTTCAAATAAAAAGTTACATTGTAGACAAAAACATGCAATAAACAAATCTGAAATGTAGAAAGATGCTTCCTTACACAGAACAGTAAACTTCTCTGACACTCTCTCCATCACTATCTTGTCTTTCCCTTTATAGGAAATCTGGCATTTGAAGACTGACCCTTTATGAACAGACAGATTAGGGATGAAGCTGAAAGAGGAAAGGAGCTGTTTGTTAGGGCCAGCTGACTGCAGGGGCTTCCTCGTGTGCAGTTTGCAATAACCTAGAGCAGTAGATGGCAGCAAAGGGGCTTTTTCGGACAACATTGATACACGAGATGCTCTTGGAGTGTGACTTCTTGAAGTGTTGCTTTCTTCTCCAAAGTAAGAAAGACAGACAGAGAGAATGGATAATGGTCTGTTGTTAGTTCCAATATACAGTATTGTAAATACATATATTTTCACAGTGTATACATTATTATGATTTATTATCTTATGTATACTGTAGTAACTGAATTATCCTGTTCAGGGTCGTAGTGGATGTATAAAAATTTATTAATATTCTGCCTTCACAGTTCTTTAACATGGCTATTCATAAATATTCAGTCATTCATTTGCATTTACATTTAGGCATTTGGCAGACTTACAAAAGTTTCCATTATTGGAATGATCCTTACACTGGGCTACTAGGTTAGTAACTATGTAGCATCAGTCAAACACTGTTTTTTAATGTATTAACCCAAGTATTGAAGAAACAAACATGTCTTAAGTCATTGTTTAAAGATTTCCAGTGACTCAGCTCTATGGACATCTAGAGGAAGTTCATTCCACCAACTAGGTGCCAAAACAGATGCATAGTCTAGATGCATGTCTTCCTCGATATCTGAGAGACGGCGGAACCAGCCGAGCAGTGCTGGAGGATTGGAGGGAACGTGGTGAGGTGTGGGGTGTGATTAGAGCTGGGAGTTTGCCCCATTGGGTGCTGGGGCATTTTAGCTTTGTGGTAAAGAATCAAGGTTTTGAATTTGATGCAGGCAGCTACCGGTGTGGGAGAACTTTGGAGAAGTTTGAGGTTTGATGATGAGACATGCAACTGCTTTCTGGATCAGCCGCAAACATGACATTTTCTATACCACTTATCCTGTAACAGGTATAGAAAATTAATAAATGTTTATGTATGTGCCCTGTGATGGATTGGCACACATGCACACACATACTATAGGCAATTTTTCTGGTAACACCAATTAGCATACTATACATGTGGGAGCATACTGTAGTACCTGGAGGAAAAGTGCCAAGCAGGGAGAACATGCAAACTCTACACACACAGACCCAGGGCAGGAATTGAACCCTTTACCCTGGAGGTAGGAGGCAACAGTGCTAAGCTCTACGCCACCCTGCTATCAGAGGTGGAAAGTAACGAATTACATTTACTTGCGTTACTGTAATTGAGTAGCTTTTTTGTGTATTTCTACTTTTTAAAGTAGTTTTAAAAATCTGTAATTTTACTTTTACTTAAGTATGTTTTGTTTGAAGTATTGTAATTCGCTACATTTTAAATCATATTCGCTACTGAGTAAAAAATAAATGAATGAAAATGCTAAAATAATACAAATATGCTTTGTATAAATGCTCCGTTGCGCTCGCGTGTGTGCATCATGTCCTGGTCGCGCGCCGCTCCAGACTCCACTCCAGGTTTTCTGACATCGGCATCTTCCTGACCTTCCACACGGTCGCTTCCGCCCTGAGAGTGACGTCATCGACTAGCGCGAACATATATATAAACCGGAGAGAGACGCGGGAAAGATGAAAGAGGTTGTGATTTTGGCGTTTTGATATTTGGTTGTGTATTCTGGTTTGACTTTTTGCCTCCAATTGACTTTGATTATTGCTTTGTCCCTTTGGTTTGGTTGATCTTTGTATATATTTGTAGATAATTTCACTGTTTTTGGTTTAGGGAGTCCGGGAAGGTACCTGTATTTTTGTTTGTGTTTTTTTTTTTTTTTTTGCAGGTAATCTAGCTACTAAATATAAATCCCATTTTGTTTATTATTTTGGCCTGGGTCCATCCTGAATCTGATCCTCCTCCTGGTGTGTGTGTATATACAAACCTCATTATTTCATCAGTTAATGATTGGATCTAGTTCTTTCTGCCATATACCACCATTTCCATACAGTTTAAAATAGAACCCTGAACCATTCTTTTGCTGTATGACCCTAGACTGGGACGTAACACCATATTTAAGTGACCACTTTGATATTCAAGCACAAGAAAGACAACAGCTTTATTATGCAAAGGTGTTCCTTCAGTTAAAAACAACTAGTTTGAGATTTATATCTGCTCATCTTTTTTGAACTACGCTAGAATGCCTCATCCCACCCCCGCTGTTAAAAAAATATAAATAAAAAAGTAACTCGGTAACTTTTACTCTGAGTAAATTTTTTAATGAGCTACTTTTTACTTTTACTTGAGTAGATTTTTATAATGGTAACTTTACTTGTATTTAAGTAAAAATTCACTGAAGTAACAGTACTTGTACTTGAGTACAAAATTTTATTACTCTTTCCACCTCTGCCTGCTATATGGCAAGTCAGCTAAAATACATCCATAATTAAAAAAGGGTTAAAATAATTAAAAAGTCTACAAGAATGTAAACACATTTGACAATCTCCAGTAATAACTGTTGACCTGAATGAGTGTGTGTGTGTGTGTGTGTGTGTGTGTATGTGTGTGTTTTGCATGCTAATTTACATACATGGGTGCACACTTTATAATTAAATCACATATTAAACATTTATTTATATCTATCTTTCAAAGTAGTGGTAAGAGTTACCTGCGTAAGATGTATCTACTAAAAGAACATTGTTGAGAAACCAGGCAGTTTGGACTTGATCTGCTCTCCTGCCTTCTATGCTGATGGTGACCCGGCCTTTCTGTCCCACAACCACTCTTGGGGGCAGAATGATGCAAGACACACTTAAACTTTTCTGCTTCTCTACAAGAAGAAGAGAGATACAGTACCAATCAAAAGTTTTGATTTATTTTCTACATTCTACAACAATACTGGACATTTTTCAAAATTTTGAAATAGCACATATAGCATTAGGTAATGAGGAAACAACAACAATTAGTTGTTATTTTAAGACACAGAGGTCAGCTGTTCTGGAATAATTCTTGCAAGAACATTATCATCAGCTGCTGTTGCAGAACACATCAAGTAGCATGATGAAACTGGCTCTCATGAAGACCATCAGTATTGCACACACAGGAAAGCAAGACTGAAACTTACTTCAACTACGGAGGAGAAGCTTATTTAGAATTACTAACCTCAAAGAACACCTCATAAATGGATGCAAAGGCATTACAGAGCACAAGTAGCAGACATCTCAATATCATCTGTTCAAAGGAAGTTAAGGCATATTTTGGACGTTACAATATAGAACCATCTCAAAATCAGGAAAGACCATGGAATTAGAAAATGTGTCTACACTTTTGACTGGTAGTACACACACACACCCACAAGGTGAGTCAAACATGATCTACAGTCCATTTATTTAAAAACTTGCCCACACCGCCTTACACTGCTACAGGTGCGATTGTGTTACATCAGTTCATTAGTAACTGCAATGTGAGCAATAATGGATATCTTAGTTATTATTTGTATGAACATAGAGCAGCATGCAGTGATTAATTCTTCTGTAGTCTAAGCGTGTACAGTATCTGGTACCGAAACAACTCACAGAAGAAGAGTTTGGATATCTGCAAACAAAATTTGGACCAATACTCCTATGGAAGGCGAACGTTTCTTAAAGAGAATCATTACTGGTGAAAAGACATGAATTCATCACTATGAGCCTGAGAGTAAAAGACAGAGTATAGAAAATACCTGTGTTTTTGGCTTGTAAGAGTTTACGCTGCATGTGCTCCTGTTTTTGACATTGGAGTGTGCTCTGAGCAATGGTTCATGGAAAATGAACGTTTTTTTCATGTTTTATTGTTCTACTGAACTATTTTTTGTTCCAGCCCATTTGAAATTAGACAGTGTAATGTGTTCTGTTTGACAATTCTATTCATAACAGTCCAACCCAAAATATCTAATTTGAGCAGTAGCAAGACAAAACTCTATACCATGAATAACTAGGAAATTGTTTATGTAGTTTTTTTGGAAAGTTAAGGTATGTTTGTATCTCTGTGCTGCCTCACCATCTCTCCTCTTCCAGGAGAAGCCGAAGCAAAGCAAAAGGATGAGTACCAGGGAAATGATCATCATCGCCACTGATGCTTTTGCAGATTTAGTCAGGACTAGCTTCTGCACTGAGAGAGAATGACAGTAAACACTGATAAGAAGGAAATAGGCCTTTTACTTATTAAACATTACAATAAAATAATATGGCATGAATAGGCTTAAAAAGCATCACATGAGCTGAGTTTTAACACTGTTCTCAATAATGACGTTTTTGAGAAATCTAGAGACAAAGTTCATTATGTGAAAATTCCTTGACATGCAGTATATTTATAAAAGTTACCCAATGAATCTGCAGCTGATGGGTCAATGGAGCTCAAAGCTGGATGGGATACATGAGATTGTTGAGCCACACACTGCACTTGTCCAGCTCGCTCTCTCTCCTCTACGCTGAGGGTGTGAAAGTGATGCATTCTATATGTTCCATCATTGTTCTGTTGGATCTGATGAGTCTCAGGCAGGACAGTGCCATTTCTTTTCCACAGCACGGACACATTCTGTGGGTAGAATCCATTGATTTCACATGCTAAAGTGAGGGGTGATGAGCGTGAGGAGGACGGCACGACAGACACTGTGACTTTGGGGAGAACTAGACAATAAGAAAAGGAAAATTGAAAGAAGGGAGATCAGTCCAATTTTATTGTCATCCCATCCTGAATAAAATGATATATAAACATCTAGATATAATTGATCACATAAAAATAAAGATGATGGATAATAACAGGAACAATTGTGTCTTAAGGATAGTCTATAACATTGTTGAAATGTTTAAAGTTTAAAAGATTGACAAATCAATGTGGCATAAGAGGAATAAAACAGAGCAGGGACCAATAACATTCCAATAAAAGCATATGCGATTCCTTTTTTTTTTTTTTAAATGTTTTTATAATGTGGAAGGTCCATGAGAGTTATACTTGCTATAAAAGATAAAACAGTAGTTCCTTTAATAGTCAATTAACAGCAATTTTTTTTATATTTTAGTATTTATGACATTTTTTAAATAAAATTAGTATTTAAGCTACATACTGTATAAATACTCATACTATATTCTATATTAAGTGTATTCAATTTAAGACATTAGCAACGTACAAGAAAAAAAAAAGTTCTTTTTATTTGGTCCTGCAAAAGATATAAATAAAGTTAAAGTGACAACTCAAACATACAGTACAGTATACAGTCTAGTGACAGAACTCACTTGTGAGGTTTATTCTGAACTCTCTCACAAGTGGTTTCTCAAGGGTTTCATGGTTCACCGCACAGGTATATGTAACATTTCGATCAGCAAGTTCAGGAATGAATACCAGCTGGCTGAAACTTTCATATAGACCATCCTTCGTGCGGTTTGTTTTGGATTTTTTAGGAGCTCTGATCTCTTTGTCTGCTCGTGTCCATGAGAATGTGATGTAAGATGGGCTGAAGCCTTTCGCCCAACAATCTACTGCACTCTCTTTCCCCAACACCACCTCTGGAGAAGGCATAAATATGGACGGTGAAACTGTGAATAAAGAAGAATGAGATTTAGGAAAATGTGTTCATCCACATTCAAGAATTTAGACAATCAGTAATTTTAACCGTGGCATGGTGGAATGCTGGTGCCAGACTATTCTCTCGAACAGTCTAGTTTACACAGAATGGTATGGAAAAACAAACAAAGTTAAACTACTGAGCAGGTCTTTGATTGCAAACATCTTGTTTATGATTGAGGTCATTAAGGAGAATAGATAAATGGATTCAAACTGACATAAGGGTTTAAGTAGCTCCACAGTGATGATAATCATTATTTAAAATTGTGGTAAATATGGAAAAAACATCTCAGAATTCACAACTTGTCAAATATTTACGCTAATGCACTACAACAGCAGATCATATCAGGTTCCACTTCTGTCAGCAGTAATCTGAGGCTTCACTTGGTACATGCTGGCAGCTTGAACCAGTCTGGACAGTATACTTACTGTATAATGACCTGGATGTAGTAGGGCAAAATCTAGAACTGATCTCAGTAGAGTGAAGGAACATATTTGTTCCCCTACTTGTTCTACCAGTAGTCAGGTCACCATTACTTACTGCTGCCAAACAATGTTACATCTGTTCTTCTTATCTATGCCTACAGATGCCTTGCAGAAATGTGCAAATATGTATTTAAAAGACAATATTCTTTTACAGTCATCCATTACAGGTTATGGAAAAAATACATTGTTATGTTTGATGTCTGACAAATCACTCCTCCTTGCTACCTGAACACATTCACCCTTATGAATCACAAGACCAAGAAAAGAATTAAAAAGTCATTCTTTTTGACTAATTTCCAATATTGTGTGAATATCGTGACTGACAAGGTCACTTTGAAAGTACAACCCTTTTATCCTAGTAAATGAAGCATTTAAAATATGTTCTTATTGTGCTCATCCTGTAACTGATGCTAGTTAACAACACATGGTTATTTTGAACATTTGTAAATTCAAAGCTTATTATTTATGATAAAGACACTGTCACCTTGTAAAATAATAGTTACAAGTCACCCAAATCATAGGTTCATCCTCAAGGTCTCATGCAACTTACCCAAAATGATCAGTGTGATATTGATGAAGTAATTGGTTAGATTGCTCTGTACATGGCACTCATATACCCCCTGACTGTGTGGAGTAGCATTATACATCGCCAGGGGGAAAAATACATTGAATCCAGTAGCTGACTTGGTCAAGTAATATACGCTTCCTGTTTGATTGTTGGATGCAATGATGGATCCATTGAAGGACCAGGTGGCATTGATGAATTCATCTGTGTCTGGGAGATGGAACGAACAGGGAAGGACAACAGAGGAACCCAAACGCACAGATATCTCAGTGGGAAATACTGGAAGGAAGAAGACAGAAATGGCCAGAGGTAAATAACCAGAGTTACATACAAACCAGGATTTTGCAACAAATAAATTATCAAACTTTACAACAGATACAGGAAGAGAATATTTTGGGTTGATTCCAAAAAAAGCATTTCTCAAGTGAACATCGTTTGTTACATGAAAACAAGTTCTATTTAGTCTATTATCAGCCATCAATATACTGTAGAGCGATAACCTAAAAAAAAAAAAAAAAAAACACCCTAAATGACTTGAACATCAATATTTATAACCAATGTCTGATGCCCAGCATAGAAAGAGATTTATTTTATGATTACATACAAAAATTCATTTAACCTTTGGATAACAGTTTCCTACGTTACTCACAAAGCTATTTGAATACATGCTGGGAGCCATTGGTTCATCGATACCTGAAGAAAGTGATGCAACAGTCAACAAATGACGCTTAGGATTTTTTGCCTCAAAATATATACTAATACTGCTGTCAAAACCATGTCACTGGACATCTTGTAGAGAACCAACTGAATTTGATCAGCATATCATGTAAAAAAAAAAAAAAAAAAAAAAAAAGTGTTAAAGTCAGTCATGAACCGCATACCTCCAACATCACTGGCTCATTAAAGGCAGTTTAAAATAATCAAAAGCTACACTCTTTTACAGCTGATATTCACAATGTGTTTCAAATAACAGTCAATTTTAGCATTTTAGAATTGTGCAAAACCAAACAAGATTATGATATGACCAATTGGATCTCAGGTTGTCTTAATCTAGCACATCACACACACAGACAGTAATCATAAATACAAAGTAATAAAATTAAGCTTCTGCACACAATCTGATTCACTATTCCCTATAAAAGAAAGAATTGTCTGATGTTCTTATATACCTGTGTGGAAATACAATGATTTGCACACTATACAGTACAAGCAGTGATTTTCATTGTGTTGAATTAACCAGTATCAAGATAAGAGCGCTATTAACTTCTGTCTTTCCATCACACATTGTTGGTATTTCATCATTTAATGAGGGGAAATCTTTGACTTGGTACCAAGTGCAAATTACACTGTTATACTCTCTTGTCTTAATGACAAATATTCATTGTTATGGTCATCTAATAAAATACACTATTTTTTATCCTAAACTATATTTATTCTTCTCGCATTGGTTAAATAGCATTTGCTGTGCAAATCTCCTGTGTAATGTAAGAAAGGAGTTATTGTTATTGGAGTTATTGAAAAATTATTATTTTGCATGAAAGAAACACTTTCAGAAATCTGAGTTTGTAAGTACTCCTTTAATTCTGAGCTCAAGCAATAAAAATTTACAAGTAAGAGTAATTTAATGGTGTGTTGAATAACCACTGATAAGCAAGTGAATGAACGTGCCACATGCCAAGAATTAAGTAAACATCAGAAGACTACAATACAATAATACAATCAAGAGGCAACACAGATAAAAAATGACCAGGAATAATTCAGTGAAAAAATACAATAGAATAGAGTGAAGTTACATTTTTTGTTGACTTTATGTCTGTTAAGAAAACTGGGACCCCTTCCATATATTGTATGCAGAGTCACAATGATCTTAGTTGTCATCATGGAGGAAGTAACAGTGTTAAATTCACTCATTACGCATACTGTAAGTATTCAAATAAATTTCCCAAAATTATTATAAATTTCACATTGAAAGCAATATGTCTGTGTCATAGACTCAGCCACTGCCTTTAGACAGGTCTGGAGAAAAACACTATGCTTCATTTAAGGCAGGTTTACTTAAATGATTCTTGATGGTTAGCTAGCAAGATGATCGGTCAATCAATCTTTACATTTATTTATCCATCCATCCATCTAAACATACATAATTGTACATTGTGCTCTATGCATAGTGCATTGTCACTGACTGGGATTGACTAAGAACCTAGTGCATACTGATTGTGCTGCTTTATGCTAATTTTCATATTGTGATTTAGACAATCCTTCAAATTTCACCTGTTACCTGTTGATTTAACCAGAACAAAATCACTGAAACTGAATACTCACCCTGTTTTACTTGGCTCAGGACAAAGAAATACAACAGGACTTTAAACTTCATGGCCCTTTATTGCTCTGAGGACACATACCTTATCAACAACTTTTTTACTCCCTCTCTTAGATAGTGACACATGCTTTTATAGTGATTTGAGACCATGGGCGTTTTTTGAAGTGGCAGAGAATCCCAACCCAGAAAAGAGGAGTGAACTGCAGAGAGAGAGAGAGGGAGATTTTAGAACAGTGGTCAATTAAAATTCAACATGGCCGCTATCCAGTGTTTTAGGATACTTTATATTCATGGCATAGAGTAGCCCATCTGAAGTCCTCATTCACTGGTGACCTCAAAGAAATTAATTACATGTCCCAGTAGAGCAAAAAAAATTACTGTAAGTTCCACGAAGGCCTGAACAAGGAGAGAGAAAAAAAAAAGTGACCTTAACATGATTCACTAGTCTTATAATAATCTATATAGATAAATCTATATAATAATTATTGTAAGTTTGTAAATATTGATACAGGGTGTGCATGTACAGTATGTGCATTTGTTCCTGCGCAGCCCCTATCTGTCTCTCTCCCTGTCTGCCTCTCATGACTGTGGTATGGTTAATGTTCCACATAGATCATTAATTAGTAAGCTATGAGATAAGGGTTACTCATTCAAAAATGGTTTTTAAGCTAATTCTAAATATTGTTGGTAATCTGAACAATTGTGCCCATTGCCTATAGTAAGAGTGTAGCTTAAAAACAGTCAGTAATTAGTTTCAAATACATGTGAACCACTCAAATAGCAATAGACAGTTCAACTTTATTTTTACTTCAGATTTTGAGACAAAAATCTAAAGTTATGTTTTAAAGAAACAATAAGTTTCAAACAAGATTAAATGGAAAAGCAGAACTGAGGGATGGGTAAGAGGAAAATGGGTAGGGAGGGAGATATAAGCAGATAGGGCTAGAGAAAGGAAGAGAGAGCAGTGGAGATCAAGAGTAAGTAAACGAGCATACAGGAAGATTTAGAGGGCTGAGAGAAACACAGGCTCTTCACAGAGAGGGTAAAAAGGAAGCCACTGTTAAACTTAATGGAGCAAGTAAAAATGCCAACTGGTTGAGACTAGATGATCTGCATGAAAAATAGACGATATTCTAATTTTATGCTAATAAAATTTTATGCTAAAAAATCTAATTTGGACGCGAATGAAATAAATTACAGACCGATTTCAAACCTCCCGTTCATATCAAAAATACTAGAAAAAGTAGTATCAGCTCAAATTTGCACATTCTTGCAGGATAACATCCTTGAAGAATTTCAGTCAGGTTTCAGGCCCCATCATAGCACAGAAACTGCACTAGTTAAGATTACAAATGACTTGTTTTTAGCTTCAGACCAAGGCTGCATCTCATTGCTAGTCCTGCTTGATCTTAGTGCTGCATTCGACACTATAGATCATAATATTCTCATAGATCGCTTACAAAATTATATAGGTATTCAGGGACAGGCATTAAAATGGTTTAGATCTTACCTGTCTGATCGCTACCATTTTGTAGATCTAAATGGAGAACCGTCTGGTATAATGCCAGTGAAATATGGGGTCCCACAAGGGTCAGTTTTAGGACCTCTGTTGTTCTCAATATACATGCTTCCCTTGGGTAACATCATTAGAAGACATGGGATTAGTTTCCATTGTTATGCTGATGATACCCAATTATATATCTCAACTAAACCAGACGAAATACCTAAGTTGTCTAGATTAACTGAGTGTCCAGGACATAAAAGATTGGATGACCAATAACTTTCTTTTATTAAATTCAGATAAGACAGAGATATTACTTATTGGCCCAAAAACCAGCACACAACAGCTTTCACAATTCAGCTTGCGCTTAGAAGGATGTACTGTTATTACCAGCTCAGCAGTAAAAGATCTGGGAGTAATATTAGACAGTAACTTGTCTTTTGAAAATCACATTTCAAATATCACAAAAACAGCCTTTTTCCATCTTCGAAATATTGCTAAACTTAGGAACATCTTATCCGTATCTGATGCAGAAAAACTAGTTCATGCATTCATGACCTCCAGACTGGACTATTGTAATGCATTACTAGGTGGTTGTCCTGCATCCACAATAAACAAGCTTCAGTTAATCCAAAATGCAGCTGCCAGGGTTCTCACTAGATCCAGAAAATATGATCATATAACCCCAATATTATCATCCCTGCACTGGCTACCTGTTCAGTTTAGAATAAATTACAAAATAGTATTACT
This sequence comes from Channallabes apus, assembly GCA_030522415.1. Classification (NCBI taxonomy): domain Eukaryota; kingdom Metazoa; phylum Chordata; class Actinopteri; order Siluriformes; family Clariidae; genus Channallabes; species Channallabes apus. The sequence continues at coordinate 38,435,816 of CM060104.1, forward strand.
TACATACAAGGCCTTAAATGGTTTAGCTCCCACATACCTAACCAGTCTTCTGATGCGCTACAATCCACCACGCGCCTTAAGATCACAAAGCTCCGGACTTCTGGTAGTTCCCAGAATTTCAAAATCTACAAAAGGGGGTAGGGCTTTTTCATATTTAGCTCCAAAGCTTTGGAATAGCCTTCCAGACAGTGTTCGGGGAGCAGACACGGTTTCTCAGTTCAAAAGTAGACTCAAGACGCATCTTTTTAATCTGGCATTCACATAACTCATCCCAGTACTCATACTCCAGTACACCTATACCGAATGGCAACTACGCTAATTCTCCCCATCTGTTCTGTATTTCTCTACCCATCCCGAGGCATCGGGAGATTTTGCCAGCTTCAGTAGACAAAGGCCGACCCTGCGAGGTTCCTGAGGCATCCAGAGAAGGACCAGCTCCAGCTGGATTCAGCTTTATGATGGTTGGAGCTACACATGCTGCTCCTGTGCTTCCAGTGATCCAGACCTCATCTGCCCTCTGCACCTACTGACTCGTCCCTATGTTGAACTGGTCTTCATGTCAATTTAAATAATTTCTGTCATATTGAATTTTCACCTGCACAACACACAAGATGTTATATCATTTCTATCTGTTATCGCCCAAATGAGGATGGGTTCCCTGTTGAGTCTGGTTCCTCTCAAGGTTTCTTCCTAATGCCATCTCAGGGAGTTTTTCCTTGCCCCCGTCGCCGTCACCCTTGGCTTGCTCATCAGAGAAATTTCATTCATTCGTCTCATTATTATCTGCACATTTTTCTCACACATCCACACTTCCAATTATTTTCTTTTCTATAAATTATTATTTGTTTTTATTTATTTATTTATTTATTTATTATTATTATTATTATTTTTTTTTTTTGTTGTTAAATTTCTTAAATTTTTGTGAAGCTGCTTTGAGACAATGACCATTGTTAAAAGCGCTATATAAATAAAATTGAATTGAATTGAATATTCGTAAAAAAAAATTTTTATGGTGTTGCTTAAAGTTCAAACAAAAATCAAGCAGTATTTACAGAAGTATTTAGGGGCAATTCAGTAATTAAATTCAAAGATGAATATTCCCATAATCAAACATTAAGTGAAACTAAAAATAAGGAACACAGGATCAAGAAACTAAGGGGAACAAACTGCATGTGATGGAATCATTGCAGTAATAAGAAGTTTCTTTGCAACTCCCAGAGGAATTACCAACATACTGTATTAAGAAAAAAAAAAATGTGTGACATTGTTAGAAGTTGTGTTTACAGAATACAAGTTGCCACCTCTTCCAGTTTTCGCAGGAATGTCCCATTTTTTTTCAGCTGTCTGTTACAAAATATATGCCATTTCCCAAAACAAATACTGTCCTGTTTTTATATGGAGCTATATTTTATACAGACAGCATGGTGGCTTAGTGGTTGTCACTTTGCATTTTGGCCTTGGGTTTGGATCGGGTACTCAGATTTCCTTCTACAGTTCAAAGACAGCATCCAAGGTGTACTCCACCTCATGACCCAAGTCTCCTGGGACAGGCCCCAGGCCCCTATGAACAGGATAAAGTGGTATAGATGGAGTGTCTGAATACAAATCATACATCTATATTGCATAACTGTTATCCAGAACTGTTTTGCCAACAAGGCTTACTGGTGTAACTCAATAATTAAGGAGTTAAGCTACTCTTCAGAAAGTCCTGGGTTCAAGCCCCAGTACCATCAAATTGCCACTATTGGGTCCCTCAGTGAGGCCCTTAACCCTCACCTGCTCATATGTGTAATAAGATTAAAAAACAAAAAAACAAAAAAAAATGTAAATCACTCCAGATAGGGGTGTCTAACAAAAGCCTCAAATAGATAATTTAATCTCTTAGGAAACATCTATTTTTTTTTCTGACAGGTAAGTAAGTTGTATCAAATATTTTGTAGACCAGTGTCGCAGACCTATATAGGGTAAAATTGCAGGTGTGCATAAGATCAGTGTGAACTTGTCAGGAATGGGTGGTGATGGCTGGTGTTAATGACGTGGGCAGAAATAGGTGCAGAGGGGTGTTTTTAAACAAAAGACTCTTTAAAGAAAATAACACGAATCCTGAATAAACCAAAGAAAGAAACGAACACTCAAACTATAGAACCTATAACTGACCAATACCCAGGCTAGAAGATGAGACACAGAACATGAGCATTAAACTAAAATACATACTTGACAAGACAGACTACAATACACAAAATATAAGCACTATGTTGAGACATACGCTTACTGACAAAACGTATACAAGTTAGGGCTTGAGCTGAAGACGAGGACAAGACGAGGGACCAGAGACACGAGATAGGACTAAGGCTAAAGTCATGGCAATCAGCTACACATGGCTATTAGCTAACCATGGCAGTTAGCCAAGCATAAATTTAGTTAAACATGTCTTTAGCCTAACATGCACTTAGCTACACTTACCTAATAGCTACCATAACACTACAGACTTGAGACACAGAAGCCGGGGACCCTCGGAGGCTAGGCTAGGGGACACATGGAGGCTAGGCTAGGGGACACATGGAGGCTAGGCAACTTACCTATTTCTCCAACACTCAACTCCACAGGACTCAACATAGAATCAGCTCCACACCCACAAGAACACCACAAACACATTTAGGTAACATGCTTAGTAGTTATGGGCTAACATAAAATACAAAATAGCAATATAAAATAAACCAACATAAAAACAAGGGGAAACAATACACCAAAACAAAATGCCCACTTAACTGACAGTGCGGAAAACCGTTCAATGCTCGACCCCGTTCCCCGTTTACTCAGCTATTTATTGAAGATTTAATGGCTTGCCTCGATTCAGGTGTGCTTCCCGCATCACCTGACCGAGGTGCCTTCTGGGAAACTGAGTCTGCAACAGAAAAACTACAAGGAACAAAACAGTGCCCTCTAGTGGCGATTCCTTACAGAACTAATCTGTCTTGTTGGTCTTGGGGTATGAAACTTACTTAGGGTGTGACAAGTCCTGGGTTCAGCGTTGAAAATACTCTAAAAGAACCATGAAAATGCATTCCTGAAAGGATGGAGAACACCCTTATTTGTAACATGGCAGAAAAAGTGAGTGAGCAAGAGATAGAGAATTAAAAAAATATATCTGAGAAAGCTCTTTCTGAAGACCAAACTTATAGATTGTTCTCATTTCCATATGCATGGTATGCTATAGGTTGTACCATTCTGAATGTCTTGTAAAGAGAATCTTGATACTGTAAATGAAGATCAACATGAGATACTAGTGCATTTACTTCATGAATCCATATTCAAATGCTTAAAAGCACTACATTAAAAGTGATAATATTAAAATGTTAAATAATTTAATGATAATTTAATTAAAAGACGTAAATTCAATTTAATTAAAAGAAGTAAAATGTGAAAGCAGTGAGAATTTGTTTACATTACATCTGTGGGGGAAAATTATGCATGCACAAAAACACCTGAGATTTTAGTGTGTCACCATGATGCAAGGCCATATTAATTTACACTATAGTCCAATAGAGCAGTGGTTCCCAAACTTTAAAGCCAGCGACCCCTAATTGAAGATCGACAAGATCTCGCGACACGGAATATCAAAAACAAGCAATAAACATAAGCTGTTCACAGTATTTTGACTACATTTACTATACATCAAAATAATTTTGGCTTACCTTTCAATTGGAAGGTTGTACTTGTTTTTGGCAGCACTAAAGCTCCATTCGTGGCCTGATGGTGGATACAGCTACCCGCATATCATCTTCGACATCATGACGTGAGCTGTATTTATTTTTTATATGTAACAGCGGAAAAATACTGCTCACACAAATATGTAGATCCAAATTGAAGCAGTACATCCATTGCTGCATGGGACAACTCGTGTATTCGTTTGCTAACGCAACTTACTGAATACTGATACTGCACTTTATGAATTCTTCCTCATATTTCCGATGTTTCCTACTTTGGTATGACTTTGGGGTCTTGCTCTTTTGCTTGGTCGATGTACATGGTTCCGATGACTCAAACAAACAATTTCCTTAACATTTTTAGATTTACGAATAACAAATTTATCCATTTCGGCAGTTGCGGTTTTCACGTGCAGTTGTGCGCTGTTGCAATAACTAGTGAGCCAGTCGCTGCACAGTTATGTCATATCTTTGAGTCGCAATTTTTTTTAAACACTCAATTTAAACACTAAAACTCAATCAGTAATATCTTTACAAATCAGAAAATATTTATTTATAGCATTGACTTGTAATACTGAAAAGTGTGTATTATAATCACAAAAAATATATCTTTTTTAATCCCTCTCGCGACCCCTTGAAATTATTCCCCCAGTTAGACCCTCAGTTTGGGAACCACTGCAATAGAGGACAGTAATGTTGCTAAAGGCTAACTGCTAAACTGCTAACACAGATCAGAAGATAACAAATATAACTACTTGGGAATACAACTTGATCAGAAACAACAACTTTACACAGTAAAGCAAAGTGTTCTTTTAATAGATAGAAATATGCCCATATAATTTTTAACTGTGTTTCTTAATTCATCCATGAGCAGCTTGATGCCTGAGTAATTGTAATGTGAGCAGTGGTGTCAAAAGTATTCACAATTATTACTTGAGTAGAAGTATAGATACTAGGGTTTAAAAAGACTTCTTTAGAAGTTGAAGTATCAACTCAAGCTTTTTAAAAGTAACGTGAGGGGGAAAAAAGCATTAAGGATAAAAGCTTAGGCTGTGCCATGGGCCTATATACTGCACTAACACCTCATAAAAAAAAAAAGAAAAGAAAAATGTGTTGTTGTTTTTATGTTGTTGTCAGAACTAACCTAATGACGACCAAAAAGACGTAGCTTTAGCAGTTAGCCCTGTAGCGTGAATGGTAAACCCAAACGCGGATGAAACATGAGCGGGCAGGATAATCACGCGATTTGATCTAAGAACTCTCACAATAAATGAGCAAAGGAAAGACACAATCTAACCCTCGTTCTATAAACACACACTCAGTCTGGAAGCAAAGCCAAGAAAGTGAGTACTCACATACACGGGAACGATTCCGAAATGACATGGGCAAAACTCATTGACAGAGCGGTGTGTTGCGCCATCTTGTATCCTTTTATGCTTTCAGGTTCGCAACCGTCTTACTTCCGGGTCCCAGTGCCGGCCGCAGCTGAGTGTGCATGACAGTTGTATTTTTTAATGGCCATAGTGATTTGGGATACTGTATATGGCAATTGAAAAATAATTAATTTTAGTACAATGCAAACACAGTAAAGAACCATATATGTGTACTACTGAGCATTAACATGTTTTATGGAGAAGAAGATATGATAACTAGTTGCCTATAAGTATTTTAATGGTGCAAAACGTCAAACTTCAGAGGCACGTCATCAGTATCCTTTATTGGAATGTAAATGTACATCCAAGTTTAGGAGTACCAAGTACATCCTAGTTGAGTGTACCCAGGGCAGGCTTGTGTGTGTGTGTGTACAGTGGGAGCCACACCAAATAGCCGCGACAGTGTGGCTGAAGTGTGAATGGCGTGTGAATGCCCTTTGCACGCCGTAATCCCCCCTCCCTTTTCTGGCCGAAAGGCGTGTCAAGATTTCACAGTAAACACGCCCATTCAAGCCCTATTTATTCATTTACCTGGTGCCACCACTAGATGGCGCTTCGTTCTCAAGAACACATTAAAACAAGCCAGCTGCGCTGAGTTGCAATCAAGTGATTTTAACAACCCGCCGAACTGACGCTACCAAACTACAGAGATGAAGATGGCGGCTTAACGGACTATTCGTGGTAAGTGATGTTTTATTTTATAAAATGTGTTTGGGGTAGTTTACAGTTTATTTCCCAGTTTAGTTTTTTATTGGCCGTTTTAAATATCACTGGCAGCAGCAGCAGCGGTCAGATGTGACTTTAGAGAACTTAATGATCTGTTTACCAAGTCTGGAGTTAATATTACAGCTTACTGTCAGTGTCACACACTCACAATGTCACTCCACTTTAACTCAAAAACATGCTCAAGCTTCGACAATACTATTAATGTCCCTATTACAAGAGCTGCACTACCCGATGAAGAGTGTTTGTGTTCTCTGTAAATACTGAGAGAATCTCACCGCGTGTTGTCTGGATAAATTCAGCGCTTATTTATTCTCTGGTTAAGAGTTAATCTGCAGGTTATTTCTGTGACTGTAATATAATGTGATGCAGTTGATGAGGGACACAGACTGAGGGGAGCTGTACAGGAGCTAGTAACGCTCATAACCCGGTTTATATTTTACACACTTTGTCCGGGACTTTCCGCGGTAGCGCGAGCGCTTAGTTAAAGAGCTGAATAACAACACTGAAGTGTTTATCAGTTAGGAGGAGGAGGGGGAGGTGTGTGTGTGTGTGTGTGAGGGGCTTCAGTAAGTTATAGTTTGGCTTCAGGGATGAACTAATGCTCATATACGAGTGTTATATCGCTTAACTTATTTGTATGAGAAGCGCATTAAGTAAAGTCTGGGTTAATTTAATGCAGACGATAATACAGACAGTCACTGGTTAACACTGTTCACTGGTTAACACTAACACTGTTCACTGGTTAACACTAACACTGTTCACTGGTTAACATTAGCACAGGCAGTTTATTTACATTACAGAATCCCCAAAACAGTATTTTACACACTCTGTGGTAAATAGGTTTATTAATATATATTATTTTTATTAGAACTATATGTTCTGTGAAGTTTATTTATCTTTGTCTTGACTAAATTCTCCTGTTGTCTTTAAGCAGAGCTCCGCTGTGGAAGTTTGGGGGGTCAGACGGCTGACGGCTGGACTTTTGGAGCTACAGGACTGGAGGAGCCTGAACAAGCTGTTGAGGGAGCTGTAGGAGGGATGACGTCACAGTCCGACAGCTTTAGAATGATGTTTGATCAGGTCTACTGTATATTCTGAACATAGAACTGCAAAATGTCTGATACAGTACTTTGGGGGAAACAAAGACTTCAACTGTTCCATGTTTAATAGTTTTGATATTTGAAAAATTAATATTTTAATGTAAAAGGACTATAGATAGAGACTTATAAGCAGCTGGTGTATCCGGGTAGTTTAATGAACTTTAAGCAAAAAGACAACATGTATTCATCTGTTTTATATAAATTACTGTTTTAACTTTGACTAGTTTTGGAAGAATAAATTGAATTGTTAAAGTCATGTTTTGCGTGTTTTAATTTTGGGGGATTGTTTGGGTATTTAAAAATTGTTTAGTTGAAACAACAACTTCAATGGGCAAAAAATGGGACACAACTTTGTTTTAAATAGTCAAAGAGTTGGGCTGAAAATAATAATAATAATTATTGATCATAGAAACAAATGAAACCAGTTAAACACTTGATTATATGTATTTGTGATTGTGACCCATAATAATTTTTTCTCAGTATAAATAAATGTTTTGGGTTTTAAGAACTCCAAAAGAGCAACGACAAACTTGGTATTCTCCATTGAGGTTTCTCACCTTCCACTCCTGAGTATGACATGGTGTTAATTGCTCTGTGTGTGTGTGTTTTTGGCGGGGGGATGGGTGTGTGTGTGTTTTCGGCTGTTCAGCAGTTCTAAACACAAGCACAGTTTTTGTCCTTAACTAAAATACTTCAATACGTTAATAATGAATTTATTTTGCTGAATAAGGTAATAAGCGATATTTAAACCAAACCAGTAAGTTAAGTAAGTGTTCCATACATTAAAGTACTGTGTATAACCAAGTGCCCTAGCAAACACAGTTACAGTACAGTTTACAGTACAAACAGAGTGTGTGCGCTGGGGGGATTGGAAGGTGAGTGAGAATACTCATTTACAAGACAAAAGACGGTCAGAGGCAGCGCCGTTCTAGACCAGACAACACGGGGTGGGGGGAGGGGGGCATCATGTTCGAGCACTGTTTTTACCTGGCCTTACTGTATAGTAACAGTGTTGTATTTGCTGAATTGTTTTGAGGCACGCAAACCCCCAGACCACAATAAGGTGGCAATCCCTCAGGGGGAAACTAAAAAAAAAAAAAAAAAAAATATATATATATATATATATATATATATAAAATTATATAATAAAATATCCTTAATCCAGATTTTATCAATCAATGACATAACATTTATCTAAGCTGGATGGTAAAATTCTCAAAAACGTTTAACCTAAAGTAAGACTTAACACACTTTAACTAAAATATTTACAAAACTGAAAGGTTGTCTTATGAATAATAAAAAATACAAACTAAATTAAAACAGATGGGCTGTTGAACAGATAATAATATGTTTTATGTTTTCTGATTATAAATGATAGATGGGTTGATTTTAGAAAGGCTAAATGAAATAGCTAGTTTTGGTAATGTCAGTCCAGTAACTATACTATGTAAAAGTAATTATAATATGAATTAATTAAGGGCAGGACCTAACCTAATGTTAATAATTTACACCATGATAACATTAGTATTCGTGTTTTTGTATATATTTTTAAATGTTCAAATGAACGTTTCAGAGTATATAATTTGTCGTGTCATCTGTGATTGAGACCCATGAGTTAAATTGAAATATTTTTTATAGGTAGTAAGCCAGGTTTTAGTAACCTTGGATAAATCAGCATGAAAGCCCTCTCTCGCGCACGCGCTCTCACGCTATCTCTCGCACTCACACACACACACAGACACACTGTACACACACAGACACACACAAATAATACATGAAATCGCATAAAACCAAATGAAACTAGGGTAAAAAATATGAGCAGTAAAATACAGTAGTATCCTGTAGGTGATTCCTGTCCTGTGATAACAGGCACTAACACTCTAGAACTGTTTACTTCTGTTAGTTTTGTTTTCAAGTGTGAATGTTTATGGGGATTAAATCTGTCTCTGCTGCTGCATCTATACACCGTTGTGATAAGTGCTTGATGCCCCATCAGATCTTTAATGTGGGACATTATGCTGGTTAAATTACTAAAGAAATACTGATCCGTATGGACAGAGATTTGTTCCAGATATTATGCGCCATTAATCAATTTGTTATGCCAATTTGACTTTCAGCGAAAACATCAAAAATATAACGAGAACAAACCAAAGCAGAAGTTACATTTTAAGCTTTACTTTCAAATTAAAATTTTATTTGTCACATACACAGCACGATATGCAGTAAAATGCTTTGGGTGCTTTAGGCGAGGCTCGAACTCGGCACTGCTTCACCTGGACTGCTTTATAAGTATCACACGCTAACCGATTGCGCCACGGGAGCCACACGGAAGTTGGTCTTGTCAGAGTATCCTCTCTCTCGTGCGCACACACAACACATGAAATTGCGTAAAAACCAACGAAATATAAGCAGTAAAAAAAAAAATCAGTAAAAATACATTAGTATAACAGGCGCTAACCCTCTGGAACTTTTTTTTACTATTGTCTCCAAGTGTTTATGGGGATTTAATCTGTCTCTGCTGCCACATCCATTCACAGTTGTGATAAGTGATTAATGCCCCATCAGATCTTTTGACGGGGGAGCATTATGCATGATTAAATGACTAAAGAAATACTGATCCATATGGGCAGATATTTGTTCCAGGTTGCATGCGGCATTAATTGCCTCTTATGCCACTTGTAGACTATCAGTGAAAAAAACAGCGAAAACATCATCAAAAATATAACGAAAACAAACCCAAGCAGACGTTACATTTTGAGCTTTACTTTGCAGCAAAATATTATCTATCAGTATATTAAATGGAACGAGGTAAAATACACAGTAATATAAAATACTGTACATAGCCTGCGTTTTTATTCCGTACCTACAATGATCGGTATAGACAAATTACAGCCGCTACCTTGTCTTTAAGGATCATTTCAGGATGTCTTAAAAATATTTCACTAACTAATTTTATTAATTCATTATTAAATAATAAATAGCATAATCATCATGGGTTGTGTATTGAGTGATTTAACAAATCTGTTTTATTAATCGGTTTGTTGTTGTTGTTTTTTCATCTATTTATGAAACTATGTTGACAATACAAGAACTGTCTGTATATTAAAGATACGGTATTGGGCTTCCTGGACACTGCAGTTAACTGTGCCAGTCAATGCTCCATCTGGCGGAATTATACGGCATTGCAACCATCTTTTTAGAAAGCGCATGGGGGCGTTTATGGGGCGGGGCATCGTTAACTGCGTCATCGCGGGGGATCACATTCCATGCACGAAGCCTGCATTAACCCTTCATGGAACTGCCACGGAGCAGTCATGCTCCAGGCGGCTGTTTGACGTGGCTCCCACTGTATATACAGTGGGTTAACAACCAGACTGCTCATTACCGTCGCACTCACCGCCGTGGAAAGCGGCAGCGGCCAAAATAAACCAGGAGCATTTCAAAATAATTGGTGAAATGACCGCCAGGTGGCGCAAATTGACATTTTCCGTTGTCTCGGTTTTTAAATATATTCAGAGCTTAAGTCATAATAAAGTCAAAACAATATGTTGTAGCAAAGTAATACTACAATTATGATAATTTACACATCCAACAAACATGAAAAACTATAAATATAAAAAAATATGAGTTAGAAAACATTGGTTTTATTTTGTTTAGACAGACTCTCTGTTTTTATCTGCACTGTAAAATGTAATGAGTTGACTTTACTTAGAAAAAGTGAGGAAACCGATTGCCTTAAAATTTCCAAGTAGAGTATTAATGTTTAGTTGGCATAACTTAACACAATTTGTAGGGACAACTTGTTAATCAAGTATACTTAAGTACTTTTGACTTAAAATCATTATTTGAGTTAACTTTCTATTAGTGTTCACATTACTAGGAAAAAGTGAGGAAGTGCCTTAAAAAAGCCAAGTAAACATTACTCGAATAACTTAAGTTCATCAATTGTTTATTACATTGTGGCATGGGCGGGGCGGTGGCTGACGACCATCATGCCTTGCGGGGGTTCTCTATGTGTCCACTGTGTTGGAGAAAGGTGTTTGTGTGTGCTATCTCAATGAAGGTGCTGCTCATGCCATACAGTACTGAGACCTAATAAAATACTCCTAGCCATTGCATTAGGCAGCAACCAAGCTCTCTCTCTCATCTCCACTTGGAGAGACTAAGTAAGCTTAATTGCTGCTCAATGCAATGGCTGGGAGAAGTTTATTCACCACACAGCCACTGTATAGCATGGGAACCAAATCCAATTCAGCCTTAGCATGAACTGGGACACATTCAACAGGTCACACACATACGTATCTTAAAACATCCAACTTGGCCAAAGCCACTAACCCAAACAACTGTCCTGAAAAGGGTGAACAGCAAAAACCCCGCAAAGCATGATGGTCGTCAGCCGCCGCCCCGCCCACGCTACAGTATAAAACACTGAGAATATATATCCACTGTCAGGAACAATTGAAATCTGACCCAAATCATCACTATTCTTACACATTTTAACCTAACATGTAACTTAAAACAGTAATGAAGCTTCAGATGTTAAAAACTTCCTGCTGCTTCTTTCAACATCAGAAAATTGGCGCCAATTCACCCGTTCATGAGCTGAGCACGCACAAATTCTACTACGCATGCTCTCTTGCTTCTTGCTTCTTCTTCCCCCCCTTTTTTTTACTTCTTCATTATTCTTGGGCTCGCTGCTGCCTCTCACTGGTACAATAACGTCATTGCTTTATTTGTTGCTACTTATGTGTTGCAAGTAAGCATCACTAAAACTATTAAGTAAATTTTTTACTCACCCTGCAAGTAAGTGTTACTCAACAAAACCTTGTAAGATGTATAGTTTGAATTTTTTGAGTAAAGTTTACTATTTATATGCGAGTCAGCAAAGCAATTGGAATTTACAGTGTGTTTAGTGTTATTATTAAAGAAAACAGCACAAACAACAGCACTAGGGCTTTTAAGAAAATTTTATTTCGACAATACTTACAGTTGTTAGAGTTTAAGACATCAAGATTTAAATATAGAAATAACTACAACAAATAGAGCAAACTTCCAGAATATATAATAAAAAAATAAATCAATAAAAAAGATGTATGCAGTATAATCGGGGCCTCTCATTACATTATTTGCTCGCACTTCGTCTGGCACTGAACCAAAATATATTGTCTTACATTTGTGAATAAAATATCATTGTTTTTTTCAGAGATTTACAGTATTTGTGCAAAATAATATTTATGCAATATAATTACAGGCTCTGGATTCGTTTTTCGTTTGCAGTATAAAACCAAAATACATCTTACTATTTTTGAGAGATTTGTTTTAAAAAAAAAAATCTAAAAAAAAAAAAAAAAAATTCAGATATTTGTCTGTACAAAATAATATTTATGCAATATAATCACAGGCTCTTGATTCATTATTCGTTTGCAATATAAACCAAAATACATTAACCATATAATATAAACCAAAATATAAACCAAAATATTTAATTTGCTTTATTAAATATTTATGCCGTCTCATCAAACTCGCAACTCACTCCAAAGAGCATCCTTCTCTGCCTTGCAAACTCCCAACTCACTCCGAAGGGTACCAATCTCTGCCTTGCAGACACGCAGCTGCTGTTTCACCGCCTCAATTTCTGCGCCACGCTTTTCCAGCTCAGGCCTCACGTCCACCACAGTCTGGTCTGTCTTTTTTGTCTTTGGATTTGTTTTTCGTTTGCATCTACTTCAAATATTTGTTAAAACAGCCAGGAAACTCACTCTGACCATTTTAATAATTCATTGATAAATTAGTGATTCCTTTGGTTTCGGCTGTGCTGCTGAAGGTGATCATGCCATCTCGTCGTCTCCGCAGCAGCGAGCGCGCCTATAATTCACTTCTCATACGAATTACATAATGTAATAATTTTTTTTCATTAGTTTATATTAAAGCAGATATTTCTCTTTCTATAAGTATATATTTTTCACGTCTGTGAAGCGAGTATACATGGAGTTTGGGTTCATTTTCTGACGCGCTCAAGTTCACCGAAATCAATACAGAACCCCGTTTACTTTATTTATTTAACAAAATCATAAAGTTTTTTCGTCATTGTGAGTGCACCTAAATAAAAGTAGAGTCTTATAAAAGCGACAAATTTAAAGAACACAAAATATAAGATGACACAAGACCCTACACGAGTAGCTTTTCTAATTACGGGGTTGTTGTTCTTGCAGTGTGTGCTTTGCAATGTCAGACACATACAAATGCAAATAATACACCTCAAGTGTGAATAGCTGTTCTCACCTACAGTATACACTCGGAGAAACTAAAATCACCACTGTTCATGGTTTCAGCAAACTGGGGAGGATATTGGATCTTGCTTCAGGCCTCTTCTTAAATTTGTGTAAATTTAAAATCTTTTGAATTCTAAAATTGACATTGTTACAGTTTGTAATCCCTGGAATGAGATTTTTCTTACCATAACATGTAGTGTTATTAATCACTCTACACTGTTTTTAATTACTCTACAATGTTTTAATTTTAGATTTTATTTATAAATAAACAAACCAAATAAAATGATTCCATGTGTATTTACCCTTTGTAAAATAGCATTAAAAATGATGGGTCGTGTATCGAGCGATTAAAAACAATACAAGGCACGTTATGATAAGGAACCTTTCCCTTCCATTCCAGTGATTAAAAAAACTGTAAAAATATCAATTTTGGAATCCACAGACGCTCAAACAGCAAAAGAACATGATAATAATAATCAAAAGAATAATATTATTCTTTTTGCTGTTTATGTCCACCATTTAATAATGATTTAATTATCAGTAATTAAAGCTGCTCACATCGCGCGCTTTCACTTTAAAAAAAATGCAGTGTTTAATCAGCAAGTATGTCGCCTCTCTTTATGATTGATAAATATTCTGACTGAAATAAATCTGCTCGTGCCAGCTCATATCGGGAGCATTTTTGATGAAAGAGGAGAGTAGAAGGGGTTTCGGCTGTGCTGCTGAAGGTGATCATGTCATCTCGTCGTCTCCGCAGCAGCGAGCGCGCCTATAATTCACTTCTCATACGAATTACATAATGTAATAAATTTTTTTCATTAGTTTATATTAAAGCAGATATTTCTCTTTCTATAAGTATATATTTTTCACGTCTGTGAAGCGAGTATACACGGAGTTTGGGTTCATTTTCTGACGCGCTCAAGTTCACCGAAAAAAATACAGAACCCCGTTTACTTTATTTATTTAACAAAATCATAAAGTTTTTTCGTCATTGTGAGTGCACCTAAATAAAAGTAGAGTCTAATAAAAGCTACAAATTTAAAGAACACAAAATATAAGATGACAAGACCCTACACGTGTAGCCTTTCTACTGTAATTACACATAATAAAAAGGTTCAGTGTGTTAACGTTTACGTTGCTTAAATTTGATCCTAAAAAAACTGAATTTAATTTTAATTATAAATTTGTACTGTAATGTTACTACTGTGATTATGAATTCGTTTATTTACAATGTTTCACTTTATTTTATCTGCAACGATGTGCAGCTGTGGACGACCTGCGCCTCATTAAGCCTGGAGAGAACGAACTGATGCCTGAGGCGTCAGTCTATAGTTATATAGCGCCACTCAGCGGTAAAAGCCAGCAAACACACAAACCCAAATGCTGACGCCATACACCGGCGATGGTAGAAGTCGCATACTGCTTGTGCACCCACTGTATATATATATTTTTGATAAGTATCAGTCTCCTAAATTCTCTTCACATTCTTTGAAGGCCTGAAGCAGATACTTTAGCCTACATGTAAGTGATAATGTAAGAATAATCTTTTAAAAAGTCATGAAAAATGCTAAACTTGCATCTTAGAACTTAAATATCAAAGTATTATAAAACTAATATGATTTACCTCAAAATTACAAAGAAAAACAATAATTTCTTTGTATGGACATTTAACCTTTATCTAATGAGTTTTGTATTTAATTACAATTTATTATTGTAATTTTACATAAAGTTACACATAATTTACAAAAACAGAAAAAACACAGTTAACATAATATGGTATTTTTACTGTTAAAAAATGTGAAAAAAAGTTAATTTTTCAATATTGAAATAATACTTAAACAGTCGACTTCGTAATTTACAGATAATGTCTGTAATTTTACAGAGATTTGTATGTAGTTTAAAAAAAAAAGGAAAACTACTATAAAATTTGAAAGTTATTTTCCGTAAATTTAGAACTTTTTTTTACAGTGTAGAGACTTAGGCTGAATCCCATTTCTATTTTCTACCCCTTCCCCTACCCCTTCCCCTACCCCTTGTCCCTTGAAACGAAGTGGAAAGGGGAAGGGTTTAAATTTTTCCCCTAAGAAATGGGACACCACTACAACACTGTTATACGTCATCATACGTTGTCACTAGTTCCTAATGTTACGTTAAAGGACATGCGCCGATGTTTATCACACATTGCAATAAGAGAGAGATTACTCACTCCCAAAGTTTTTTTGCGCCGTATTTCATCCCTATACATAATATAAATTATAAAAATATATAAAAATAAAATATATATTTGTAATATCGTGCAATCGGTGCTAGCCGCTAGCAAACTTTAGCGATTTTTTTGCAAACATTTCTTTACAGAACATCACCATAAACACAAACACAAGACTAGAGGTAATATACATATAATGAAAACTTGTCATAAAAATCTTTATTTATGGCAAAAATTTACATTTATGGGTCTGCTTGCTCGAGTGAGCAGCCATGTTGAAAATTTCGCTTAGCCCTTCGTTTGAAGTGAGGTCCTGAAAAATCTTCGTTTGGAGGGCTATCTGGCCCTTCCCCTTCCCCCTCCCCCTCCAACCAAAAGAGAAATGAGACACCCCTACCCCTTCACGTGAACGCGCCAAACGGAGGGGTAGGGCTATGTGAAGGGGTAAGGGGTAGAAATGGGATTCAGCCTTATAAGCAGCTGGTGTATCCGGGTTGTTTAATGAACTTTAAGCAAAAAGCCAACATGTATTCACCTGTTTTATACAAATTACTGTTATAACTTTGACTAGTTTTGGAAGAATAAATTGAATTGGTAAATTCATGTTTGCATGTTTTAATTTTGGGGGATTGTTTGGGTATTTAAAAAACATTTAGTTGAACCAACAGCTTCAATGGGCAAAAAATGGGACACAACTTTGTTTTAAATAGTCAAAGAGTTGGGCTGAAAATAATAATAATAATAATAATTATTATTATTATTGGTCATAGAAACAAATGAAAACAGTTAAACACTTGATCATATGTATATGTATTTGTGTTTGTGATTATGTGACCCATAATAATTTTTTCTCAGTATAAATAAATGTTTTGGGTTTTAAGAACTCCAAAAGAGCAACGACAAACTTACTGTAGGAGGAGTGGAAGGTGAGAAACTCAATGGAGAATACTGAGTATGACATGTTGTTAATTGCTCTGTGTGTGTGTTTTTGGCGGGGGGATGGGTGTGCGTGTTAAAGCCAACTGAGAA
Source organism: Channallabes apus (assembly GCA_030522415.1). Classification (NCBI taxonomy): domain Eukaryota; kingdom Metazoa; phylum Chordata; class Actinopteri; order Siluriformes; family Clariidae; genus Channallabes; species Channallabes apus. The sequence continues at coordinate 38,452,289 of CM060104.1, forward strand.
ATTCAGGAGAGAGCGCGCGCGTGCGTATATACACACACACACACACACACACACACACACACACACACACACACACACACACATCTCTCCATTCATCCATCATTGATTAAACCTATGAACACGGCTGTTCAGCAGTTCTAAACACAAGTGCAGGGTCTGTTTTTGTCCTTAACTAAAATACTTCACTATGTTAATAATGAATTTATTTTGCTGAATAAGGTAATAAGCGATATTTAAACCAAACCAGTAAGTTAAGTGTTCCATACATTAAAGTACTGTGTATAACCAAGTGCCCTAGCAAACACAGTTACAGTTTACAGTACAAACAGAGTGTGTGCGCTGGGGGGATTGGAAGGTGAGTGAGAATACTCATTTACAAGACAAAAGACGGTAAGAGGCAGCGCCGTTCTAGACCAGGGGGGGAGGATCGCAGTCAGAAATGTGAAGGGGGCATCATGTTCGAGCACTGTTTTTTCCCTGGGCTTATAACAGTATCAGTCCTTGCTGAATTGTGTTGAGGCACGCAAACCCCCTGACCACAATAAGGTGGCAATCCCTCAGGGGGGAAACTAAAAAATAAAAATTAAAGAAATAAAATATCCTTAATCCAGATTTTATCAATCAATGACATAACATTTATCTAAGCTGGATGGTCAAATTCTCAAAAACGTTTAACCTAAAGTAAGACTTAACACACTATAACTAAAATATTTACAAAACTGAAAGGTTGTCTTATGCATAATAAAAAATACAAACTAAATTAAAACAGATGGGCTATTGAACAGATCATAATATGTTTTATGTTTTCTGATTATAAATGATAGATGGGTTGATTTTAGAAAGGCTAAATGAAATAGCTAGTTTTGGTCATGTCAGTCCAGTAACTATACTATGTAAAAGTAATTATAATATGAATTAATTAAGGGCAGGACCTAACCTAATGTTAATAATTTACACCATGATAACATTAGTATTTATGTTTTTGTATATATTTTTAAATGTTCAAATGAACGTTTCAGAGTATATAATTTGTCGTGTCATCTGTGATTGAGACCCATGAGTTAAATTGAAATAATGTTTATAGGTAGTAAGCCAGGTTTTAGTAACCTTGGATAAATCACCAAGTAAGCCCTCTCTCACGCTATCTCTCGCACTCACACACACACACACACACACACACACACACAAATGAAACTAGGGTAAAACAATATAAGCAGTAAAAATACAGTAGTATCCTGTAGGTGATTCCTGTCCTGTGATAACAGGCACTAACACTCTAGAACTGTTTACTTCTGTTAGTTTTGTTTTCAAGTGTGAATGTTTATGGGGATTAAATCTGTCTCTGCTGCCGCATCTATACACCGTTGTGATAAGTGATTGATGCCCCATCAGATCTTTGATGTGGGACATTATGCTGGTTAAATGACTAAAGAAATACTGATCCGTATGGACAGATATTTGTTCCCGATATTATGCGCCATTAATCAATTTGTTATGTTCATTTGACTATCAGCGAAAACATCAAAAATATAACGAAAACAAACCCAAGCAGAAGTTAAATTTTAAGCTTTACTTTCAAATAAAAATTTGATTTGTCACATACACAGCGCGATATGCAGTAAAATGCTTTGGGTGCTTTAGGTGAGACTCGAACTCAGCATTGCTTCACCTGGACTGCTTTATCACACGTTAACCGATTGCGCCACTGGAGGAACATGGAAGTTGCCCTTGTCAGAGTATCCTCTCTCTCTCGTGCACACACACACACACGCGCACAAACATGAAATTGCGTAAAACCAAACGAAATATAAGCAGTAAATCAGTAAAAATACATTAGTATAACAGGCACTAACCCTCTGGAACTTTTTTTTACTATTGTTTCCAAGTGTTTATGGGGATTTAATCTGTCTTTGCTGCCGCATTCATTCACAGTTGTGATAAGCGATTAATGCCCCATCAGATTTTTTGACGGGGGAGCATTATGCATGATTAAATGACAAAAGAAATACTGATCCATATGGGCAGATATTTATTCCAGGTTGCATGCGCCATTAATTGCCTTTCTTATGCCACTTGTTGACTATCAGTGAAAAAAAAAAAAAATCAGCGAAAACATCATCAAATATATAACGAAAACAATCCCAAGCAGACGTTATATTTTGAGCTTTACTTTGCAGCAAAATATTATCAATCAGTATATTAAATGGAACTAGGTAAAATACACCTTAATGTAAAATACTGTACATAGCCCGCGTGTGTATTCCGTACCTACAATGATCGGTATAGACAAATTACAGACGCTACCGTGTCTTTAAGGATCATTTCAGGATGTCTTAAAAAATTTCACTAACTAGTTTTATTAATTCATTATTAAATAATAAATAGCATAATCATCATGGGTTGTGTATTGAGTGATTTAACAAATCTGTTTTATTAATCGGTTTGTTGTTGTTTTTTACCACGTCATCTATTTATGAAACTATGTTGACAATACAAGAACTGTCTGTATATTAAAGATATGGTATTGGGTTTCCTGGACACTGCAGTTAACTGTGCCAGTCAATGCTCCATCTGGCGGAATTATACGGCATTGCAACCATCTTTTTAGAAAGCGCATGGGGGCGTTTATGGGGCGGGGCATTGTTAACTGCGTCATCGCGGGGGATCACATTCCGTGCACGAAGCGTGCATTAACCCTTCATGATCCTGCCATGGAGCCATCATGCTCCAGACGGCTGTTTGATGTGGCTCCCACTGTACCTGCTTTGATGTGTAACCAGAAAAGTGGTTGCTTTTGTCACCATTACTTATACGAGCTGCAGAAACTTCCTCAACTCCATTCTGTCTGAAAAGACACTTTAACAAAGTGAGGTCTTGGTGAATGCTTTGTCCTAAATTAGGCTTTTTGCTGGTGAGAAATAGAGAATTCTTAATGTAATCCAGAGAGGGAAAATCAAGACTGGAATAGGCTGCAGGAACTCCTCCTTGACATTGTTCTGATGACCTCAGTGAAAGATCCTTCAATTTAGCTCTATTGAAGCAGCTGTGAAAGTGATTTGTGAGCAATCCCTAGAGGAGCCATTCATCATCTCTGCTCACTAGCGCAAGAATTGGACTGTTCACGTCTCAAGATGATTTTGTAGAAGCAGAATGAACCTGAAATGATGTGTATTTGAAACAAGGATTTGCTTGAAGACTTCAACACAAGATCTGCTTGACAGGGAATTATGTTCTGATTTGAAACCTGAAACCTCTTGTGAACCAAGCAGGCTAATCAGAACCTTCTCTCCTACGATTCAAGCTTGCAGTGTGTGATGTTCCACTGAGAGTGGTCACTGTAAAATCAGGGCTCGTCCGGGATTTGAATCAAGGACCTCTCGCACCCTAAGCGTGAATCATACCCCTAGACCAACGAGCCAGAATGTGAGACTGAGGAAGTGCTGTTGGCAGGTAACTGTTGTTGTGTTTATTAGTTTTTATTTCATGTTATTTTACCTTATTCTATTCATTAGTTAAGCATTAAGCATTAAGTTTATTACATAAGCCATGAGCTTAAAATTTGTTAGTTAAGCATCCATTTTGACAATCGTAAGATGGTCTGTGGTGTCATTCCACTATGACATGTATTTGTATGACTATTGCATGATACAAAGCTTCAGTTTAGATGCGGAAGGCTACGGAAACACAAGCTAATCGTAATCTAAGATCTTAGTAAGATACAGCAAATAAGTTGTTGTAAAAGTCAGAAATTTACAAGATACAGCAACTGGTGTTGTAACCACAGTGGATTTACTCAAGACAACTGTATGAAGTGTTGATTCTTTGATGCTGACAAAATAAACTACAAGAGACAAAGAGATCATCTGACTTCTTTTGTGTGAGTGAAACTTCAAATTAAAGATACGGGTCAAAACTATTGGAATAATATGTCCGCATCTACAAAAGTCAAAAGCTTATCCGCTGTTTAAGTGAAGACAATTTAATGTTGGAAACAAAAACGAAAGGCACCTGCTCGCCTTGAATTTCACGATAGCAAGCGGCGAAGACAACGCCACCCTTATCGACCTCGAGCAGGAGATGGCGCCTGGGGACCAGAGCCAGGAAAAGGAGCTTCATGAACTGATGGACGTCAGAGGAGGCAAGGCAAGTCAATTGACTGTAAAAATCCCTCGAGATAGAGACGTTCATGAGCAATGCTTGTAATTTGAATGTCGTTGTAACTAAGTTTCATAAGGACTACACGGAGCTCCTAGGATAGTTTATTGAAAGCAACACTCATGTGCTAAAGTACTTAAAGGAAGAAGAATATGAATATGACCAGGGCGAGTGGTATCATTTTAAAATGTTGAGCTGCACAGACTTCATAGCAAAGGTGGAGTCGTGGATTGCATGTAGAATGTGTAGAATGCTTCAAACACTCGACGATGGGGTTTCGCCTGATGACAGCGTGTCACAGGTGGCGGAAGCCGAGCCATATAAAAGCGTGGCGTCGGTAGCGTTTAAAACGTCCTCAACATCCACAGCATCCTCAGCTAGACTAAAGAAGGTGGACATTAACAAAGCAGCCCTGTTAGTTAAAGCAGCAGCCCTAGCAAAACGGCAGGCGATCAGAAGGAAGCACAACTGAAGGCTGAGAAAGAAAGGCTGGAATTAGAAATGGCGATCACTATTGCCGACGCTGAAATGAAAGCGCATCAGGGTTACAAAGAATGACAACGTTCAGCATGCGAGAGCGAAGTCACTGCACCAAGCAGCGCACACCTTCCCAACTCGGAATACAACAGCAGATGGCAGCCCGCAATAGAGAGCGCGGTCATTGAAACCAGTAGCGCGCACTCTCTCCCCTTCAACTCGGAAGGTAAAGTTCTTTATGATTTTAGCGCTTCAATGAACTGTATTGAACTGCCACCACGTCACAAGGCACAGCACGTTGATGTGCCCCTCAGCGTTAGACCTACTATGACAAGCACGCAGAGAGAACGCCCCATCCACGGCAATGAACACCTACGTCCGAGTTTTGATACAGCATATTCTCAAATGCCAATGCTCTACGGGGCAGCGCACTCAGGTGTGCCCATAAGCGCAAACACACAAACAGAGGTGGAAAGAGTAATAAAATTTTGTAATCAAGTACAAGTACTGTTACTTCAGTGAAATTTTACTTAAGTACAAGTAAAGTTACAATTATAAAAATCTACTCAAGTAAAAGTAAAAAGTAGCTCATTAAAAAATTTACTCAGAGTAAAAGTTACCGAGTTACTTTATTATTTCAATTTTTTTAACAACGGGGGTGGGATGAGGCATTCTAGCATAGTTCAAAAAAGATGAGCAGATATAAATCTCAAAATAGTTGTTTTTAACTGAAGGAACACCTTTGCATAATAAAGCTGTTGTCTTTGTTGTGCTTGAAAATCAAAGTGGTCACTTAAATATGGTGTTACGTCCCAGTCTAGGGTCATACAGCAAAAGAATGGTTCAGGGTTCTATTTTAAACTGTATGGAAATGGTGGCATATGGCAGAAAGAACTAGATCCAATCATTAACTGATGAAATAATGAGGTTTGCATACACACACACACAACAGGAGGAGGAGGATCAGATTCAGGGTGGACCCAGGCCAAAATAATAAACAAAATGGTATTTATATTTAGTAGCTAGATTACCTGCAAAAAAAAAAAAAAACACACGCACACAAACAAAAATGCAGGTACAGATGTCGCCATTAAAAACCTGCGTTTCGAGAAAAGGGATCCCGTGACTTGCCGCGGCTTTGCGCGGCTGCGTGCGGGAAGCTGTGAACATGCCCTTCATTACCTGTAGGGGGCAGTCGTGTTTCAGTCTGAAGTATTGTGTGTCTACTGAAGCCGAAAATGTGTGCAAATTAAACTGCGCATGCGTGTTTGGAGTCGCTGTGCCCGCGCTGTGTATCAGTCGGTTGGGAATCATCACGGAGGTTACAACACGGCGTGGCTGCAGCTGGAGTTTGTCGTGTTCGAGGTAAGTTTAGCTTTCTTTTTTGGATGTGATTCTCGCTTCCATGACTCCCAATAAATGTTCATCTTAATCTCAGGACGTACAATTAGCAATTTCAGTTTTTAATAGTGTGGAGATTCACAAAACACCGTTTTCGTGTAAAAACCTGAACCTACGGAGCCCCCATGGGTCCTGTGGTAAATAAATAAATAAATAAAATAATAACGAACCGAGCGCGCGGATTAATACACCGAGATGTGTGTTTCTTACCCCCACCCCGAGTGAAAACGGCGTGTTCAGACAAAGGCTCGCCAGTTAGATGCCATTTCTGAACAAACTGAGTCGTGTGTGTTAAAGCATTAAATGGTAAAAGAGCACTAGCAATAAATGTTTTTTTTTCTGAAGCCGAACTTTATTAATGAGTTACGAGTAAAGAACCTGTACATATGTTCATACAGTATTGACAGCAGCTCTAATTTACTGCGGTAAAGCCAGCCGCGGTTCAGAAAAACACGGTCAAGCCAGCCGCGATTGATTTTAGTGCGCGCGCATATTACAGTGATTACGGTAGTTTCATGAAAAACACAGAGAGAATGCCCCATATCTGAAAAATGCTGCAGTAAAATAGTTTCATATGTGGTGTGTATATAGTATGGGACGTCCTGAATAAGAACTGATCATTGTTTTTTTCTACTTATTAGAAATGGGGTCTTTATACCCCTTTAAAATGTAATAATGCCCCATATCTGAAAAATGCTGCAGTAAAATAGTTTCATATGTGGTGTGTATATAGTATGGGACGTCCTGAATAAGAACTGATCATTGTTTTTTTCTACTTATTAGAAATGGGGTCTTTATACCCCTTTAAAGTGTAATAATGTCCAATATCTCAAAAATGCTGCAGTAAAATAGTTTCATATGTGGTGTGTATATAGTATGGGACGTCCTGAATAAGAACTGATCATTGTTTTTTTCTACTTTTTTTTTTTTATCATATAATGTGTGTACATTATATGGGATAAAAACTGACCATGGCGTTTTATACTTACTAGAATTTATTTTTTCATAGGTCTCTGAAGTGAAATAAAGGCATTTTATTTAACTTTTTTTCCCCATTGTGAACATTTGTTTATTTGACCTCTCTTCCAAAGCAGACGTTAATCCTCATTATAGAAAACATTCATTGAAGAATAACTGCTACTTTTGAACAGTAAAACAAAATAAAAATCAATTCTGGTATTTAGAAAGACTAAATACATTATTTTGTCTGTTTTCTACGAATTCTGCTGTAACTTATCTACATAAAACAATTATTTGAATGGTGAATATTTAAGAAAAATATTGTAACAGACAACCGTCAAAGTCACCAATAAATAACACGGATATTAAAGCAGAAATGCAAATAAATAAGCAAGTAAAAATTGACGAGCATGTTGTATTATCTCTCAGTCCTGGGCGTCTAAATGAAAAGCGCTCTGAAAGAGCGTTGTCTCTGTGTCGGTCCTGAAACTACCGTAATCACTGTAATATGTGCGCACACTAAAATCAATCGCGGCTGGCTTGACCGTGTTTTTCTGAACCGCGGCTGGCTTTACCGCAGTTCTAATTTGTCTAAATCGCATTGCAGACAATAAAAATAAGTCGAGTCATCCTGTGACCCTGCATGCTTAATCTTTGCACACATGATTCTTGCTTCTCACTTTTTCCTTAATCCCTCAGTGTTCTATCTTGTATTTTCTAACGGTGTCAGAAACTTTGTGTTAGTAGCACTGCTTGACATGCTTGACGCCTTCCTCTTTTGTAATTTGCTTTGGATAAAGGCAAATTTACAAAAGATGAAGAAATGCCTAAGTGTAGTTGTACGAATAAAAGATTATGTAATGATACAATGTAAATATTTTCACAGAAACAAAGTGTAAAGATGAGACGTGAATCTGAAGAGGATCTCTTTGATGACTGCCTGGTAAAGCATTGTTTTCTTATTAATTATACAATTTATTAATACCTTGAATATAGTGTTTGTTGTATTGGACAGAAGCATATAAATGCAAATGAATATATAAATATGAGTAATTATTGAACGAATTTTCATGTTTGGACTAACCCTTTAAATACAAACTCAGCATTCATCATAGGATTTCCTGACACTGTAAAGCCATCTCATGCCATGTTTTACTGATGCAAGATTAGTGCTAAAGCAATTTAACCCAAGTTTAACAATATGAAGTATATGAAGTGATGGTCATTTTTTTATTATCATTTATTTTTATTATAATTTTTTTCTCAATGAAGTCAGCACAGGTTGAAGCAATTCAGATTTTTTTTTGTTTCTCAAAATAAATGATTTATTTTCTTGTAAATTTTATGCAGGGGGACAGACGAAGTGACACCTTCTTAAAATCCTTGTCGTCCGTGCTGTTGAAGGGGAAGAACCGGTTGGTGTATCCATAATCCTTGAAGGAGAGGCTATTTTCAGAAAGTTCTTCTAGAACTTGATGGGATTAAGCTATCACCAAAAGTGCAAGCTTTAAAGATGAAGTTATCATCTTAAAACATTTGATTTGGCTTGACTACAAGTGTTTACATGTTGTGTTTACATGTTCAGCTTAAAATGTTTCCATGCATTAAGGTTTCAATGGCATACTTTTAAGTGCACTAGTCCAGAGTGCTGATTTGAAAGTTGCAACTTCACTGCTTCAGAGGGCTATTACGTTTTAACGTTTATTCTACAGTTTGTTTAATGTATTTTCTGCTGCATTTTATTTCTAAATGAATGCTGTATTTTATTTATTTATTATTTTACACAATTTTGTTTAAAACAAGTATTTCAGGCCCTGGTGCCGTGCAGTTTTTTTCTATGGATGCAAAATTTAGCTGAATGCACTTTTATTAAAAAGACAACTTGGATCTAGACTGTGAATGTCACAAATATTTGGTAATGTTGGTGAATAAACTGTTTAATTATATTTTAGTTGTGTGATTTATGAAAGATATAGATGAAATAATTACTTAAGTTTCTTTCCAAAACATAAATTAGCAATGTTTACATTATTATAGGGAGTAATATAAACTGATAAAACCAAGTAAGGGAAAATCTCACAAAACAAAATGATAGTAATTTCATAAAATCAAGGTTCCTGCTGATACAACAATGCATTAACTTTAGATTTATTTAAAATAATCAAGTAATTTGTGCATTAAGTATGATTATGTAACTTTTACTTGATTTATTTTATTGTTAATTTAATTAAGTAGATTTTACCTGACAATTACGGGTGAGTTTGTTTGTAGCATGCAGTAAAGTGTATGTGACACAAAAATATATATTTGTAATATCGTGCAATCTCTGCTATCCGCTAGCAAACTTGAGCGATTCTTTTATTTTTTATATAATATAAAGTATGTTTACAGTATAAACTTTCTATGTACGGGTCCAATCAGAAAAATTTAACCAGAAAACAGCATATTACATTGATTACATTGGCCTGAGGCTGGACAATGGAATAAACTGTGGGATAAACTGTAGAACTGAACAGAATTTTTTTTTCCATGTGACTTGAAAAGCCTTCCATCTAGTTAAATATAAATATTAAAACTCTGATCATGTTATCTAGTTTAATTTCGTGTTTTCGCTACATAAATAAGACAGTAGGTTCTCTATTCAACCCCTTAAAATTTCAAATGTAATCTAAAAATGGCCTAGCTTGTACAGGCTACTATACGCTCATCAGCAGTCGGCGCCCCGCTGTAACCAGCAGATCAAAGGAGCAGTTATCGGCTGACACGTAGCCTTCTGAGTTTGGAGACCCACAGAACCCCCACTGTAATTCCCCCATCTCACCTTTCATTCACATAAGGTGTGAAGTTATCAAACCGGTTTCCGGGAATGGGGTAGAATTGTTTTTTTTTAAAACAAACGAGCAGGCGTCTCTGCCTAAAATGTTTTTCCGCCAGCAAAACACCTTTCTTCTCCTCTCTCTCTCTCTCTCTCTCTCTCTCTCTCTCTATATATATATATATATATATATATATATATATATATATATATATATATATATATATATATATATATATATATATATATATAGTTAATTCAGGGCTATTTATGATGGAGACACCTTTTTACGTTTTAAATATGTAAAACCTCCGCTGCGTGTATTCATTCACAGGCTGCAGCGCGCGCACAGAGAAATAGGAGACTGTGGTGTATGAGTGGATTGGAGAGAAGAGAGCTGTTCAGTTACTATAAAATATATATATATAAACATAATATGATCTTTTTGAGTTATAATGTTTTTTTTAATTATTCATAAGAAAACCTTTCAGTTTTGTAAATATTCTAGTTATAGTGTGTTATGTTTTTCTTTAGGTTAAACGGTTTTGAGAATTAGACCATCCAGCTAAGATAAATATTATGTCGTTGATTGATAAAATCTGGATTAAGGATAATTTATTTAATTTAATTTGTATTTTTCACCTCCCCCCCCCCCCGAGGGATTGCCACCTTATTGTGGTCAGGGGCTTTGCGTGCCACAGTGACCTTAAGAGCTATACCAACAGGAGCTTAGTCTTTGGAGGTGGGGGATGCATGTTGAAATGCAGACTTTTTAACCCAAGACTATATAAGTTTTTACAGTACTTAGATAAGGGGGAATCAAAAACTGCCCCCAAAAATGTTTTACTGCAAGTTTGAAAAACCCACTCTCACATCACCTAACACACACACAAATTATTTGCAAACCAGTTTCGCTGACACTATATGCACTCTAAAAAAATGCTGGGTTGTTTTTTCTACCCAAACGCTGGGTTGCCGCTGTTGGCTCATTTTTCTGGGTTATTTACAGAGAGTTGGGTAGTTTTTGTGTAACCCAGCTGCTGGGTTGAAGTTTGCTCGGCCCCTCCCCCAAAATTTACCGGTGGATTCATGTTGTAATGTTGCTATGAAATAGCGAGGCCTACCTGAAAAGTCATAGACAGTGTTTCTATGTTAAAATGAGACCAGGGTTGGATAGTTTTGTTCTTCAGAAAAGATATCTGAAGTCACAGAGAGATCCTGCTCTGTAGAAGCTGCCTCAGTCTATTTGTGCAATTACTCCATCCCGCCCTTATCAATGATAGTATAGTAATGATGTCGCTGTTGATTATCTGTTCTTGTGCTTTTGAAAAATAAATATTTTTTTCTAAGAACATGTAATAGGATGGTGTTTATTGCATATATGTATGTTTTTTTGTAATAGGCAAGTATATCAAAATAATTTAACTGTTTAATAGACATGGGTGTTTTTTTTACAGATTCACTGTAAAACATGAAAATAATAATAACCTATTTGTGAGGTAGAATTAACCCAACATTCCAGTTAAAATGAACCAACAAACCCCAAACATATGGGTAGAACATTTGAACCATTTATGTGGTAGAATTAACCCAGCATTATAGTTAAATATGACCTAGCATTTGGATTGAATATTTAACCCATCTTGCTGGGTTAAATTAACCCAGCATTTAGTTAGTCCTATATTTACCCAGCAGCTGGGTTAAAAACAACCCAGATTGTTTTTAACCCAGCATTTTTTAGGGTATATATATATATTTATATATATATATATATATATATATATATATATATATATATATATATATATATATATATATATATACACACACACATAGACATGCGTGTGTCATTTTAATTCAAATGAACATTTTAATGCTTTCTGATCTGTGCATGGGCGTCAACTCGCACGCTCTGTAATGTTCCATTGTCTTTTTGAGCCCATTACTAAAGCATTCGCTAGTTATCCAGCTGATATGCACGTTAATCTGCATTTGAAAAGGACTAAAAATGTGCAAAATCAACCTGAATCTCTCTAAGTAAGTAAGCAAATCAAAGATAAACGAATAAATAGCTTTCAATTGTATTTCGGCATAGCATACACTGTAAAAAAAATAATCATGAGGCTTGTAATTTTCATTTAAAAAAATTTATGTAATAATTAAAAATAATGTGCATATTTCATTTTGAAAAATGGTTTTCTGTGTTTTTTATAATATATTGAGAACATTTCACTAATAAAATTAAGAAATAAAATTTACCTATTTTTTTAAGGAAATGAGTGCAATTTTTAGGCTTAATTTGAGGAAGAAGTAAGTTAAGAAATAAGTTAAGCCCCTTACTAATTTTTAGGATTTATTTTGATTTCTTAAATAAGCTTGAATAAGGTTTCGCGCGGTGGCCGTAAGTACGGTTCATTATGATTCACGGAGAGTTTTTGGCGCTGTGAGTACGTTTCCATCTTTCCGCGCCGGTCCTCGCGAAAGCTTACAGAACCGGACCTTACAGAACTTCGTGGAGCTCCAGCGGAACGTCGGCGGGCAATCGCGCTGACTCACGGTGCCTGACACCGCATCTGAGTCATATGGGATGCATACGGGAAATAGGGTTTTATTAAGTCGCTCTGGATAAGACCGTCTGCAAAATGCCTAAATGTACATGTAAATAGGGTAATGTTACAAAGATATGAACCAAGAAATGTTTTACTGTACAAGTTCTCTCAGGTTTTAGTACAGAATGTGACTATTCCCACAAGAAAAGATGCCAGCATATAATGCTAAACAGTTGATTTCAATAGAAATTGTCAGTTACAAACTGTTTTACAAATTGTTTTACAGATCTTAAATCTGCTGTAAATGTTACACTATTTTACACAGTGTTTAATATTTTAATACCAGTGAAACATGAAATAAAAGCATGTTTAACACCAAAATGCATTATGTATTCATTTCACTTTAAAATATTTTTTATATTATTAAGTAATTTTCCTTAATACATACTGTATGAGTACCTTTCAAGGTACTCAAAATCAAGCAGTAAATACTTAAAAATAATATGCGTCTGGCTAAATAATTTAGGATTTTTTACATGATTTATTCATTTGTTACCATATTTTTTTAAGTAGATAGCACATAAGATTTTTTACAGTGTAGTAAAAGTGCCCTAGCATGAGTTAATGTATGTAGATGGCAAATAAAGTTTCCGATTATACACACACACACACACACATAAATATATCCGTGTATAATTTCATTCTCAAACCATCGTGTTCACACATGGGGTAGGCTACACCTGACCAAATTACTGCACCAAACACAAACCATTAAAACATTGGAATTGAATAAAAAGTACTAGATGTAATTTGGTCATGTTCACCCATCATGTGCATATATATATATAATGCACTACCGTCGAATCTGCGTCAAGCAATTTCCGATGCTGTTGCTAGGAAATTCCACCCCACAGCCCGCAACAACAAGCAAATCAGAGACAGAATTAACGAACTTCTTAGAAAGGAAAGATTGAGTTTTCCTCTTTTGTAAAAAAAAAAAAAAGAATGAATACTCTTACAAAGATTTTGAGTGAACATTTACTATATACAGTACTGCCTGCTTTATTATATATTTAATAAAACTTGTTTCAAGACATCCTTAATTAAATTTTTCCCCTAATTATATCTCCACAAATACTTTGACAACATACACTTATCAACTTATCCACATAAACTTATCAACACATACTCTCCGTGCACGCACATACAATCTCTAAAAAAGTAAAATTAATAACATACATATACAAATAAACAAAAATATAAACGTCTATGTATATTGAAGTTTACGGTGAACGCAGAGTCGGGTAAGCACATGTGATGACGCGCGCGCCCTCACCTCTTGTTACGGCTGCCTATTTGGCCAAAAAATAATTGAACGATATGCCTGGTCCTGGAAAGAGACAATAAATATATATATATTTTTTATACATTTATTGCATTGTTTGTTGTTTACAGTCAAGCCATCAACATACAATAAAATGTAAACATGAGATCTAAACTAAAAACTGTGCTCTCTGTGCTGGTGCTGGCAATATCATCTCTTTGTTCTGCTGTCTCCGGCTCCCTCCCTGGTCCTGAACCGTACCTGGCCCTTCCTCTACTCTCACTGTGAAAAATGAACATGGCAGACATTGAAACCTGTATTCAGACAGCATACACTAACCTGTGAACAAGTTAAACTAAAGTTTTATTCTGCTAGTTATGTTTTAATTTAATGCATCACAGCCAACTTGATGTGGATGCCTTGCTCAGGTCCTGTGGCTTCCATTCACAAGATTACATTTGACACCAAGCTAATTTCTGCTTTTGAGCGAGTACATACCAGATCAAGAACTTGAAGATGAAGATTATATCTCTGGTCTTCTCTCTGACGGGTTCCTCCCTAGTTTCTGATGATCTCAATTAGTTTGTAGTGTTGCTTGTCCAAGGAAACCAGTAATCTTGCTTGAAGTGGAGCAGATATAATTCTCAGAAACTCATTACTGATCTTAAAAAAAAAAACAAAAAAAAAAGGGTAAAAACAAAAATTGGACTGGCTCAAGTTCTTATGTTAGCAAATCTTAATTACAGTGTGTATAAAGTATAGAAAGCAGTACACTACAAACAGCACTCACTCCAAATTAGCTTGTTCTATGTTTACGTCACTTTCCTATTAATTTTTACATCGTTAACCAACGGTACTTAAATATAATTATTTTCTTCGGCGCCGCTGACTTACTGTATAAACTCCGGTGTTTTTGAAAATCACCACGTTAGTTAGCTAATGCTAATGCAGGTAATATAGGTGGTTTTAGCTACAGTAGCAAACACGGACACAAAACTCAATCTACAAAGTAGTTGTTCCTGACATAAATCATGAATTTGCTCATAGAAGAGATACATTTAACATAGAAATGACATGAGTTTGCTTTCTTACCTGGTTTAAAGGAGTTTTCTTTGAGAATCTCCACCCGCAGCAGAAGATGATTCAGTCCGTGAAAATGCTGCGTCATGAGGTCATGAGACACGGTTTGAAGCAGAAATGTCCTTTGTGAATGGATTAGATTTAAGTTTAATCAGGGGCTTTAACTAACAGTAACTGAAATACAGGTTCTGATATCCTTCCTTACTTGTTTCAACGTCATGCTCCGGTTTGAGGCGGAAATAAAATTATACCGGCAAAACTATGGTCTAAAGACTGCGCATGCGCAAATCACACTCAACCTAATAAGGGTACCTTGATCAAAATGAAATATTTCACTTTGGTTTCCTGCTGTAAACAGCATTATACTAAAAAAAAAAAAAAAAAAGATTCACCCATAAGCATAAATTAGACACTTCAGTTAAAAAGAGCAAATTATTTTTTTTACTAATGGAATGAGAAAAAAAAACACATTAAACTAGGTTTACTTTTTTCAGTGGATCCCTCAATAATTTCTGTCTCCTTTGCCTGTGTTTGATAATGTGAAGCACATATACACTCATTCATCATGAAAGATCTATTATAAAACAAAATAAAATTCATGTTCGCTTCAGCACTGTTCATCCGCGTCCTTACATTCATTGTTGTACTTGGTCCGGCTTTTAGATAAAGTCCTTCCATGCGCCATCTGGCGGATATTCAGTGAAGCGCAACACATTTATTTAAAATTCCCGAATGTTGCCTCCGGCAAGTCGCGGCACGCCGCGCGCTAAATTGCGGCATCCCGCGGGAAAACACGCAGGGTTTTAAGGGCGACATCTGTACCTTCCCGGACTCCCTAAACCAAAAACAGTGAAATTATCTACAAATATATATAAGACCAACCAAACCAAAGGGACAAAGCAATAATCAAAGTCAATTGGAGGCAAAAAGTCAAAACCGGAATACACAACCAAATATCAAAACGCCAAAATCACAATCTTTCCTCTTTCTTGCTTCTCTCTTAGGTTTATACTGTATATGGTCGCACTAGTTGATGACGTCACTCTCAGGGCGGAAGCGACCGTGTGGAAGGTCAGGTAGCTGCCGATGTGGGGACAGTCAGAAAACCTGGAGTGGAGTCTGGATCGGCATGCGACCAGGACATGATACACACACGCGAGCGCAACGCAGCATTTATACAAAGCATAATATTTTCATTATTTTAGCATTTTCATTCATTTATTTTTTTACTCAGTAGCGAATATGATTTAAAATGTAGCGAATTACAATACTTCAAACAAAACGTACTTAAGTAAAAGTAAAATTACAGATTTTTAAAACTACTTTAAAAAGTAGAAATACACAAAAAAGCTACTCAATTACAGTAACGCGAGTAAATGTAATTCGTTACTTTCCACCTCTGCACACAAATGACGAACACCTTAAGGGACACTCGAGATAATGATAACCTACGTCATGGACTTGACACAGTGCATTACCAAATGCAACGTCAGGCAGAACTCACAGAAATGCCGCGTGGAGCCAAATGATGTGCCTCAGCGTGATGAGCCTCAGCGTGACATTCCTCCCTTTTACGGAGATCCGCTCACTTTTAAATCCTTCATGTTGTACTTTGAACGTTTCGTTGAATCCAAAACTGACAGTGACATCGATAAGCTGTCCTAACTTGAACTGTACACCAAAGGGGAACCCAAAGATCTAGTAATGAGCTGCAGGCACATGAAAGATGTGTATGCAAGAGCAAAGAAACTGCTACGCGACAGGTTCGGAAACGAGCTGAGAATTGCAGCAGCTTATAAGCAAAAGGCAATTAATTGGCCAAACATAGAGACAGACGACGGAAGGACGTTAAGTGCCCTCTCCTCTTTCTTGACAACTTGCCAAAATGCAAGGGCAAACTGTGAATCTATGGACGAGTTGAACAGCAGCGAGTGCATGAACACCTTTCTTACGAAACTGCCCTACTGACAGGTGGAAGTCGTGTGCACGCCAGCACTACGAGTACTACGGGACGAGAGCCAAGTTCGCCCAGCTGGTGGACTTCACAGATCAACAAGCCAGACTGTACTCCGACCCATTCTTCGCCGACCTGGACGCCATGAACAGCGATAAGAAACACGGTCGCACATCCCTTCAAGGACACAAACAAAAAAAGGAAGGAAAAGCCAGGGTCAGCTTTGCAACCGAGGTCAGACAGGTTGGTAAAATTCACAAAGACTCGATTATAATGAAGAATGCCAGTACATTAGCCATTAGCGCTTTCACTAAGCCGTGCGCATATTGTAAAGAGGGCCATATCGTAGACGATACGTAGACGTACAATTCAACAATCAGACAGACAAAGACAAAGTAGAATTTCTAAAAAGGAAATTCTAAAAAACTCATCAGTGTAAACTGTAAGTGCAGCAGGTCAGTGATGATGAACCAGTGCCTGCTGATGATGACCATCACGTCTCCCCTGATCTACCAGAGCCAAGTGAAAAGAATCACAATCAAACTGAACAGGTAAGCTGGAATAAAATTAGTAGCAGCATTACCTCCTGCTAGTAATTATTATGGTAGACAATATTAATTAAAAAGTAATGCTGCTACTGATTTTATTTCAGCTTACCTGTTCAGTTTTATTGCCATTCTTTTTAAAATATTGTCTTTATAGATTTATATGTAGTTTGTCTTGATGTTCTTTCCTTTGTTTCTTTGTTTCACTAATATGACCCAATGTATGTTCAGTGATACTTCAAATAATATGTTTAAATAGCATTGCTTTCCGTATTGTGTTATTTTTTTTTATACTAGTAACTGGTGTTAAAATATATCTCTACATTAATGAGCCAGTGTATTATGATGTGGGCTGCTGTGGGCCAGAAGGTCCAGGGCCACTTTTTGGTCCAAGTCCGCCCCTGACTGAAAGTCTGAGGCATAAGAGCCTCAGATTGGGGAAGTGGGGAGAGGTCCTGAATGTATAGGGGGAGGGTGAAAAATTTGCATTTGAATGTTGTCTGGCATTGTAAAGCACACACAGGACGCAGCAGTGGAAAACTAACCAATGTTTTTTTTATTTTGCTCAGCATACTATAGAAAAAACAGCAAACAAACAAACAAAAAATCATCGTGCCTGGTATAGGTTTAATATTCAGTGCGCACCATTTGTACATTTGTTATTTTACAACTATATAAGAACACTCAGAAATACCTTTTATTTGGGGTTAAGTGACTGATGTGCCTAACATCTTTCAGCTGAGCCTCGTTTCACTGAATAATCCACCAGTATAATGAAATACCTTTTATTTGGGGTTAAGTGACTGATGTGCCTAACATCTTTCAACTGAGCCTCGTTTCACTGAATAATCCACCACACACAATCAGTATAATGACACACACACACACACACACACACAGAGTCGTCACTCCCCTAAATTTAAAGAATACAAACTGGTTGCGTGCGAGTTTGCTGTTTTTCCTATAGTATGCTGAAGCAAAATCAAAATAAAACATTTTATTTTGTTTTATTTTTATTTTGCTATAATTAAAATAAAAAAATTTAAAACAGTATCACGCAGGGATCGAACCCGGGTCACCCGCGTGAAACGCCGCGGACTTACGCTCACTCCGTAGGCTCCCTGAATAGGCGGGAAAGGGATGGAGCCACGTATTCGTGCCGGCAGGAAAAAAAAACAACTAAACAGATCTAACAGATGAGGACTCAGATTAATGTACAAAAAATATATAATAAAACTATATAAGTCTAAATAGCCTTTATAAGACTCTACCTTAAGCGCACTTAAAACATTTTATTTAGTTTTAAAATAAAACAATTTTAAAACATCATCACTCGGGATTTGAACCGGCGCTTTGTAGATCTCTGGGCGAGCACTCTAACCGCTACACCAAGCGGGCACTTAGAGACAATGCACCCCAGAGACTTCTTTGAAAGCAAACTCTAGATAAGTGACGAAGTAAGCCTGTTATACAATTATACTAATTGCACGTATATTTTATCTGTTTTAAACTTGGTGTCATTTGATCTTATTGGTTTAGAAATGCCGCACTTCCGCGTTGTTGCGCAAGCGTCGCAATCACACCGCGTAGTAAAAATCCCCTGTAACCCAACAAACCCCGAGTATTTTACAGCACGCGGTGCAAACCGGATAGATTGCCAGCCAAGGATGAAAAAAAAGATGATTTGGGCACACGCCGTGACAGGCTGAAAAAAAAAATATTGTTATCAAAAATGTAACAGATGAGGACTTCAGATTAATGTGCAAAAATTATATAATAAAACTATATAAGACTACATAGCCTTTATAAGACTCTACCTTAAGCGCACTTAAAACATTTTGTTTTATTTGAATTTTGCTATAATTAAAATAAAACTATTTTTAAAAGGATCAATATCTCTCCCTGATATGCGCAGTAACAAACACAGTTAGCTTCTCTGCTTTGTTTTCAATGTTGCTCGCGGCAGGGTAACAGTAATTCATTTACTGATGAGATGGACAAACTGCTCGATGTCCGTTCTTTATTTTGCTGCATTGTCAGGTTATAGTACAAACTTTCGGGTAGATCCTGCTATTAAATCAAACTAAAAACGAGTGAAAAGAATACAAAACTCAGACACTATATCCCAGCTTACATCTCGCATTCGCATACAACTTCACACACACCGGACCTCATTACCCACAATGCATCTCCCGCACTGGACTACACTGCCGTAAACAGCTGTCGTAAATCAAAACTCCCGGTACTCCAGATGGCCACCACTTTTCATCAGTATAATGACATACACACACAGCAGCAGCAGCAGACCGAGCCGTCACTCCCCTAAATTTAAAGAATACAAACTGGTTGCATGCGAGTTTGCTGTTTTTTCTATAGTATGCTGAAGCAAAATCAAAATACAACATTTTATTTTAATTTTGCTATAATTAAAATAAATCAATTTTAAAACATCATCCCTCAGGATTCGAACCGGCGCTTTGTGTATTACTGACTGAGGGCTCTAACCGCTACACCAAGCGAGCACTTAGAGACAATGCACCCAAGTGACGTTAATAAGGTAAGGTTAATAAAGCAAGCTCTAGATAAGTGACGAAGTAAGCCTGTTATAATAATAACTTGGTGTTATTTGATCTTATTGGTTTAGAAATTTATATTTAAATAAATAGTAAACTTAGCCGATTTCGTTATAATTTTGTTTGATGAGTGGGGCTTGAAAATTCTCTTGAAAAATATGGTCATTTATTTCAGTTAATAAATCTACTATAATTTTTTTTTACTCATTATTGTACAGTACACATCAATAGCTCTGGTTCAGATTTTTCATGTTTGTTGTGGAAATTACCATCACTGTTGTATTTACATGCGATGATTGAAAATGTCACTTTGCGCCACCTGGCGGCCATTTTACGAATGACTTTGAAATGCAACTGATTTATTTTGGCCGCTGTTGTTGTTAAATGGCGGTATGCGCGGCGGGATGGTTATTCCGATTGAGTAACCAATGTATATCTTATCATTAAATTGGAAGCAATCGTCTAAGATATGCTCCCCTTTGCAATGTGCGCACGGTTTAGTGAAGGCGCTGACAGGTAATGTACTGGCATTCTTCATTGTAATCAAGTCTTTGTGAATTTTACCAACCTGTCTGTCCTCGGTTGCGACGCTGACCCTGGTTTTTCCTTGGCCCCTTTGTTTGGGTCCTTGAAGGGATGGGTGACTGGGTTTTCTGTCGCTGGTTGCGGCGTCCAGGTCTGTAGAGTGTGCGCAGCTTAGGTGCGCGTTGCTCGATTCAGTGACTGCGCTCTCGTTCGCAGGCTGCGCTCGGCTGTTGCATGTTGAGTTGGAAAGGTGAGAGTGCACGCTGCTCGGGCACGCGCTGCTCGGGCACGCGCTGCTCGATTCAATGAGTGCGCTCTTGCTCTTGGGCGATTGGCTGTCGTATTTGCGATCTTGACGTTGAAGCACTCTTAATTTGGAATCGTGCATAGCGAGCGCCGTTTTGATTGCCAGCCTTTCCCTTTTTGCCTTTAGTTGTGCTTCCTCCATTTCTAGTCGTGCTTTTAGTTGTGCCTTTAGTTGTGCTTCTTCTTTCTTTAGTCGGGCTGAGGATGATGTAGAAGTTACAGATCTTTTGGATGCTGCCGTTATCAGTGACACGTTGATGCCTGGCGAGACATCTTCGCGTATTCGCAACGTCACAGAGTGGCCCTTAATGTCCTTGGTGTCCGCTATCCAGCGACCCACCTTATCTATGAATTCTGTGCGGCCTTGAGCCTCAGGTGCGCCGCAAGCGACCTGATCGCGTTTGTGTTCGTCTTTATGAGTGTACACAAGCACATCAACGTTACTTCTCATGAAGTCCACTCTCAGCTTCCCGTATTCGGGTCTGTACTCAGTTTCAATGATGTCTAACTTACGTGCATAGTTCATGGGTGTCTTTAATGCAGTAGACATTGCATTCAGTCGAATTCGCTTGCCTTTTCTTGCATCCAGCGCCTCATTGAGGTTCTTTCTGTTCGTCTCGTAGAGCGCCGTTAGGCTCCCCAGCCAAGTGCTGGGAGCGTCGTCCTCGTTGTTCGGCATGGTGAAGTTCAACGGCTATTCTCTTTTACTTTCTCTTTCAGCGTTCCCTTGTTTTCGTTCAAACAGCGGAAAGCTTTTGACTTTATGTAGATGCGGTCATATTATTTCACCAGTTTTGACGCGTAGCTTTGTCTTAAAGTTTCACTCACACGACAGAAGTCCGATCTCTTTGTCTCTTGTAGTTTATTTTGTCAGCATCAAAGAATCAACACTTCATACAGTCGTCTTGAGTAAATCCACTGTGATTACAACATCAGTTGCTGCATCTTGCAAATCTCTGACTTTTACAACAACCTGTTTGCTGTATCTTACAAATTACAGTCTTAGCTTACGAATATAACAACACTCTTGCTGTATATATCTACTTACGGGAGCTTACGGTTACAACAACCTAGTTGTTGTATCTTACATTCTTAGCTTACCGGGAGCTCACTAGCTTACGAGCTTACGCTTGTGTTTCCGTAGCCTTCCCAATCTAAACTGAACTCTCTTTCATATGACAGTCACACAAATGCATGTAATAGTAGAATGACATCACAGACCAACTTACGAGTGTCAAAATGGATGCATAACTTAGAAATTTAAAGCTTATAGCTTATGTAACAAACTTAATGCTTAATGCTTTACTAATGAATAGAACAAGGTAGAATAAATGAAATAACAACAAATAAAATAAAATAAACACAACAACAAATTCATAACAAGTACGATATGGCTCTTACAGAGATCATCGGACTTCTGTTGTGTGAGTGAAACTTCAAATTAAAGATATGCGTCAAAACTAGTGGAATAATATGTCCACATCTACATGTACCTTTTCAATGTTTCTCTGCACATATGTGCAGG
Source organism: Channallabes apus (assembly GCA_030522415.1). NCBI lineage: Eukaryota > Metazoa > Chordata > Actinopteri > Siluriformes > Clariidae > Channallabes > Channallabes apus. The sequence continues at coordinate 38,474,478 of CM060104.1, forward strand.
CAATACTCAACACATGTTTGGAGACAGCTGTAATGGCGATTTACTCGTTTCGGTTCTCCGCCATTTCCGTAGGGGTCGGCACAAAGGATTTGACGCATAAAACCACAAACTTGTCTTGTAAAAGTTTTCTTTTAGTTTGTCAGGATACAACAATCAAACTTTTTAACCATTTATACTTCTTCAAGCTTCAAATTAAATATGGATTCATCGAACGGTCAAAAAACTGTCTAACACCAAGCCCCTTCCTTGTTCTTCTTCTTCTTCTTCTTCTTCTACTACGGACCCCCATATATGTATTACGTATAAGACTAAATCAACCTATGAAAAGTATGCAATACAAATATTACAGAATATGTAAAATATATCAATTAAGAATAACAGCCATTCTTAATACAAATAATATTATAGTAAAATATTAGAAATCACTTGGTCCTTTACGGCTCTAACACTTCGGCCCCTAATTGTCTACGCCTAGAGCGTAACAATTATATTATGCAAATACTTGAATGAAGCCATAAATATTCCTCTTTATACAGTCCTTTTGGAAAGTCCACACTTTGTAGGAAGTTATATTTACAGTCTCTATGTTAACTCCCACTCTTCGGCTGATTCTTGCAATAAGTTTTGTTACTGGTCGTTCCAATTGACAAGTTTTTGTCTGAACGCAGGCACGCCGAACAACACCAGAAGCATCAGGCATTCTTTTGAGAATTCTTCTCATTATCCAAGAATCTCTTGGAGCAGAATTATTTACAATGAGAACAGTGTCTCCAGGTATCATATTTCTTTTCAGCTTTTGCCACGTTTGTCGTTCCTGCAGTAACGGCAGGTATTCCTTAGTCCATCTAGACCAGAAGAGGTCTGCCATACAGTGGGAGCCACGTCAAACAGCCGCCTGGAGCATGATGGCTCCATGGCAGGATCATGAAGGGTTAATGCATGCTTCGTGCACGGAATGTGATCCCCCGCGATGTAAGATGTAACAATGCCCCGCCCCATAAACGCCCCCATGCGCTTTCTAAAAAGATGGTTGCAATGCCGTATAATTCCGCCAGATGGAGCATTGACTGGCACAGTTAACTGCAGTGTCCAGGAAGCCCAATACCGTATCTTTAATATATAGACAGTTCTTGTATTGTCAACATAGTTTCATAAATAGATGACGTGGTAAAAAACAACAACAACAACAAACCGATTAATAAAACAGATTTGTTAAATCACTCAATACACAACCCATGATGTTCATGCTATTTATTATTTAATAATGACTTAATAAAACTAGTTAGTGAAATATTTTTTAAGACATCCTGAAATGATCCTTAAAGACACGGTAACGTCTGTAATTTGTCTATACCGATCATTGTAGGTACGGAATAAAAACGCGGGCTATGTACAGTATTTTACATTAAGGTGTATTTTACCTAGTTCCATTTAATATACTGATAGATAATATTTTGCTGCAAAGTAAAGCTCAAAATGTAACGTCTGCTTGGGATTGTTTTCGTTATATTTTTGATGATGTTCTCGCTGATTTTTTTTTTTCACTGATAGTCAACAAGTGGCATAAGAAAGGCAATTAATGGCGCATGCAACCTGAAATAAATTTCTGCCCATATGGAACAGTATTTCTTTTGTCATTTAATCATGCATAATGCTCCCCTGTCAAAAAATCTGATGGGGCATTAATCACTTATCACAACTGTGAATGGATGCGGCAGCAGAGGCAGATTAAATCCCCATAAACACTTGGAAACAATAGTAAAAAAAGTTCCAGAGGGTTAGCGCATGTTATACTAATGTATTTTTACAGATTTTTTTACTGCTTATATTTCGTTTGGTTTTACGCAATTTCGTGTGTGTGTGTGTGTGTGTGTGTGTGTGTGTGTGCACAAGAGAGAGGATACTCTGACAAGAGCAACTTCCGTGTGGCTCTCGTGGCGCAATCGGTTAGCCCGTGGTACTTATAAAGCGGTACAGGTGAAGCAATGCCGAGTTCGAGCCTCACCTAAAGCACCCAAAGCATTTTGCTGTGTATGTGACAAATCAAATTTGAATTTGAAAGTAAAGCTTAAAATTTAACTTCTGCTTGGGTTTGTTTTCGTTATATTTTTTATGTTTTCGCAGATAGTCAAATTGGCATAACAAATTGATTAATGGCGCATAATATCTGGAACAAATATCTGCCCATACGGATCATTGTGTCTTTAGTCATTTAACCAGCATAATGTCCCACATCAAAGATCTGATGGTGCATAAATCACTTATCAGAACTGTGTATAGATGCGGCAGCAGAGACAGATTTAATCCCCATAAACATTCACACTTTAAAACAATATACTAACAGAACTAAACAGTTCTAGAGTGTTAGTGCCTGTTATCACAGGACAGGAATCACCTACAGGATACTACTGTATTTTTACTGCTTATATTTTTTACCCTAGTTTCATTTGGTTTTACGCGATTTCATGTGTTATTTGTGTGTGTCTTTGTGTGTGTACAGTGTGTATCTGTGTGTGTGAGTGCAAGAGATAGCGTGAGAGCGCGTGCGCGAGAGAGGGCTTACATGGTGATTTATCCAAGGTTACTAAAACCTGGCTTACTACCTAAAAACATTATTTCAATTTAACTCAATCACAGATGACACGACAAATTATATACTCTGAAACGTTCATTTGAACATTTAAAAATATATACAAAAACATAAATACTAATGTTATCATGGTGTAAATTATTAACATTAGGTTAGGTCCTGCTATTAATTAATTCATATTATAATAACTTTTACATAGTATAGTTACTGGACTGACATGACCAAAACTATCTATTTCATTTAGCCTTTCTAAAATCAACCCATCTATCATTTATAATCAGAAAACATATTATGATCTGTTCAATAGCCCATCTGTTTTAATTTAGTTTGTATTTTTATTATTCATAAGACAACCTTTCAGTTTTGTAAATATTTTAGTTATAGTTCAATTCAATTCAATTTTATTTATATAGCGCTTTTAACAATGGTCATTGTCTCAAAGCAGCTTCACAAAAATTAAAGAAATTTAACAACAAAAAAAAAAAAATAAAATAATAATAATAATAATAATAATAATTGTAGAAAAGAAAATAATTGGAAGTGTGGATGTGTGAGAAAAATGTGCAGATAATAATAATGAGACGAATGAATGAAATTTCTCTGATGAGCAAGCCAAGGGTGACGGCGACGGTGGCAAGGAAAAACTCCCTGAGATTGTGTTAAGTCTTACTTTAGGTTAAACGTTTTTGAGAATTTGACCATCCAGCTTAGATAAATGTTATGTCATTGATTGATAAAATCTGGATTAAGGATATTTTATTTCTTTAATTTTAATTTTTTAGTTTCCCCCCTGAGGGATTGCCACCATATTGTGGTCAGGGGGTTTGCGTGCCTCAACACAATTCAGCAAGGACAATACTGTTACTATAAGCCCAGGGAAAAACAGTGCTCGAACATGATGCCCCCTTCAAATTTCTGACTGGGCCCCTCCCCCCCTGGTCTAGAACGGCCCTGCCTCTGACCGTCTTTTGTCTTGTAAATGAGTATTCTCAGTCACCTTCCAATCCCCCCAGCGCACACACTCTTTGTTTGTACTGTAAACTGTAACTGTGTTAGCTAGGGCACTTGGTTATACACAGTACTTTAATGTATGGAACACTTACTTAACTTACTGGTTTGGTTTAAATATCGCTTATTACCTTATTCAGCAAAATAAATTAATTATTAACGTATTGAAGTATTTTAGTTAAGGACAAAAACAGACCCTGTGCTTGTGTTTAGAACTGCTGAACAGCCGTGTTCATAGGTTTAATCAATGATGGATGAATGAGAGGTGTGTGTGTGTATATACGCGCGCGCGCTCTCTCTCCTGAATTTCTCAGTTGGCTTTAACACGCACACCCATCCCCCCGCCAAAAACAAACACACACCCATCCCCCTGCCAAAAACACACACACAGAGCAATTAACAACATGTCATACTCAGTATTCTCCATTGAGGTTTCTCACCTTCCACTCCTCCTAAGTTTGTCGTTGCTCTTTTGGAGTTCTTAAAACCCAAAACATTTATTTATACTGAGAAAAAATTATTATGGGTCACATAATCACAAACACAAATACATATACATATGATCAAGTGTTTAACTGTTTTCATTTGTTTCTATGACCAATAATTATTATTATTATGATTTTCAGCCCAACTCTTTGACTATTTAAAACAAAGTTGTGTCCCATTTTTTGCCCATTGAAGTTGTTGGTTCAACTAAACATTTTTTAAATACCCAAACAATCCCCCAAAATTAAAACACGCAAACATGACTTTACCAATTCAATTTATTCTTCCAAAACTAGTCAAAGTTAAAACAGTAATTTGTATAAAACAGATGAATACATGTTGTCTTTTTGCTTAAAGTTCATTAAACAACCCGGATACACCAGCTGCTTATAAGTCTCTATCTATAATTCTTTTATATTAAAATATAAATTTTTCAAATATCAAAACTATTAAACATGGAACAGTTGAAGTCTTTGTTTCCCCCAAAGTACTGTATCAGACATTTTGCAGTTCTATGTTCAGAATACAGTATACCCATGAAAAAATAAATTCTAGTAAGTATAAAACGCCATGGTCAGTTTTTATCCCATATAATGTACACACATTATATGATAAAAAAAAAAAAAGTAGAAAAAAACAATGATCAGTTCTTATTCAGGACGTCCCATACTATATACACACCACATATGAAACTATTTTACTGCAGCATTTTTCAGATATGGGGCATTATTACATTTTAAAGGGGTATAAAGACCCCATTTCTAATAAGTAGAAAAAAACAATGATCAGTTCTTATTCAGGACGTCCCATACTATATACACACCACATATGAAACTATTTTACTGCAGCATTTTTCAGATATGGGGCATTCTCTCTGTGTTGTTCATGAAACTACCGTAATCGCTGTAATATGCGCGCGCACTAAAATCAATTGCGGCTGGCTTGACCGTGTTTTTCTGAACCGCGGCTGGCTTTACTGCAGTAAATTAGAGCTGCTGTCAATACTGTATGAACATATGTACAGGTTCTTTACTCGTAACTCATTAATAAAGTTCGGCTTCAGAAAAAAAACTTTTATTGCTAGTGCTCTTTTACCATTTAATGCTTTAACACACACGACTCAGTTTGTTCAGAAATGGCATCTAACTGGCGAGCCTTTGTCTGAAGACGCCGTTTTCACTCGGGTTGGGGGTAAGAAACACACATCTCGGTGTATTAATCCGCGCGCTCGGTTCGTTATTATTTTATTTATTTATTTATTTACCACAGGACCCATGGGGGCTCCGTAGGTTCAGGTTTTTACACGAAAACGGTGTTTTGTGAATCTCCACACTATTAAAAACTGAAATTGCTAATTGTACATCCTGAGATTAAGATGAACATTAATTGGGAGTCAGGAAAGCGAGAATCACATCCAAAAAAGAAAGCTAAACTTACCTCGAACACGACAAACTCCAGCTGCAGCCACACCGTGTTGTAACCTCCGTGATGATTCCCAACCGACTGATACACAGCGCGGGCACAGCGACTCCAAACACGCATGCGCAGTTTAATTTGCACACATTTTCGGCTTCAGTAGACACACAATACTTCAGACTGAAACACGACTGCCCCCTACAGGTAATGAAGGGCATGTTCACAGCTTCCCGCACGCAGCCGCGCAAAGCCGCGGCAAGTCACGGGATCCCTTTTCTCGAAACGCAGGTTTTTAATGGCGACATCTGTATAAGAATAAAAATAGAGGATAAAAATAGGTAAATACAATAAAAGTCACAAACTTAGACAAATAATTAAAATAACATGTAGAAGATGCTTACCCATGGCCTGTCTCTTGAAAACTGTAGTGTAAAGCGGAAGCACCAAGAATTTATAGCAGACGTAAGCGCCACCCCAATATTTTTTAAGTTGAACAACAAAAGTGAAAAGATAATGGAAACTAATTTGAAAGGAAAATAAGTTATATTGGAAGCAAAATTTGGTAAAAGATGGAGTCAGATAACGAGGTATATGACGTATAATGCAAATGTAATTTTATTGGTTGAAAAATTTGATAAGGAACCAGAAAAAAAATAATGAGCAAATGAGGGGGCCAGATGAGCGTCCCGCCCCCTGTAAAACTGTATAAAAGAAGGCACCGATGTCACAGTAGATCAGTCTGTTCTTGGTGATGCTCTGATTCACAGCTTAGGCATCTTCAGGACTGGCTCACTTTGTTTTATTGTTGCAATAAAACTTATCTTTACTTCATCTAGATCTACACGGAATCCAGAGTCTTTCTTTGATTTCTTTATTCAAGTTACAGTATTTGTTTAATGTTTTAAATTAGGGCAACTTCGGTGTGGGGAGAATAAAAAATCCACCACATTTCTTGGTGACCCCCGACTGCGATTGCCTTCATGGAGGGCCCCTCCGGGGACCTGGGACTTCGCGGGCTGACAGACCATCAACTTATGCCGGCATAAAAAAGGTAAGCAGAAAACCTGTTTGATCAAATTTCTGCATTAGAAGTTCATGGTCTGTTAGTGTGCGTGTTTCCAGCTGGAGAGGTAACTCCTAGGGTATATTGAACACAATTATTTTAAAGTTGCCACAATTGATAAATTGAATTGACGAATTAATTGATATTTTTAAATAAATTGCTGCGTTTTTGCTGATATATAAAAGACTGGATGAAGTAAGGAAAACATTAGGAGATCTCCATTTTGTTTTATTTTTGTGTGTGATTTTTGTTTTATATTTTCTTTATTATTTTATAAGTTGTGTGATATCTGAGGTAACGCCACTGTGTTTGGGCTAGAGCCCGTATATGAGGAATCGCCAACAAGTGGGGCTGGACCCAGATGGTAAAAATTCCTGCAAATCACTAAATAGGGAACTTTATTCGTTACCCAGACATGGCAGGTGGTAAAAAAGTCCTGTAGCAAGACGCTGAGTATAGAACTCACTGATTTGTGAGCTGGTACCAAGACGCGGAACTGGGCAGGTTCTTTTCAAGTGTTTTTCAGATTTTTAAGTATTTATTGTGAAAAAGTCCTGTAGGTGGTTGTGCTGTAATCTCGAGTCCTAGGGCTAGAACCCACTCGTGTGAGGTATCGCTAGGAGCAGTACTGCAATCAGGTTTCCTAGGGCTAGAACCCATGTGTATGAGGTATCGCTAGGGAACATAAGGTGATTGCTAGTTGAAAATTCCTACAGGTGGTATTGAAGTTTTCTGGGCCCAGGTTGTGTGATAAATTGTTTTATTGTTGAAAATTGTTCTGAGTACTCCAAATTTTTTGAAATTGTTGTAAAAGCGCTTGTGTTATTTGTCACTTGTACGTCTTGTATGTGTGTCTTTTAAATGTTTGTTACATTTACTGTATGTGTAAAGTCTTTTGTTGAATTTATGTGTATGTGTAAAATATTCTGAATAGATTATAAGTTATACAGCTTTAGTGTTACTAGACATAGACCTTACTGTGACATAGGTCTTGTCTGTGACATAAACTGTGACACGCTACTAGACATAGAGCTTACTGTGACATAGGTCTTGTCTGTGATGTAAGCGGTGGCGTGCTATTGGACATCACTGTGAACACACTGTGACATAAGTTTCCTCTGTGACACAAGCTTCCCCTGTGACACGAAAGTGGTGCAGGTGCTGAATGTGCCAGCATAGTAGTATTATTAAATAATAATTTCTTTAGATTAGTTATTGAAGCTTAAGTTTAAGTAAGATATAAAAGGTACCCTTTACATTTTTGTGTAGTCGACGACACAATATTATTAACAGAAAATATAGTGCATAAAATAATAAATGCACCTAGGTTGAATATAAAATAAAATATTAAATACAACAAATAGAGGAGATCAGATGATAAGTGGAGTTAGAGTAATTAACTGGGATGAGCAGATAAGGGAAGAAGGAGTTTTAAATAAGTGTGAACGGGAGTTTAGAATTTCGGAGTCAGATCAGAGTGAAACAACTAAATGGTTGTTGAATAATCCAGGAAAGGATCTACTTTTAGTGAAAGAGTGTGATAAGGGAGAGTGGACACTTAGGCTTTCGTTAATACCTGATGTATTGGAGCTTAACTATGACACGCACACTTTAATTCTTACATCATATTTTAGAATGAAGATATGAGTTATTTCCTTGGGTTAGTTCCTAAAGAGATTCGTTTAAAAGTAATAAATAGCACATTTGAATTTGGAGGATTAGGAGAACCTCCATGTTTAACTCCGCTCATTTCGCTACTGCAAACATACCCAGATTTTGATATATTATATTTAGAAGAAGACGCAGAAGGCCGAAAAGCAAAAAGATACAGATTATCAGGAACACAGACAGGTCCGGTAGTGCTGAGTCATATGTGGATGGTTGATAACAATAGCGAATTCACTGTAATACCTTTTAGACCAGACGGGAGAATAATTTTTCAGACCCTTGACAAAATCGTTACGCCTCTGATACTGACACCAGTGGAAAATTAATGTTTAACAAATATAAAGACAAAAGACAGTTGTTGAAAATTGGCAGTGGTCACAAAGTACACAGCAAAAGAACCTTAGTTAAAAAGAGAGAGAAGAAACACAAGAATTTACATTCTAAGTTAGGACAGAAGTGTGTGATGGGAAAGCTATTCTGCCGTAAAGGTGCGTGGCCAAAGCCAGCGACACCTGTAGACGCAATTATAGCCAAACATAAAGAAGATGAAAAGTACATCAGAAAGTGTATGATAAAATGGCATGACAGGACATCAGGAGATTTGCAATGGCCTAAAGAAGGAACCTTTAATGAAGAATGTTGTAAGGAAGTAAAAGAAATGCTCAGACACACCACTAAGGAAAAGGGTAGCAAGGGAAGAGTCAAATTAGGACAAAAATTTGAAATAGTACAATGGTTTGAAAATGAAGGAAAGGAACAGGAGAGACAGAAACAAGTTGAAGAAGGGAAAAAGGATCAGAAGTCAGAAAAAAGTGAAGACAGGAAAGAAAAAGTTCAGAAAGCAAGGAAAGAACAAGCAAACTCAGAATTAGAGAGACCACCACCATACACTGAGGAACACATGCAACAGAGGGATGGAGGAATGTACCCACAACTGAAGCTGCAGGAACAAGACAAAGGAGCATGGGGATTTGAAGGACGTGTGACGGGACAGATTAAAGTGACGTCATGTGACTCTGAGTGGATGGATGGACAACTTGAAGAAACAGAACAAGAATCAATGACTCACAGACAAAGTGATGGCGATAAAAGGGAATGGAACAGAGAAAGAAAAACAGAATCACATGAGTCAAGAGAAACTAAAGAACTGCAAGGTAGAGGAAGAGAAATGAAAAGACTGAAAGAACAAAATGTGAAATTCCTGTCAGAAATACAGGGACTCAGAAATGAACAAGAAGTCACGTCCAAAAGAAGGATGATGGAACGCAACAAAAGGAAGCAGTCCTGGGAAAGATGGGAAGAAAAGAACATGCAAAGAGGAAACAGCATAAATCCATATCCTGAACAATCATACACATCCCTTCATGAGTCTGACAGAGATGAAGCAGAAACTGAAGAAGAGGTAATCGAGATAGATCGACAAGAACCAGTAAAAAGAAAAGTTAAAGGGCACCTGATCATTGAATCTGAAAAAGAAGCAAGAAAGAGAACAGAAAGGAAGGAACAGACAAGTACACCATGACGCAATGATCAACACAGAAGCAAACATCAATGGGAAGATGCCAGTACACAGGAAGAGGATGATGACAGTGAAGCCCTTGATGAAGCAATCAGTCAAATAGAAAATCGAATTGACAGACGCATAAAAAACTCACAAAAGAAAATGAAAAAAGCTGCAAAAGAGTTGTCTGCATCAGAGATGCCATCAAGCTGGAAGGTCCTTTCGTCCTGGCCTGATGAAGGAGGAAATAAAAAATACACCAGTTTTGACGAACAACACATGCGGCATGATGAAGGAGAAAATGAAAGATACACTAGTTTTAATGAACATGTACCAGACCTAGAAGACCACAATGAAGGTAGACAATTCCCACTTGTTGTTAAAGGAAGTAGGTACCAATATGTGCCATGGTCATTCATGGATATGACAGGCCTGGCCAATCAACTACCAGACTTGTGCAATGGAGCACAAAGATGGATAACACAGTTTGAAGAAAAAACCACTGGACACCTCCTAGCACTGGGAGATGTAAAAGCTATTCTAGCACAAACAATTGGGAAAGTCAAAACCACAGAAATACTGGATGAAGCTAACCTGCATACATTAACAGGACAGAACAGAGGAGACACCCTAGCATTTGGGCCTCTCAGAAACAGGATATGGGATGCTCTTCGAAAAGCCTATCCCACCAAAATGGATCCAGGAAAACTGGAATCAGTAGCAATGAAAGAAGATGACAATGTTGTAAAATTCATCAATGACTTCCAGACAAAATGGAGAGAGGAAACTGGAGGCTCCTGGGACCAAACAGATACCAGTAAGAGCCTGTTCCGAATGATGCTGAAAAAGTGCATGCCTCAGGAAGTCCAAACAGCCCTGGAAGGGGTAGTGGGACTGAACACATTACCATGGGAAACATTTCAAGCACACATTGTACACTATGTGGACCAACATCGAAAGAAGAAGAGGGAAGCTAAAGAAACTGCTGAGTCAATCGCAACCCAGTTACACAAAATACAACTGGGGGAATTCACAGCTGCAAAGAAAAAGGAAAAAGAGAAAGGGAAAGGTCAAGTCCAAGCAGCAGTAATGGTGCCTGAAAATCCGATAACACCCCCTCCTGCTGGACCAGTGCAGCAAATACCACAACCAGCAGCAGTTAATGCCCCTCCAACGTATGTGCACCCTGGAAACGAACAAGGACAAAATCCACCCATGAGGTGGCAAGGACAGGGCCCCAGGCCTTGTGGAGGCAGGGGACAAAGGGGATCATTCCAACAGCAACCAAGGAGACAGCCATTCAGAATGAATGCCCCAGGGCAAATGGGCCCAAATACACAAGACACGCAGTGTTGGCAGTGTGGAGGAGCAGGACACATTAGAAGAAATTGTCCACAAATGTCATGGGCTCAAAATGGACCCCAACCTCAGGGGCCATATGGAGCAGCACAAAAACTTCGAGGGAATATGGGACCTCCTGGCCCCAGACAACCTCCTGGACCATGGACACAAGGACAGCCCCAGAATCAGTGGGCAGGTCCCTGGATAGGACCACAGAACTGGAATTGACGAGGCCCAGAGGAGCCAGAGGGGGAGCAGATGCAGTATGTCTCAACACTGCATCCACAACAAGAACCAACTGTAATGGTGTCTATAAATAATTCACAACCAATTCCATTTATGATTGACACAGGTGCTACATACTCATGTATAGGACGTGAAGGCTCAAAGCTCCCTCTCTCAAGCAATATGATAAAAACCACAGGCTTCTCGGGACATTCACAGATATTGCATTTTACAGAGCCCCAAATAATAACATTAGAAGACACCACTATAACAGCACCTTTACTATTCTCACCTATTACTCCAATCAATTTACTGGGAAGAGATTTGTTGTGCAAACTTAAAGCAAAAATTCAATGTAATACTAAAGGACTGTATGTAACAATGGGACAGTTCTTACAGATTGCTAAAAAACCTGACAACAAACAAGATACAGTATACTGGCTATTGTGTTCTGGTAAAGGAGCTCAACAAGCACAGAATTTATGGGAAGAATGGATTATGCAACGACGACCAGATTGCAAAAGAGTAACCTTACCACTACACTGTACTATGTACTATGACCAAGGAAGTCAAGATGAAGAATATGCACAATTGTGGTCAGATGTGATTGAAAACACAGTCACTGATGTGGCACTAGGAGATATAATTGTAGGTGCTCCAGGAGCAGCCATTACTGTGCACCTGACTGAACGAATGGAACATTGGCATCAGGTACCTAACACAGCACCTCACATTTCCTTATTAGTGGGGGAAAACGCACAATCCAAAGAATTAGGACTGATGGTCAAACAAGCAGCTGAAGTAACTGATTGGGAACAAACCTCTGACCCTTCTGTACATATTTCGCATGATCAGAGATTTTTGAAAATAACATTTTCAGGAACAGATAGAATGAGGGCAATACATACAGAGATAGATGGGAACATGACGTTGTCAACACACCCTCAGAGGGGGATGTGTAACATGCCATTGTCATCGCACACACAAATGCCAGTTAAGATGTTAGGGCAGATCGGTGAAAAAGAATTAGTATTAGAGGAAGAAATACTTAAAATAATCCCAGAAAAACTATGGACAAGACACTCCACAGATGTAGGATTAGTTAAGTCTGGAGGACAAGCCTTAGTAAAAATAAGACCAAATGCAAAATTGCCTTATCAAAGACAATATCCACTGACACCCCAAGCTATAGCGGGAATTAAACCTACTATAGATGGGTTATTAGAAGCAGGAGTATTAATACCCACCAAGAGTCCTTGTAATACTCCTATATTTCCTGTCAGGAAGCCCAACTCAGATAAATGGAGACTCGTACATGATTTACGAGCCATAAACCAAATTATAGAAGCAGAATTGCCTATAGTGCCTGATCCACACACCCTACTGTCTAATATACCAGAAGACACTCAGTGGTACACTGTCATAGATCTATGTTCAGCATTTTTTAGTATTCCACTACATCCAGAATCACAACATTTGTTTGCTTTTACTTACGAGGGACAGCAGCTGTCTTACAGTCGCTTACCGCAGGGATACTGCGAAAGCCCATCAATATTTAACCGAGTACTAACTCAAGACCTAGCATCAATAAATATTAAGAGTACTTTGATTCAGTACTGTGACGATTTGTTGATTTGTAGTCCAACCAGAGAACAATGTGAAGCAGATTCGTTAAGAGTCTTGACAGTACTAGCAGAAAATGGACATAAAGTTAGCAGAGAAAAGTTACAATTCTGTAGACAAGAAGTAGAGTATCTAGGCAGAGTGTTGAAAGGAACATCTAAGCACATATCTCCAGAACATATAGAAGCAATATCAAAAGCCCCTAAACCACGAACTGTAAAAGAGATGCTATCCTTTCTAGGCATGGTAGGATTTAGCAGGGACTGGATATGTGACTTTGCATTAAAAACAGCACCCTTAAGAGCATTAATCAAAGCAGCTGGACAGACCAAAAATAGCGCAGTGTTAGAATGGACACCTGAAGCACTAGAAGCTTTTGAACAGCTAAAAAGAGAACTCTGTACAGCCCCAGCACTTGCTAGTCCAGAGTACAACAAACCATTCCACCTGTATGTCTCAGAGCGAGGCGGATTTGCCACAGGGGTTCTGACCCAACAACAAGGTCCTAGCAAACAACCAATTGCATATTATAGTACAGCGCTTGATAATATTGAAAAAGGCATGCCTCCCTGTTACAGAGGGGTGGCAGCCACAGCATTTGCTTATGAGAAAGCAACCTCAATTACTATGGGACATCCAGTAACGCTGTACACCACCCACGCATTACACGCACTCCTGACCAGTCCATCGTTTGTAATTACAAATGCTAGAAGAACAGGATACGATGTAATACTCTCTGCACCTGAATTAACCATACGCAGGTGTCAGACAGTAAATCCAGCAGATCGTATAATGACCCCAGCAGAGGGAGATCCCCACAATTGTCATCTAGTGTCAGCGGAATATCTAAAGACACGCCAAGATTTAGAGAACCAACCTCTGTCACATCCAGATTGTATATTCTTTGTAGATGGGTCATGTTTTAGAGATGGGGACAGCAATAAAGCAGGCTATGCCATAGTAACACCCACGTTAGATGGAGAAACATTTAAAATTGCACAAGCAGAACATGTGCCACAACCATGTTCTGCCCAGTTAGCTGAATTAGTCGCTTTGACAGGCGCCTGTAAACTAGCAGAAGGGAAAGCATGTACAATATACACCGATTCAGCTTATGCATATGGAATATGCCATTTGTATGGCCCCATATGGGCACAAAGAGGTTACAAAAGAGCTGATGGAACACCAGTAGTACATGGAGAAGCAATATCAGAACTGTTAGATGCAATCAAATTACCATCAAGATTAGCCATAGTTAAATGTGCAGCACATAAAAAAGATGGCACTTTTGTTAGTAATGGAAATGAAGCAGCAGATGAAGCAGCAAAGAAAGCAGCAGTAAATCAGATAAATATGATGCCAGAAACAGCAGCACAACCAGAACCTAATCCGCAGGGAGATAATGAACCAAGTTCACTAGAATCGAGCACTGGTCCTGATGAAGAACCAGGTGCAAGTCCAGAGCCAGAAGAAAGATTTCTTATACCTGAAGACTATGCGCCTCCCACACCAGATTTAACCTCATTAGCAGACATGCAAGCAGCAGCATCAGGCAAAGAGATTCGTAAATGAATCAAAAGAGGAGCAACAAAAAATAATGATACTAATGTATGGCAAAGTGCAGATGGACGTTTTGTAGCACCACAAAATTTCCTTTTAACCTTGATAAAACAAGTTCATGGGAATGATCACGTAGCAAGAGGGGAAGTGATAAAAAGAATCCAAAAGGAATGGTGGTCGCCTTATTTAGGTCCAATGGTTCATCGAACATTATCACAGTTTTGCGACATCTGTGCTAGGTTTAACATTAGAAAGCACTTCACATCACCGATAGGACACATCCCAGAGCCAGATGGGCCATTCAGGCATATAATGTTTGACTATGTAGACATGGGGGAACCTAGAATACAAGGAAAACGATACATCTTAGTGGTCGAAGACAGGTTTAGCAGATGGGTAGAAGCTGTAGCAACAGCTAGGGAAGATGCGACGGCAGTAGCAAAATTCTTGTGTAGAGAACTGATACCAAGATTTGGAATTCCAGATACAATCAGTTCAGACAAAGGAAAACACTTCACAAATAAGATAGTACAAAAAGTAACTCAGTGGTTGAACATCAAGCACAGATTTGGATGTGTGTATCATCCCCAATCTCAGGGGATGGTAGAAAGAGCGAATGGAGTTCTAAAAATGAAATTGGCTAAAATATGCGCAGATACAAATATGGATTGGTTTCAAGCCTTGCCGTTAGCCTTAATGGGCATGAGATCGCAAACTAACCGCAACACGCATCTAACCCCGCATGAAATGCTTACTGGCAGACCTATGCTTACTTCTTTTACCTGCGGGCCCTATAAAGGCCCCACACTTGAACAACTGCAAAGTGAACTTGATCATTATGTGAAACACTTATCTGAAATACACAAAGTTATTTTCCAACAGGTTAAGGGAGCTACAATACATGACAACACCAGACAGAGAGCAGCTGATCAAGCTGAGGACGCTGAGGCAGAGGACATAGACGAAAGAACTGTACTGCCTGGTGATTGGGTGTTTATCCGAGTGTTCAAAAGAAGGTGGAACCAAGCTAGAAGGGAAGGACCATACAAGGTGGTGTTGGCAACTCCAACTGCAGTAAAAGTTCAAGGTAAAGACGTATGGTACCATTTAAATCATTGCTGCAAGGCACCAAATCCGGACCAGGTAAGAGACAGGTTTCCGCAGGAGGACACCGAGTCTCCAAGAGCAGGACCCTCAAGTCTGCAATCAGATCCTCAGAGAGACGACGAAAGACCTAGACAACAAGCACCAGATCCATATGAACGGACTGAAGGTTTGCCATGGATAGAACAGGAATAAGAACAAGGCTACTGGCCAGAGTGGCCTCAAGAAGATATACAAGACTGGGAAGCTGAACTTGAAGAAGAAGAAGCAGAAGCAGAACAAGCAGGACCATCTCATAGAACAAGAGCCCAAGTTAGACAGCGAGAAGATAAACGTACTAAAATAGAAACAGCACGGAGACAGTTAGAAGTTGATACTGGCTCAGATACTGATTAAATTATTTAAACCAACTACAGTAGAAAGAACATACCCAACAAAAAACACCCCAAGAAATATATTGTGTAGATTATTTGGCCATAATCCCACGTGTCATCGTTGTGATCCTGATGGAGAAACCATCCTTTTATTACCGCCTAAGAAACAGAAGGAAATCTATGGAAATAACAATACTTCTTATGATCGGTTTGACTAGTAGTTGGGCCGTCAGAAGTGAAAGGAGCAAACCAAACTGGAATATTGAAGAGAGACAAATACGTTGCGTACTAGCTACAATAACTAGAGCAAGAATGGTAGCTGGTTTATCAATCTGGGAAAGAACAGGAAATTGGGAAGGAACTTTTCAGATAGAGGTAGACAAGTCATGACCTCAAGAAGATCAAGTGCGTATTTATGTAGAATTAGAGAAAACCCCTGGATCAAAAATGAAGATTGCATTAGACGGATTGATTGAGGCAATACCAACATCCAATCAATGGTGCGCATTTAATAAGTCGGCAAATGGCAAAATACGAGGTGTATGCCTAGCATATCCATATTTGCGTGGATGTACGGCAAAAGTACCAGGCCAACCTAGCGTATCAGATGATGAGTCATCAACCTGCAGATGTCGCCATTAAAAACCCGCGTTTCGAGAAAAGGGATCCCGTGACTTGCCGCGGCTTTGCGCGGCTGCGTGCGGGAAGCTGTGAACATGCCCTTCATTACCTGTAGGGGGCAGTCATGTTTCAGTCTGAAGTATTGTGTGTCTACTGAAGCCGAAAATGTGTGCAAATTAAACTGCGCATGCGTGTTTGGAGACGCTGTGCCCGCGCTGTGTATCAGTCGGTTGGGAATCATCACGGAGGTTACAACACGGCGTGGCTGGAGCTGGAGTTTGTCGTGTTCGAGGTAAGTTTAGCTTTCTTTTTTGGATGTGATTCTCGCTTTCATGACTCCCAATTAATGTTCATCTTAATCTCAGGACGTACAATTAGCAATTTCAGTTTTTAATAGTGTGGAGATTCACAAAACACCGTTTTCGTGTAAAAACTTGAACCTACGGAGCCCCCATGGGTCCTGTGGTAAATAAATAAATAAATAAAATAATAACGAACCGAGCGAGCGGATTAATACACCGAGATGTGTGTTTCTTACCCCCAACCCGAGTGAAAACGGCGTCTTCAGACAAAGGCTCGCCAGTTAGATGCCATTTCTGAACAAACTGAGTCGTGTGTGTTAAAGCATTAAATGGTAAAAGAGCACTAGCAATAAACGTTTTTTTTCTGAAGCCGAACTTTATTAATGAGTTACGAGTAAAGAACCTGTACATATGTTCATACAGTATTGACAGCAGCTCTAATTTACTGCAGTAAAGCCATCCGCGGTTCAGAAAAACACGGTCAAGCCAGCCGCGATTGATTTTAGTGCGCGCGCATATTACAGCGATTACGGTAGTTTCATGAACAACACAGAGAGAATGCCCCATATCTGAAAAATGCTGCAGTAAAATAGTTTCATATGTGGTGTGTATATAGTATGGGACGTCCTGAATAAGAACTGATCATTGTTTTTTTCTACTTATTAGAAATGGGGTCTTTATACCCCTTTAAAGTGTAATAATGTCCAATATCTCAAAAATGCTGCAGTAAAATAGTTTCATATGTGGTGTGTATATAGTATGGGACGTCCTGAATAAGAACTGATCATTGTTTTTTTCTACTTTTTTTTTTTTATCATATAATGTGTGTACATTATATGGGATAAAAACTGACCATGGCGTTTTATACTTACTAGAATTTATTTTTTCATAGGTCTCTGAAGTGAAATAAAGGCATTTTATTTAACTTTTTTCCCCCATTGTGAACATTTGTTTATTTGACCTCTCTTCCAAAGCAGACGTTAATCCTCATTATAGAAAACATTCATTGAAGAATAACTGCTACTTTTGAACAGTAAAACAAAATAAAAATCAATTCTGGTATTTAGAAAGACTAAATACATTATTTTGTCTGTTTTCTACGAATTCTGCTGTAACTTATCTACGTAAAACAATTATTTGAATGGTGAATATTTAAGAAAAATATTGTAACAGACAACCGTCAAAGTCACCAATAAATAACACGGATATTAAAGCAGAAATGCAAATAAATAAGCAAGTAAAAATTGACGAGCATGTTGTATTATCTCTCAGTCCTGGGCGTCTAAATGAAAAGCGCTCTGAAAGCGCGTTGATCTATCTTGTATTTTTCTAACGGTGTCAGAAACTTTGTGTTAGTAGCACTGCTTGACATGCTTGATGCCTTCCTCTTTTGTAATTTGCTTTGGATAAAGGCAAACTTACAAAAGATGAAGAAATGCCTAAATGTAGTTGTACGAATAAAAGATTATGTAATGATACAATGTAAATATTTTCACAGAAACAAACCGTAAAGATGAGACGTGAATCTGAAGAGGATCTCTTTGATGATTGCCTGGTAAAGCATTGTTTTCTTATTAATTATACAATTTATTAATACCTTGAATATAGTGTTTGTTGTATTGGACAGAAGCATATAAATGCAAATGAATATATAAATATGAGTAATTATTGAACGAATTTTCATGTTTGGACTAACCCTTTAAATACAAACTCAGCATTCATCATAGGATTTCCTGACACTGTAAAGGTGCAGAGTAATCTATGGAGTGTAGCCATCTCATGCCATGTTTTACAATGTTTTAGTGATGCAAGATTATTGCTAAAGCAATTTAACCCAAGTTTAACAATCTGAAGTATATGAAGTGATGGTCATTTTTTATTATCAATTATTTGTATTATTTTTTTTTCTCTGTGAAATGATGTCAGCACAGGTTGAAGCAATTCAGATTTTTTTTTTGTTTCTCAAAATAAATTATTTATTTTCTTGTACATTTTATGCAGGGGGACAGACGAAGTGATGCCAGTATGCACCTTCTTAAAATCCTTGTCGTCTGTGCTGTTGAAGGGGAAGGACCAGTTGGTGTATCCATAATCCTTGAAGGAGAGGAAATTTTGCAAGAATGTGGCAATAGCTCCGAGCACTGCGCTACACATTTGAGCTATTTTCAGAAAGTTCTTCTAGAACTTGATGGGATTAAGCTATCACCAAAAGTGCAAGCTTTAAAGATGAAGTTATCTTAAAACATTTGATTTGGCTTGACTACAAGTCTTTACATGTTGCGTTTACATGTTCAGCTTAATGTTTTAATGCGTTATGGTTTCAATGGCATACTTTTAAGTGCACTAGTCCAGAGTGCTGATTTGAATGTTGCAACTTCACTGCTTCAGAGGGCTATTACGTTTTAACGTTGATTCTACAGTTTGTTTAATGTATTTTCTGCTGTATTTTATTTCTAAATGAATGCTGTATTTAATTTAATTATTATTTTACACAATTTTGTTTAAAACAAGTATTTCAGGCCCTGGTGCCGTGCAGTTTTTTTCTATGGATGCAACATTTAGCTGAATGCACTTTTATTAAAAAGACAACTTGGATCTAGACTGTGAATGTCACAAATATTTGGTAATGTTGGTGAATAAACTGTTTAATTATATTTTAGTTGTGTGATTTATGAAAGATATAGATGAAATAATTACTTAAGTTTCTTTCCAAAACATAAATTAGCAATATTTACATTATTATAGGGAGTAATATAAATTGATAAAACCAAGTTAAGGGAAAATCTCACAAAACAAAATGATAGTAATTTCATAAAATTAAGGTTCCTGCAACTTTACTTGATTATTTTAAATAAATCTAATTTGTGCATTAAATATAATTATGTAACTTTTACTTGATTTCTTTTATTGTTAATTTAATTAAGTAAATTTTACCTGACAATTACGGGTGAGTTTTACTTAGGCTGAATCACAATTCTATTTTCTTCCCCTTGTCCCTTGAAACGAAGTGGAAAGGGGAAGGGTATAAATATTTCCCCTAAGAAATGGGACAACACTGTTATACGTCATCATACGTTGTCGCTGGTTCCTAATGTTACGTCAGAGGACATGCGCCGATGTTTATCACACATTCCAATAAGAGAGATTACTCACTCCCAAAGGTTTTTTGCGCCGTATTTCGATTTTTAAAAAAGTTGCTCATTTTCACCACGAACACGGATGAGTCTTCGGGTTTCCTCAGCCGTCCATATACAGAATATAAATTACAAAACTGTGGTCACGTTGCAATAAGTAAGAATAGTGTAAGCAAAACAATAGTGTATGGCCGTAAACAAAACAAACAATGCGTTATCAAATGCTCGGCAAAATGCCGTGCTACTGAACTTTCATATTTGTTTGTAGCTGTTATGAGGGTTAGCTTCAATATGGCGCCCCTCGGTATATTATACATATGGGAGCCCCAACGCAGGACTCGGAGTGGGCGTTGGGCCGTGGATTGTTTATTTCGCTAGGGACTGGTTGGTTCGCGTGGACACCACGCAGCGTTATGAAGGGAATGAAGGCCCGCTTATGTCGGCGCGTGCCACCGTACTTCTCGTACTTAAAAGGTAGGTAAATTATATTAGTGCTTTATGATTCACTTTTCTTTTCACCTTCTCTTTCTATCTCTTTTCTATCTTTCTATTTCTTCTCTTTTCTATCTTTCTATTTCTTTTCTATCTTTCTATTTCTTTTCTATCTTTCTATTTCTTTTCTTCTCTATCTTTCTATTTCTTCTCTATCTTTCTATTTCTTTTCTATCTTTCTATTTCTTTTCTATCTTTCTCTTTTCTTTTGTTCCCTATACCAGAGCCACGCTCTCATACCTGGTGCTATCTAATGTTCGCACAGCGTGCGCTGGTTTCTGGGAACTTAAATATTCTACTGGCCAGGTGTAGCTCGTCTCTGTTGATTGCCAATGCTGCGGGGTTGCCTAGCAACCGCCCGTCGCATGTGTGGCCGTGTTACAGTACCCCCCCGTCTAGGGACGACCCCTGACGTTCCTGTGCCAGCCCTACGGCTAGCCCGGAATTCTCTAATAAGTTCGGGGTCTAGTATGTGCCGGGCTGGCACCCAAGAGCGCTCCTTGGGACCATACCCCTCCCAGTCCACTAGGTACTGTGTGGCACCCTGGACCTGTCTGGAATCCAGGATATGTCGAACTGTGAAGGCTGTGGACCCGTCAATCATACGCGTTGGAGGTGGAGGTGGAGGTTTGGGGGCCAAGGTGCTGCAGAGTACTGGTTTTAATCATGACACATGGAATGTAGGGTTGATCTTCATTGACTGGGGGAGAGCCAAGCGGTATGCCACAGGATTAATTCTTCTCATGATTTTAAACGGCCCAATGTACCGGGGGGCCAGCTTCCGTGACTCGAGTTTTAGTTGGAGGTCCTTGGTGGACAACCAGACCCGTTGCCCTATACGTAAGGAGGGTCCTGCCTGTCGCCACAGGATTAATTCTTCTCATGATTTTAAACGGCCCAATGTACCGGGGGGCCAGCTTCCGTGACTCGAGTTTTAGTTGGAGGTCCTTGGTGGACAACCAGACCCGTTGCCCTATACGTAAGGAGGGTCCTGCCTGTCGCTTTCGATTTGCCGTGAGGGTTGCCCTGCGTCTGGAGACTTGTAGGGTGGCTCGGGCCTTCCTCCAGGTCCGACGGCACCGCTGTACTAAGGTCCGTGCCGCGGGGACCCCTACCTCAGGTTCCTCCTCTGGGAACATGGGAGGGGGGTACCCAAATTGGCACTCAAAGGGTGACATGCCCAGGGAGGAGTGCCACAGGGTGTTATGGGCATACTCTACCCACATCAGGTGGTCCGACCAACATGACGGGTTGGAGGAGGTTACGCACCTGAGGGCACGCTCTAAGTCCTGATTCACCCTCTCTGTTTGCCCGTTTGACTCGGGGTGAAAGCCCGATGTCAAGCTGGCTGTGGCCCCAATAAGTTTACAGAACGCCCCCCAAAACCGGCTCGCAAACTGCGGGCCCCGGTCAGAGACCAGGTCGGTTGGGAGGCCATGTACCCGGGCCACCTGATGGAGGACCAACTGCGCTGTCTCCTTGGCCGATGGAAGTTTTGGCAAGGGAATACACTTACAGGCTTTGGAGAACCGATCTACGATCACCAGAATTACCGTGTTCCCCTTGGAGGGGGGCAGGCCCGTAACAAAATCCAAGGAGAGATGGGACCACGGACGCGACGGTATAGGTAAGGGGCGCAGCAGTCCGGCAGGCCGTGTACGGGGTTCCTTGTTCTGTGCGCAGGTCGGACAGGCTGCCACATACGCCCGAACATCCCTCTCCATGCTAGGCCACCAAAGGCGCCGACGAAGAAACTCAAGTGTCCTAGTGGTGCCCGGGTGTGCCGTAAATGGGGACGTGTGACCCCATGCAAGAGCTTGGGCACGGGTGTTGGCAGGAACATATAGCTTTCCGGGGGGTCCTCCTCCCGGATCTGGTTCCTGTCGCTGTGCCTGCTTGATCCTTTGTTCAATGGCCCAGCGTACGGGGGCAAGGATGCGTGGTGCTGGGATGATGCTCTCGGTTCCTGGCTCTTCTACTGGAGGATCCCATTGGCGCATCCCAATTGGGATGGTTGCATCTCAAATACTAAAGAGCACTGGAGTAGGAAGGCACTGCATCTCTCAGGTTCCCCAGCATAAGGCTGGGGAGTAGGTAATCTCGTTTCGGCCACCAGGGGGCGTGCTTGTGCTACAGTAGCGGCAGCGGGAGCCGACCCCGGAAGTGATTCCGAGGTCAACGGCAATCCGGAAGTGCCCTGTGCCCCGAGTCGCCCCTGGATCTCGTCTAAGCGCTGCGAAATGCCCTTTAGCTCTGAAAATAATTCGGTCAGCGCGTTTTCATGTTTGCCGATCATTCCCGCCTGACCGGTCACTATTTCGCGTACCCGCTCCAAATCCGCGGGCTCCTGGTGTGGTGCGAACATTCTGTTATGAGGGTTAGCTTCAATATGGCGCCCCTCGGTATATTATACATATGGGAGCCCCAACGCAGGACTCGGAGTGGGCGTTGGGCCGTGGATTGTTTATTTCGCTAGGGAGTGGTTGGTTCGCGTGGACACCACGCAGCGTTATGAAGGGAATGAAGGCCCGCTTATGTCGGTGCGTGCCACCGTACTTCTCGTACTTAAAAGGTAGGTAAATTATATTAGTGCTTTATGATTCACTTTTCTTTTCACCTTCTCTTTCTATCTCTTTTCTATCTTTCTATTTCTTCTCTTTTCTATCTTTCTATTTCTTTTCTATCTTTCTATTTCTTTTCTATCTTTCTATTTCTTTTCTATCTTTCTATTTCTTTTCTATCTTTCTATTTCTTTCTATTATCTTTTGTTCCCTATACCAGAGCCACGCTCTCGTACCTGGTGCTATCTAATGTTCGCACAGCGTGCGCTGGTTTCTGGGAACTTAAATATCCTACTGGCCAGGTGTAGCTCATCTCTGTTGATTGCCAATGCTGCGGGGTTGCCTAGCAACCGCCCGTCGCATGTGTGGCCGTGTTACAGTAGCATGCAGTAAAGTGTATGTGACATAAAAATATATATTTGTAATATTGTGCAATATGTGCTATCCGCTAGCAAACTTTAGCGATTTTTTTTGCAAACGTTTCTTTACAGAACATCACCATGAACACAAACACAAGACTAAAGGTAATATACATATAATGAAAACTTGTCATAAAAATCTTTATTAATGGCAAAAATGACTTAACATTTATGGGTCTGTTTGCTCGAGTGAGCAGCCATGTTGAAAACTTCGCTTAGCCCTTCGTTTGAAGTGAGGTCCTGAAAAATCTTCGTTTGGAGGGCTATCTGGCCCTTCCCCCCTCCCCCTACACCTCCAACCAAAAGAGAAATGAGACACCACTACCCCTGCACGTGAACGCGTCAAATGGAAGGGTAGGGGGAAGGGTTGGGATTCAGCCTTAATATTGGAGCAATAAAATTTACTTAAAATCTGTGTCCAAATTTTTATGAGGATTTTATCAAGTAAATCTTACAAGTTCTTTTTTTCAGTGCATGGGTGAACACGATGTTTTAAGAATTTAATTTTATATATATATATATATATATATATATATATATATATATATATAGGGGTGGGCGATTTGGCCTAAAATCAAAATCTCGATTAATTGAACATTTTAACTCGATTTCGATTAATAAACGATTTTTTTTTTGCCCTCATAGTTCACTGACAAGTTTTGTACAGTAAATATGCTCACAATTGAGAGATTTTTGAATGAAGGCTGCATTACTTGATTGATTAATTGAAGGCAACACACACTATCTATGATTATTTATTGAACATCAATGTTGAACAACTTAAACTGAAGCCACAAAAATTAAAGGGTTCATTAAATTACATTTTAAAGTATAGTTTATTAACAAAAACAGATGACAGATTTGGTTTTAAAATAAGATACTATAGGCACATGCTCAGAATCTTTACAAGGCAAAGATTTGATGATAAAAAGTATCTTGTGATATATTAATGTTTTGAGATTTTTAAACAATAATGAGACAACATTTAGACCACACACACTACGGCTGTCTTTTTATCCCATAATTCAGAGTTAAATGAAGGCTATTTCACACGGCCCCAATCAACTGACATACAGTAATGGCTTAAGCATGCAGTGACAACAAACATGGAATGAATTATGCAGCTATCAATCTGGACCAGGACAATTTTACTTTTACTATATAGTTGGGTACCTGCTAGGTGTTGTATAGTTCATATTTGCTTGGCCAGAATGGTTTAAGCCACGAAAATAATGTTTTATTGATAAACTGCGCAGCATTCGGCAACGTGAACACGAGGCTATACTTCGAGCCGTAAAATGAGACGCTGCGCAATAAGGAGCCAAACAAACCGGAAGCTGCGAATAAGGAGCTAAACTTCAGCCGCAGAGTGAGATGCTGCGCAATAAGGAGCCAAACGAATCGGAAGCTGCTTTTATTGATAAACTGCACAGCTTTCGCCAGCGTGAACACTCCCGTTAGTAACGAGGCGAATAAGGAGCTAAACTTCAGCCGCGGAATGAGACGCTGCACAATAAGGAGCCAAACAAACCGGAAGTTGCGAATAAGGAGCTAAACTTCAGCCTCGTGTGCTTAGGGGCATCATATCTTTCGCTAGAAAGATAGAAACGGCCCTGGTTATATCCTTGCTCCTTTTGGACACCTTTCATAAAGTGTAATGGCCACGAAAGACGACACGATCGATATCTGCTTTGGTACAGCCCCACTGCTAGCACTGCTAGTTGACGGAGTAGCATCGGCCCGCATTTTCATGCTCTGTGTGGTCGTGTGGGTGATGCGTTCATATAACGGAGTTCGTGCTACCTTTTTTGTCGACAATTTCAACATCTTTGGATAATAACTCGAGGTTAGATTCACTTTCGTCGCTGCTTCCACTCTTTTTTTTTTTTTTTGTCGTCCTGGAGTCAAGTTTGCTTGGCAAAGTGCGGCAGGAAATTAACTTTGACCTGCACGGCACGCGCAAGCTGCACGCTGATTGGTTGTTGTCGTGTTGTTCTGCTGTGTGATTGGCTCTTAGATGAATCCATATCGAGCAAAAAATGTCTATAGCTTTTCATCGTTTTTAAAATCAAATAAATCGCGATTCGATATGATATCGTTTATCGGCCCAGCCCTATATATATATATATTTATTGTGTGTGTGTGTGTGTGTGTGTGTGACCGGTGCAACTCACACGTCCTATTCCATTGTCACTCATACTGCCGTAGTTTTTAGATCCCTAAAAAAGCATTCGCTAGTAAGTAAGTAAATAAAAGACAAATGAATAAATAGTTTTAAATTATATATATACAGGGGCGTAGATTTAGGGTGGACGGAGGGGATGTGTCCCCACCAATATCCTCCGACCATTGAAATGTCCCCACCAATAATTTAATCCACTTTTTTTTAAATCGTTCTGTCAACATTAACCTAGACATGCAGAAAGGGATAAATCACGTTCTCTCCTTGAGTCCTCCCGCCCCCAAAACACATATGAACATTTTGATTGGCTGTGCCTTTCCCTGCCATCATGTGATAGACTATGGCTGCGTTCAGACACAAGCAGCGCCAAATGCAGTGGACTCACATTCAGTACAGCAGGCCAGGTTATAGTCTGTGAATACGGACGTAAAACTAACAGCAGATTAAACAGCTAAATGTAAAAGTATAAATATGATCCCTGTCAGTCTCCTAATCTAGTGACTGTTTGTCAGAAATCAGTATTGTGAAAGAAATTTGCACACTAAGACTCAGAAAAAGTGAAATAAAATGATTGCTGTTTAAATGGCATGTGTTTATCCTGTTTTGTCAGGTAACAGAACCTAAACACCTGTGCTGTATATCAGACAGCGATGGAGAGAGTGTAGATTACACACAGGTGCTCTCTAGTCATTAGCACTCATCAGGCAATGTCTATGGCCAACTGACTGCACTCAGACCAAAGGGGGCTGAATAATTACACACACCCCACTTTTCAGTTATTTATTTGTAAAAAAAAAAATGTTTGAAATCATGTATGATTTTCGTTCCACTTCTCGCGTGTACACCACTTTGTATTGGTCTTTCACGTGGAATTCCAATAAAATTGATTCATGTTTGTGGCTGTAATGTGACAAAATGTGGAAAAGTTCACGGGGGGTGAATACTTTTGCAAGCCACTGTAGTTGTCCTGAGATTTAACATTGTTACCAATAATAGGCTGAGGCATTCTCTGTCCATGCTCATAAGGAATCCCTCAATGTTTTTCAATTAGGGGACAGAAGCAGATCAGCCATGTTGTAGTTCAGGTGAAGAGGCGAGGTCACAGGAGGTCAATCTGACTGTTGATTATACAGTATATAACATATAATATGTGTGCGTGTATTATACATGTTGATTATACTAATATTTAGCATTATGAGGAGTGATAGGCTGAGGATGTAAGTGATTCATTAGTGTTTTTGGCAAAAGTTTTGAACTGACATTTCACTTTTTTGTCACGCTATTTCATCAGGTGGCAATGCTGTCTGGTCCTAGTGCAGTCAGAGGGGAAGAGTTAGGGTCAAAGCCATTGTTCACCCCCCAAAAAACTTTACTCACTATTTACTCCTTAAGTGGTTCCAAACTTTAATGATTTTCTTTATTTTGTTGAATACAAAATAAGATATTGGGGAAAAAAGCTGAAAACATTGACTTCCGTAGCAGGAAAAACAAATACTATGTAAATCAATGATTACAGGTTTTCAGCATTCTACAAAATATCATCTTTAGTGTTTATCAGAAGAAAAAAAGAACAGCCTGGACAATATTGATGTCAAACAAATATGCCAGCAGTTTATTTTTGTTAACGAGAGGCGAAGGCATGTTTTTGTCTCCTTCATATAGGAGCAATAGGCATTGAGCTGTTGTGTGGTACTCTACAGTGGGTGCACAGGCAGTATGCGACTTCTACCGTCGCAGCGTATGGCGTCAGCATTTGGGTTTGTGCGTTTGCTGGCTTTTACCACTGAGTGGCGCTATATAACTATAGACTGACGCCTCAGGCATCAGCTCGTTCTCTCCAGGCTTAATGAGGCGCAGGTCGTCCACAGCTGCACGTCGTTGCAGATAAAATAAAGTGAAACATTGTAAATAAACGAATTCATAATCACAGTAGTAACATTACAGTACAAATTTATAATTAAAATTAAATTCAGTTTTTTAGGATCGAATTTAAGCAACGTAAACGTTGTAAACTGTGTAATTATAGTAGAAAGGCTACGTGTAGGGTCTTGTATCATCTTGGAGCTTTCATAAGACTCATAAGACTCTACTTTTATTTAGGTGCACACACAATGACGAAAAACTTTATGATTTTGTTAAATAAATAAAGTAAACGGGGTTCTGTATTGATTTTGGTGCGTCAGAAAATGAACCCAAGCTCCGTGTATACTCGCCTCACAGACGTGAAAAATATATACTTATAGAAAGAGAAATATCTGCTTTAATATAAACTAATGAAAAAAAAAATTAGATTATGTCATTCGTATGAGAAGTGAATTATAGGCGCGCTCACTGACGACGAGATGACATGATCAGCACAGCCAAAGGAATCACTACCTTATCAATGAATTATTAAAATGGTCAGAGTGAATTTCCCCCGCTGTTTTAACAAATATTTGAAGTAGATAACAGTAGCCCACATTTATAAAAGCATTTTTATTTATATAAAACTATAAATAAAAATAATAATAATAATCCGGCATTTATTATTAGGTGTGCCCGCTGCCAAAGTTCTTCAGTAACAAACCTATAAAACATGTACATCTGTATGAATAAATTGTTTAAATGTGATCAGTGATTTATGTAAATGACTCAGTTTAGATGTAAGTAAATGCTAGGGACTGACATCGGCGTGCGTTTCTCCCAGCGCCGCATAGCGCTTATTTAACACCATTAATATGTGTTTGCTGAAAGAGATATCTAATCTCTCATATCGGCACGCGCGTTCATCTGACTTTAGATCAAAACTCGGCAAAGACTCTACTTTTATTTAGGTGCACTCACAATGACGAAAAAACTTTATGATTTTGTTAAATAAATAAAGTAAACGGGGTTCTGTATTGATTTTGGTGAACTTGAGCGCGTCAGAAAATGAACCCAAACTCCGTGTATACTCGCCTCACAGATGTGAAAAATATATACTTATAGAAAGAGAAATATCTGCTTTAATATAAACTAATGAAAAAAAAAAATTAGATTATGTAATTCGTATGAGAAGTGAATTACTGTATAGGCGCGCTCACTGACGACGAGATGACATGATCAGCACAGCCATAACCAAAGGAATCACTATCTTATCAATGAATTATTAAAATGGTCAGAGTGAGTTTCCAGCCTGTTTAACAAATATTTGAAGTAGATAACAGTAGCCCACATTTATAAAAACATTTTTTATTTATATAAAACTATATAAAAAAATAATCCTGCGTTTATTTTTAGGTGTGCCCGCTGCCATAGTTCTTCAGTAACAAACCTATAAAACATGTACATCTGTATGAATAAATTGTTTAAATGTGATCAGTAAATGCTCCTTGCTACTGTAGTGACTGACATCGGCGTGCTGAAAGATCTAATCTCTCATATCGGCGCGCGCGTTCATCTGACTTATTATTTCAATTCATACTGTACAGCTGTTAGAATTGGGGCAATCATAACGAATGAAGAGCCTGTAATTATATTGCATAAATATTATTTTGTACAGACAAATATCTGAATTTTTATTTATTTATTTTTTAGATTTTTTTTTAAAACAAATCCCTCAAAAATAGTAAGATGTATTTTGGTTTTATACTGCAAACGAAAAACGAATCCAGGGTCTTGTGTCATCTTATATTTTGTGTTCTTTAAATTTGTAGTAGATTTATTAAATGAAATAAATTACACTAAACGGGGTTCTGTATTGTTTTCGGTGAACTTGAGCGCGTCAGAAAATGAACCCAAACTCCGTGTATACTCGCCTCACAGACGTGAAATATAAGTACTGAAGTACTGTAGATAACAGCCCACATTTATAAAAGCATTTTTTATTTATATAAAACTATAAAAAAAAATAATAATCCTGCGTTTATTTTTAGGTGTGCCCGCTGCCACAGTTCTTCAGTAACAAACCTATAAAACATGTACATCTGTATGAATAAATTGTTTAAATGTGATCAGTGATTTATGTAAATGACTCAGTTTAGATGTAAGTAAATGCTCCTTGCTATAGGGACTGACATCGGCGTGCTGAAAGATCTAATCTCTCATATCGGCGCGCGCGTTCATCTGACTTTAGATCAAAGTTAAAGGCGCACACGCAGGATCATGCAAACGTTTCCCCTCCTCTTTCATAAAAAATGAACAATCCGACACGAGCAGATTTGTTTCAGTCAGAATATTTATCAATCATAAAGAGAGGCGACATATACTTGCTGATTAAACACTGCATTTTTAAAGTGAAAGCGCGCGATGTGAGCAGCTTTAATTATTGATAATTAAATCATTATTAAATGGTGGACATAAAAAGCAAAAAGAATAATAATATTATTTTGATTATTATTATCATGTTCTTTTGCTGTTTGAGCGTCTGTGGATTCCAAAATTGACATTTTTACCGTTTTTTAATCACTGAAATGGAAGAGATACTGTACTGTAGAAAGGTTCCTTATCATAACGTGCCTTGTATTGTTTTTTAATCACTCGATACACGACCCATCATTTTTAATGCTATTTTACAAAGGGTAAATACACATGGAATAATTTTATTTGGTTTGTTTATTTATAAATAAAATTAAAAGTAATTAAAAACAGTGTAGAGTGATTAATAACACTACATGTTATGGTAAGAAAAATCTCATTCTTGCTCATTCTAGTTTCTCCGAGTGTATACTGTAGGTGAGAACAGCTATTCAGTATAATTTGCATTTGTATGTGTCTGACTTTGCAAAGCACACCTGTAAAACCTGTTTAACAGGTAAATGCTCCTCGCTGCGCTGTTTGGGGGAGGGGCACGCTAATGACGATTTGGTCAGCTGTGTGAACGCTCGCCCTTTAGATGTTGCGCGCGCACTACACGGCGAAAAATATGTTAGTATATCATGACTGAAATCATGACTGAAATATATGTTAGTATATCATGACTGAAAAAAGTTTATGTAATTTGTATAAAACGTGGATTACTACAGCGCATCCACTCACAGCCGAAACCAAAGACATCAACGGCTCTGCCTATTCAGAGGCTCTGCCTATTCAGTAAAGAAAAACACTACTGTTATTATTTCAACTCATACTGTACAGCTGTTAGAATTGGGGCAGGGATATTATGCCAATATTAAATATTATATACGATATTAAATTTCAAGTGAGTTGGGAGTTTGCAAGGCAGAGAAGGATGCTCTTCGGAGTGAGTTGCGAGTTTGATGAGACGGCATAAATATTTAATACAGCAAATTAAATATTTTGGTTTATATTTTGGTTTATATTATATGGTTAATGTATTTTGGTTTATATTGCAAACGAATAACGAATCAAGAGCCTGTGATTATATTGCATAAATATTATTTTGTACAGACAAATATCTGAATTTTTATTTATTTATTTTTTAGATTTTTTTTTAAAACAAATCTCTCAAAAATAGTAAGATGTATTTTGGTTTTATACTGCAAACGAAAAACGAATCCAGGGTCTTGTGTCATCTTATATTTTGTGTTCTTTAAATTTGTAGTAGATTTATTAAATGAAATAAATTACACTAAACGGGGTTCTGTATTGTTTTCGGTGAACTTGAGCGCGTCAGAAAATGAACCCAAACTCCGTGTATACTCGCCTCACAGATGTGAAATATAAGTACTGAAGTACTGTAGATAACAGCCCACATTTATAAAAGCATTTTTTATTTATATAAAACTATTAAAAAAATTATAATCCTGCGTTTATTTTTAGGTGTGCCCGCTGCCACAGTTCTTCAGTAACAAACCTATAAAACATGTACATCTGTATGAATAAATTGTTTAAATGTGATCAGTGATTTTGTTTAGATATAAGTAAATGCTCCTTGCTATAGGGACTGACATCGGCGTGCTGAAAGATCTAATCTCTCATATCGGCGCGCGCGTTCATCTGACTTTAGATCAAAGTTAAAGAGGGCACACGCAGGATCATGCAAACGTTTCCGCTTCTACTCTCCTCTTTCATAAAAAATGAACAATCCGACACGAGCAGATTTGTTTCAGTCAGAATATTTATCAATCATAAAGAGAGGCGACATATACTTGCTGATTAAACACTGCATTTTTAAAGTGAAAGCGCGCGATGTGAGCAGCTTTAATTATTGATAATTAAATCATTATTAAATGGTGGACATAAAAAGCAAAAAGAATAATAATATTATTTTGATTATTATTATCATGTTCTTTTGCTGTTTGAGCGTCTGTGGATTCCAAAATTGACATTTTTACCGTTTTTTAATCACTGAAATGGAAGAGATACTGTACTGTAGAAAGGTTCCTTATCATAACGTGCCTTGTATTGTTTTTTAATCGCTCGATACACGACCCATCATTTTTAATGCTATTTTACAAAGGGTAAATACACATGGAATAATTTTATTTGGTTTGTTTATTTATAAATAAAATTAAAAGTAATTTAAAACAGTGTAGAGTGATTAATAACACTACATGTTATGGTAAGAAAAATCTCATTCTTGCTCATTCTAGTTTCTCCGAGTGTATACTGTAGGTGAGAACAGCTATTCAGTATCATTTGCATTTGTATGTGTCTGACTTTGCAAAGCACACCTGTAAAACCTGTTTAACAGGTAAATGCTCCTCGCTGCGCTGTTTGGGGGAGGGGCACGCTAATGACGATTTGGTCAGCTGTGTGAACGCTCGCCCTTTAGATGTTGCGCGCGCACTACACGGCTAAAAATATGTTAGTATATCATGACTGAAATCATGACTGAAATATATGTTAGTATATCATGACTGAAAAAAGTTTATGTAATTTGTATAAAACGTGGATTACTACAGCGCATCCACTCACAGCCGAAACAAAAGACATCAACGGCTCCGCCTATTCAGAGGCTCTGCCTATTCAGTAAAGAAAAACACTACTGTTATTATTTCAACTCATACTGTACAGCTGTTAGAATTGGGGCAGGGATATTATGCCAATATTAAATATTATATACGATATTAAATTTCAAGTGAGTTGGGAGTTTGCAAGGCAGAGAAGGATGCTCTTCGGAGTGAGTTGCGAGTTTGATGAGACGGCATAAATATTTAATACAGCAAATTAAATATTTTGGTTTATATTTTGGTTTATATTATATGGTTAATGTATTTTGGTTTATATTGCAAACGAATAACGAATCAAGAGCCTGTGATTATATTGCATAAATATTATTTTGTACAGACAAATATCTGAATTTTTATTTATTTATTTTTTAGATTTTTTTAAAAGCAAATCTCTCAAAAATAGTAAGATGTATTTTGGTTTCATACTGCAAACGAAAAACGACCTATAAAACATGTACATCTGTATGAATAAATTGTTTAAATGTGATCAGTAAATGCTCCTTGCTAGTGACTGACATCGGCGTGCTGAAAGATCTAATCTCTCATATCGGCGCGCGCGTTCATCTGACTTAACGTTTCAGCCATTCACACATGCATTGTGCTGTTGTTTGTACACACTTACACACTTACACACTGGTTGTATAGCGCACTTATGGAATGAATACGATGAGATGACAGAGTGGAGGTTTAATACATCTATCTCACACGCGGGGCCATAAGTGCGGTTCATTATGATTCGGTGCGAGTTTTGGTGCTGTTATTACGTTTCCATCTTACCACGCAAAAAAATAAACATGTTTAACATGCGGAAGATCTTCGCGGAATTTTTCACGCGGAAGCATGGAAACGTAATCACAGCGCAAAGACTCGGGGTGAATCATGATCAAGCCTACGGTCACAGCGCGAGACCGAGCAGGTGCGATAGGGGTATAACACACCGCATCTCACAGCGAGTCAAACCGCATACAGTAAGTGAATACTGTAGGGGTATTAAACATTACAATCACACAGAAACATGAATGGATGCGGGGTTTGAAACTCCCATGGTTATTTTCTCATTTAACTAAATCAAATTTCATAAAAATAAAACGTGTCAAAAGAAAAACCCATAAAGTTATGGATAATGGCTAATGATGAATGAAACATATTTTAAACAAAAAGCAGCGAGCAGCTGGACATCGGGACGGGGAGTGTAAGTACGACGCACGCGCAGGTCTGAGCAGCTCAAGAAGCTCCATAATCTGTTGCCTTGGAAGGCAAAACTTTTATTTATATATATTTTTTAATAACGACCACGGGGAAAATATGAAAAGGGCTGAAGTTTTAGCTTCAAATCTTCAAGTTTTAGCTTTTAACTTCAAATATTTGAAGTAGATAACAGTAGCCCAAACCTGTAACTTTCCATGTAAAACAGGTACATCTGTATGAATAAATTGTTTAAATGTGATCATCTGACTTTACAGTAGATCAAAACTCGGCAAAGCGCACTCTTTTCCATTCACACACAGCTGTTTGTTTATCTTTCATAAAAAATGCTCCCGATATGAGCCGACACGAGCAGCTTTAATTATTGATAATTAAAACATTATTAAATGGTGGAAATAAACAGCAAAAAGATTAATATTATTCTTTTGATTATTATTATCATGTTCTTTTGCGTCTGTGGATTCCAAAATTCCAAAAAACAGAGAGTCTGTCTAAACAAAATAAAACCAATGTTTTCTAACTCATATTTTTTTTTATATACAGTAAACATACAGTAAAACATCATTCATCATTAAAACATCACACAACTGAATCGCAGAAAAAAATCAGCAAAAATATTATTTAGTACAAGGCAATCTTTGGATCCTTGATGAGACGGCATAAATATTTAATACAGCAAATTAAATATTTTGGTTTATATTTTGGTTTATATTATATGGTTAATGTATTTTGGTTTATATTGCAAACGAATAACGAATCAAGAGCCCGTGATTATATTGCATAAATATTATTTTGTACAGACAAATATCTGAAAAAAAAAACAGTTTTTTTTACGACGAATCTCTCAAAAATAGTAAGATGTATTTTGGTTTTATACTGCAAACGAAAAACGAATCCAGAGCCTGTAATTATATTTATATTTAATTATGTCATAACTATTATTTTGCACAAATACTGTAAATCTCTGAATAAAACAATGATATTTTATTCACAAATGTAAGACAATATTAGCTCGCACTTCGTCTGGCACTGAACCAAAATATAATGTAATGAGAGGCATACATCTTTTTTATTGATTTATTTTTTATTATCTATTCTGGAAGTTTGCTCTATTTGTTTTAGTTATTTCTATATTTAAATCTTGATGTCTTAAACTCTAACAACTGTAAGTATTGTCGAAATAATTTTTTTGAAAGCCCTAGTGCTGTTGTTTGCGCTGTTTTCTTTAATAATAACACTAAACAGATAAAAACAGAGAGTCTGTCTAAACAAAATAAAACCAATGTTTTCTAACTCATATTTTTTATATTTATAGTTTTACATGTTTGTTGGATGTGTAAATTATCATAATTGTAGTATTACTTTGCTACAACATATTGTTTTGACTTTATTATGACTTAAGCTCTGAATATATTTAAAAACCGATACGACGGAAAATGTCAATTTGCGCCACCTGGCGGTCATTTCACGAATTATTTTGAAATGCTCCTGGTTTATTTCGGCCGCTGCCGCGTTTCCACGGCGGTGAGTGCGACGGTAATGAGCAGTCTGGTTGTCACACCACTGTACCTAGTAGTTCATGTTTAGATGTAATCTACTTTTATATATATATACAGATGATTGAGATGTTTCATTTGCACTAGGGCTCAATAAAGAATAGTTTTTATTTTATTAAAGACTATCTTTTTGTCAGTTATGAAACATTCCTTTAACTTTACACTATTCCTTAATTTACCTTAATGAATTGCATTTTGAGTGGATTAATATAAATCGAAGCATTGCTAGTATTAATGTAAAGTGATTTCACACCATATTAAGAAAAACATGTATTCAGTGGACATACAGTGGTGTGAAAAACTATTTGCCCCCTTCCTGATTTCTTATTCTTTTACATGTTTGTCACACTTAAATGTTTCTGCTCATCAAAAACCGTTAACTATTAGTCAAAGATAACATAATGGAACACAAAATGCAGTTTTTAAATGAAGGTTTACGTTATTAAGGGAGCAAAAAACTCAAAATCTACATGGCCCTGTGTGAAAAAGTGATTGCCCCCCTTGTTAAAAAATAACTTAACTGTGGTTTATCACACCTGAGTTCAATTTCTGTAGTCACCCCAGGCCTGATTACTGCCACACCTTTTTCAATCAAGAAATCACATAAATAGGAGCTACCTGACACAGAGAAGTAGACCAAAAGCACCTCAAAAGCTAGACATCATGCCAAGATCCAAAGAAATTCAGGAACAAATGAGAACAAAAGTAATTGAGATCTATCAGTCTGGTAAATGTTATAAAGCCATTTCTAAAGCTTTGGGACTCCAGCGAACCACAGTGAGAGCCATTATCCACAAATGGCAAAAACATGGAACAGTGGTGAACCTTCCCAGGAGTGGCCGGCCGACCAAAATTACCCCAAGAGCGCAGAGACGACTCATCTGAGAGGCCACAAAAGACCCCAGGACAACATCTAAAGAACTGCAGGCCTCACTTGCCTCAATTAAGGTCAGTGTTCACGACTCCACCATAAGAAAGAGACTGGGCAAAAACGGCCTGCATGGCAGATTTCCAAGGCGCAAACCACTTTTAAGCAAAAAGAACTTTAAGGCTCGTCTCAATTTTGCTAAAAAACATCTCAATGATTGCCAAGACTTTTGGGAAAATACCTTGTGGACCGACGAGACAAAAGTAGAACTTTTTGGAAGGTGCGTGTCCTGTTACATCTGGCGTAAAAGTAACACAGCATTTCAGAAAAAGAACATCATACCAACAGTAAAATATGGTGGTGATAGTGTGATGGTCTGGGGTTGTTTTGCTGCTTCAGGACCTGGAAGGCTTGCTGTGATAGATGGAACCATGAATTCTACTGTCTACCAAAAAATCCTTTAGGAAAATGTCCGGCCATCTGTTCGTCAACTCAAGCTGAAGCGATCTTGGGTGCTGCAGCAGGACAATGACCCAAAACACACCAGCAAATCCACCTCTGAATGGCTGAAGAAAAACAAAATGAAGACTTTGGAGTGGCCTAGTCAAAGTCCTGACCTGAATACTATTGAGATGTTGTGGCATGACCTTAAAAAGGCGGTCCATGCTAGAAAACCCTCAAATAAAGCTGAATTACAACAATTCTGCAAAGATGAGTGAGCCAAAATTCCTCCAGAGCGCTGTAAAAGACTCGTTGCAAGTTATCGCAAACGCTTGATTGCAGTTATTGCTGCTAAGGGTGGCCCAACCAGTTATTAGGTTCAGGGGGCAATTACTTTTTCACACAGGGCCATGTAGGTTTGGATTTTTTTTCTCCCTAAATAATAAAACCCCTCATTTAAAAACTGCATTTTGTGTTTACTTGTGTTATCTTTGACTAATAGTTAAATGTGTTTGATGATCAGAAACATTTTGTGTGACAAACATGCAAAAGAATAAGAAATCAGGAGGGGGGCAAATAGTTTTTCACACCACTGTAGTTGGGGTGGGAGGTTGGTAGGTGGATGGGGCAGGGGGTTGGGGGCTGGTGGGTGGAAAAAGGGATTGGGGGATGGGGTATTAGTTGGAGTCATAGGTAGCAAACCTACGCCCTTGTGTGTGTGTGTGTGTGTGTGTGTATGTGTGTGTATATATGGAAATATAATTAATATATTCGTGTTTAATTACAAAAAAAAAAACATTTTAATGGTTAGTGATTGTTGCAGACATTTACACTATTTTTGAGAACTATTAAGTTCTCCTTCAACGTGTCATAGCCGATAACTGCCCCTTTGAATGGTGTTAAAAATACTTGCAAAACAAGTATTGCAGCCATACATTGGAGGGAACTTCTGAGGTGGTCAGTGATTGATGGCACAGTCGGTCGGAGGGGGTTGTGATCACACCTATAGATCTTTTGTTCTAGGCTATCGGTCAAATATCTCTCCACTTGGAAGCAAAAACATGCAAGGGATTTCAGCATCTCGACGCACATACTAAGCTGTTTATAATGGGGTTTAGGAGTGGATTGGAGAGAAGAGAGCTGTTCAGTTACTATAAAAAAAATAAAAATAAAAAATATATATAAAAACATAATATGATCTTTTTGAGTTATGACGTTTTTTTTTTATTATACATAAGACAACCTTTCAGTTTTTGTAAATATTCTAGTTATAGTGTGTTAAGTTTTTCTTTAGGTTAAACGGTTTTGAGAATTAGACCATCCGGCTAAGATCAATATTATGACGTTGATTGATAAAATCTGGATTAAGGATATTTTATTTTGTTTTATTTATTTAATTTGTATTTTTCATCTTCCCCCCTGAGGGATTGCCACCTTATTGTGGTCAGGGGATTTGCGTGCCTCAGTGCTTGGATGTTTACCGAGGGCTCAAGGGAGTTGTGTCTGTGTGTGTGTGTGTGTGTGTGTGTGTGTGCGCGCGTGCGCTGTAGCCTGTCCTTTTTTCAGCGGATTTTTCCGCTACAGCAGATCAGTTTATCAACTTGTAATATATACATTTTAGGAATATATTAACATGTGGAGACATCATTATATGTTGAATGGAACTTGTAAGCCTTTGAATGGTGTTAAAAATACTTGCAAAACAAGTATTGCAGCCATACATTGGAGGGAACTTCTGAGGTGGTCAGTGATTGATGGCACGGTCGGTCGGAGGGGGTTGTGATCACACCTATAGATCTTTTGTTCTAGGCTATCGGTCAAATATCTCTCCACTTGGAAGCAAAAACATGCAAGGGATTTCAGCATCTCGACGCACATACTAAGCTGTTTTAAAGTAGACACTGTTTGTTTTTTCATTTTGTAATCTTTCCCGTGTTTACCGTGTACTGTACAATGTATATTCATTTTTTAATGAATTACTGTAAATAAACTACACATTCCGTTGATTTACCAGAAATGACTTTTCTGTTTTTTGTGTGTGCTAAACTAAACTTCAGGGTCAAAGTAATAGCGATTGAAAAGTATTATATATTTACAATGCTGATAAGTTCAAGC
Organism: Channallabes apus; assembly: GCA_030522415.1. Taxonomy (NCBI): domain Eukaryota; kingdom Metazoa; phylum Chordata; class Actinopteri; order Siluriformes; family Clariidae; genus Channallabes; species Channallabes apus. The sequence goes on from CM060104.1 coordinate 38,513,206, forward strand.
TTAGATTCATATATAAACTGCTTCAAAGTCTTTCCGTGACCGCTGAAATCCGACAGACGCAGGGCTCAAGGGAGGTGTGTCTGTGTGTGTGTGTGTGTGTGTGTGTGTGTGTGTGTGTGCGCGCGTGTGTATGTGTGTGTGTGCGCGTGCGCTGCAGCCTGTCCTATTTTCAGCGGATTTTTCCGCTACCGCAGATCAGTTTATCAACTTGTAATATATACATTTTAGGAATATATTAACATGTGCAGACATTTAAGGGTGCGCTGCCCTCTCTTGCCCCTGCGTAGAGCCTACACACACACACACACACACACACACACACACACACACACACACACACACACATCTATCTATCTATCTATCTATCTATCTATTATATAAATACACATTTGGAATCTGCATCTACATTTTCTGTTACAAGTATAGAATTAGGTTCAGCTGAGACTCATGATCAATGGTGTTAGGGTACTTATGTAGTGATAATTAGTTTCAGCCAGATCATTAAAACTAACAATGGACTATGACACTCTTGAGAGGGGATATGAAGGTGTTATTCATTTATTTATTCTCTACAAGGGTGCGAACTACAATACAGACCAAACTATAACTTTCTCTTATACTACTATAAAAATTCTAAATATAAACAAACAAAATACAGCTTTTTTTCCTCAGAGGTGAACGGAAAAGTGAAGTTGTTCAGCTGTTTACTGTCACTGCAGCTTCTTCAAAGTCTTCCCACTCCGTGACCACTGAGATCCGACACGACACCACGTTAGGCTACGTCTTGACTCATTTGTATACCGACGGTGATTGGATGTTTCCCGAGGGCTCAGGGGAGTGTGTCTGTCTGTGTGTGTGTGTGTGTGTGTGTGTGTGTGTGTGTGTGTCTATGTGTGTGCGTGCGCGCGGGTACTTGTTCTACTTGTAAGTGCCATATCGCACTTTTTATGAATTTGTTGTTGTGTTTATTTTATTTTATTTTACTTGCTGTTATTTCATTTATTCTACCTTGTTCTATTCATTAGTAAAGCATTAAGCATTAAGTTTGTTACATAAGCCATAAGCTTTATATTTCTTAGTTATGCATCATAAGTTGATAATCGTAGGTTGGTCTGTGATGTCATTCTACTATTACATGCATTTGTGTGACTGTGATATGCTAGAAAGCTCAGTTTAGATTTGGAAGCCTACGGAAACACAAGCTTTAGACCGTCAGCTAGTGAGAGCTCCCGGTAAGCTTGAAATGCTAAATACAGCAACGAGGTTGTTGTGACCGTCAGCTAGTGAGAGCTCCCGGTAAGCTAGAAATGTAAAATACAGCAACGAGGTTGTTGTAACCGTAAGCTAACGTAAGCTGGGAATCTAAGAAACAACAAGAGTGTTGTTATATACCCAAGCCAAGATGGTAATCTACAAGATACAGCAAACAGGTTGTTGTAAAACTCAGAGATTTGCAAGATGCAGCAACTGGTGTCTGTAATAACAGTGGATTTACTCAAGACGACTGTATGAAGTGTTGATTCTTTGATGCTGACAAATAAACAACAAAAGACAAAGAGATCGGACTTCTGTCATGTGAGTGAAACTTTAAGACATTAGCTACGCGTCAAAACTAGTGAAATAAGCCAACCGCATCTACAAAAGTCTAAAGCTTTTCCGCTGTTTGAACGAAAACAAGTGAACACTGAAATCGAAATGGAAGAGGATTTGAGTGCTCCGCGCTTCACTACGGCCGACGGCGAGATGAATCCAGCCACAGCCGGGTCTGAGCGTGAGACGGCGCTCATCGACGAGGATTCGAAAATAAAGCTTCAGAAAATGAAAGAAACCGGAAGCGAAAAGTGGAGTCAATTGACTGCACTATCCGACGAAATGCAGCTGCTCATGTACAATCCATGCAATGTGCATGACGTTGAAACTAAGTACTACACTGACTTTATAGGGCTGCTAAAGGAATGTGTTGAAAACAATAGACAGGTGCGATCGCACCTAAACGAAGAAGAACGCCAGCATGATCTGCAAAACTACAAGTTTAAAATACTGAGCTGCACAGAATTTAGGAAAAAAGTAGAGTTGTGGATTGAGGAAACTAAGAGCCGCTTCATGATGTCCCAAACGGACGACGATGGAATTATGCCAGATGACAGCGTGTCAATGGTGGAGTTTAAGACGTCTGCCTCTAGCAGACACGGAAGCGTAGCGACGGCAGCATCCAAAAGGTCTGTAACTTCTACATCATCCTCAGCCCTAATAAAGAAAGCGGAAGCCAACAGAGCAGCCTTGTTGATTAAAGCAGCAGCCTTAGCAGAACGGCGGGCGTTAGAACAGAAGGAAGCACAATTAAAGGCTGAGGCAGAGCAACTAAAAGCTGATAAAGAAAGGTTGGAATTAGAAACTGCGCTCGCAGTTGTCGATGCTGAATTACAGGTTTATCAGAGTTGTGAAACACGACAGCCTGCATCAAAGAGCGGAGTCATCGACCCGAGCTGCACGCGCTCGAGCAGCCCGCCTAGGACGGGCCGCAAACCTGAATACGACAGCCGCCGAAAGCCGGTAAAAGAGAGCACCTTCAACGAACCAAGTGGCGCACGCGCTCCCAAACTGGAATACAACGAACTTTACGAGAGCAGCGCGTCGATAGAAGATCTTGGACTGCCATCACGTCATAGGACAGCCCATCCAAGTGTACCAGTAAGTTTTGAACCAAAATTGAAAAGTACTTTAAATGAAGGGTCTACCCAAGACAATAAATACACCCGCCATGACATGTATACTTTAGAATCACAGAGCATGATGCAACAGCAGGCTGACATCACAGCAATGCTCATGAAATGCCAAAGGCAATCCTTTTTACCTCAACGCAATGTTCCTGTGTTTCATGGTGACCCTCTTGAGTTTACGTCCTTCATGAAAGCATTCAAACATGTTATTGTTGACAAAACAGATAGTGATGCTGATAAGCTGTTTTATCTTGAGCAGTTCACTGAGGGAGAGGCTAGAGACCTCGTTATGAGCTGTCAGCTTATGCCAGATCAGTGTGGTTATGCAGAGGCAATGAGACTGTTGCAGGACAGATTTGGAAATAAACGAAAAATTGCAAACACGCTGATGCAAAAGATAGCCAGTTGGCCGGTAATAAAGTCAGAGGATGGAAAGTCGTTAAGTGCTTTCTCCGTGTTTCTAGCATCCTGTCACAACATCATGTCAAGCATCGACCACATGGAGGAGCTAGATAACGCTACCAACATGCTGACCATTACTTCAAAATTGCCCTACGAGTTGCGTAAAAGATGGAGGGACCAGGTATACAAGCTTGAAGAGCTTAGTCAGACAAGACCCAAATTTAAGCAGCTAGCTGAGTTCATAGACCAACGAGCTAAGGTAATGTCAAACCCAATCTTCGGAAACCTGAACGCCTCAACCAGCGACAAAGGACACTTTAACAAATCCCCGCAAGGACCCAAGTCAAGAAGAGAAGGGAACGCCAGGGTCAGCTTCGCAACCGACGTCAGACAGGTTGGTAAGATCCACAAAGACCCGATTACAATGAAGAATGCCGGTACGTTAGCTGTTAGCGCTTTCACTAAGCCATGCGCATATTGTAAAAAGGACCATATCTTAGACGAGTGCGTCAAATTTAACGATCAGACCCACGAAGACAAAGTAGAATTCTTAAAAAGAAACGGTTTCTGTTTCGGATGTTTAACAAAGGGTCACTTGTGGAAAGACTGCACTAGAAAAATTGTATGTTCACTGTGTTCAAAGCCACATCCGCGCATGTTACACAGAGCAGTGCAAGACACGGCGCAGCCAGTTACACGCGCTGACGAGAACGAAACCGAAAGTCACACACAACATACACCATTTGTAGCGAGTCACGAATTAAGTGCGCTCACCGGGGCTGGAGGCAATTGGATCCTCCCCATAGTACCTGTCAAAATAAAGTCCAAGAAAGGTGACAAAATTGCAGAAGTGTATGCCTTTATAGACCCAGGCAGTTCCTCCACATTCTGTACAAAGTCATTAGCAAGGCGACTAAATGCACGAGGCAAAAGAGTTAAGATACGGCTGAGCACCATGAACGCCTCAAAACTAGTAGATAGCTACATGCTCAATGATTCGGAGATCAGTGGCCTGGAAGAAAACAACTTTATGGAACTTCCCAACGTCTTCACACAAAAGACTATGCCAGTTACAGTGGCAAACATTCCACAACAGCATGACATCGATAAGTGGCCATACCTCAGTGAAGTAAAACTGCCCCAGATTAGCGCGGGAGTCGAAATTCTCATAGGATATAAAGAGCACGAACTCACAGAACCTAAGCGAATAATCAATAGCAGGCATAGAGGGCCATACGCGATGCAGAGTGCTCTCGGATGGACTGTGGCCGGGCTTCACCGAGAACCCGACAAACTAATGACCGCTACAGTTAACCGAATCTGCATTGAAAGTGTAGAACAAATGTGTAATAACTCCTTGCAGTTCACAAATAATCACTCCCACATCGACCTCCCACTTAAGAAAGCATCCTTTCAAATGCCCAACAACCGAAATGCAGACAGCAGCGCGCGTCTAAGCAGTGCACGCCCGAGCAGTGCGCACGCTCACCTGTTAAACGTAAAAGGCAATAGCTGTGCCCTACTGACTGTCATTCCCGAGAGTGAAAGGATCAAAGACATGAGAGACTTAGACTTGAGTAAAGATGCACTGCCCATAGAGAGAGCTCTGGGGGTGCTGTGGTGCATTAACTCAGACATGTTCAAGTTTAAGATTAGCTTAAAGGAACGACCTGTGACAAGAAGAGGAATTCTGTCAATCACTAGCTCAACATACGACCCGTTATGCTTTCTCCCACCTGCCATACTGCCAGCTACAATCCTAATGCAACAGTTATGTAAAGAAAAACTTGCCTGGGATGATGACATTCCCGAGCAGTTTCCAACGGCGTGGAAAACCTGGCTGCAAGAGCTGCACAGACTGTCCAAGTTCAGCATAGCAAGGTCCATAAAACCAGCCGACTTCGGAGTTACAGCTACAGCACAACTCCACCACTTCTCGGATGCAAGTGAAATGGGATACGGAGCTGTCTCATACCTCAGGTTAGTAAACGCTGATGGACTTACACATTGTGCATTCATGATGGGGAATTCCCGTGTAGCACCCCTGAAACAAACCACCATTCCACGAATGGAACTGACTGCGGCAGTGGTCGCTGTAAAAAATGACAAAATGTTGAAAGAACAGCTAGAATTGAAATTGCTGGACTCTATGTTCTGGACTGACAGTACAACTGTTTTGAGATACATTGATAACGAAACACTTCGTTTTAAAACCTTTGTGGCCAACAGAATCGCCATTATAAGAGAGTCAACCAAGTCACAGCATTGGAGGTACGTTAATACCTCACAAAACCCAGCTGATTCTGCCTCCAGGGGGGTATCCTGTGAAAAGTTCATGAAAAATGTCAACTGGATCCAAGGTCCCTCCCTCCTCAAAGAAGCAGAGTGCAAATGGCCTAAAAATATTCATGACACATCAATAAAAGAAAATTTTGATGAAAATGCTGATGAAGTTAAGCTCTCAGCTTTAGTGAATATTGTGAGCATTACAAAATGCACAGACACAGACACGGTGAGTAAACTGATTAATCATCACTCTGACTGGCACAAGTTAAAAAGATCCGTTGCCTGGATCCTTCGCATCAGACACATGCTGAAACAAAACACAGAAAGGGTTAAAATACAAGTAGATGACCCAAAGACAGAAAATCACAAGTCGCTAACAGTTCAAGACCTAACAAGAGCAGAAAACGACATCATTAAGTTCACTCAAAGACAAAATTTTAAGGAAGAACTTCTCACGTTGCAAAAGGGTAAAGCAGCAGCAGAATTCAAACAGGGAATTCGCACACAGCAAAAACAAAAGGCATCTGTGAAAAGAAACAGCTGCTCGCCTAAAATGGAACCTCTGACACCAAACCACCTGCTGCTGATGAAAAAACAGCCAAACCTGCCCTCTGGATTCTTCAAAAAGGAAGACATCTATGCACGTTGCAGGGAGAAGCAGATCCAGCATCGATCAGACCTGCTCTGGAAGCGATGGGTTCGTGAATACTTGCCCTTGCTCCAGGGGCGGCAAAAGTGGTTTCAAAACAAAAAAAACCTTTCGATTGGAGACATAGTTTTAATAACTGATGAGTGTTCTCCAAGAAATTCATGGGTCATGAGAAGAATCACGAAAGTGTTCCCCAACAAAGGGGGACTGGTGAAACGTGTGTTAGTTAAAACTAAGACCAACACTCTGGAAAGACCCATCGACAAGCTGTGCCTCACATGTGAAATGGACTGTTAAATGTGTGGTAATATGTTATGAAATTTGATATGCAAAATGTTTGATTTCATAGCTTTATCAAAAAAAAAAAACACAAAATTGTAATTGTCAGTCTCCATGCCTGTCAATTAGGGGCTGGAATGTAAGTGCCATATCGCACTTTTTATGAATTTGTTGTTGTGTTTATTTTATTTTATTTTACTTGCTGTTATTTCATTTATTCTACCTTGTTCTATTCATTAGTAAAGCATTAAGCATTAAGTTTGTTACATAAGCCATAAGCTTTATATTTCTTAGTTATGCATCATAAGTTGATAATCGTAGGTTGGTCTGTGATGTCATTCTACTATTACATGCATTTGTGTGACTGTGATATGCTAGAAAGCTCAGTTTAGATTTGGAAGCCTACGGAAACACAAGCTTTAGACCGTCAGCTAGTGAGAGCTCCCGGTAAGCTTGAAATGCTAAATACAGCAACGAGGTTGTTGTGACCGTCAGCTAGTGAGAGCTCCCGGTAAGCTAGAAATGTAAAATACAGCAACGAGGTTGTTGTAACCGTAAGCTAACGTAAGCTGGGAATCTAAGAAACAACAAGAGTGTTGTTATATACCCAAGCCAAGATGGTAATCTACAAGATACAGCAAACAGGTTGTTGTAAAACTCAGAGATTTGCAAGATGCAGCAACTGGTGTCTGTAATAACAGTGGATTTACTCAAGACGACTGTATGAAGTGTTGATTCTTTGATGCTGACAAATAAACGACAAAATACAAAGAGATCGGACTTCTGTCATGTGAGTGAAACTTTAAGACATTAGCTACGCGTCAAAACTAGTGAAATAAGCCAACCGCATCTACACTACTGTTATAAAAACTCTAAATATAAACAAACAAAATACAGCTTTTTTTTCAGAGGTAAACGGAAAAGTGAAGATGTTCAGTGTCACTATGCAGATGTTACACTCAGTGGAGTTACCGAAATCATTGGTTTAGTCCTCATTGAGTTGCCACACATCATTTCCACATTTCACTCGCTTTTATTACTCTTATGTGAGCATAAGAGTAATAAAAGATTATGGTGGAGATTATGATCATCAAGTGTCGACCATTCTATCTACCGAGGGAATATTCAGCTATTTTAATCGGGGCTGTATATGTACCCCCCAACTCCAATAACAAAAGGAGTGAGGCACTAAATGAACTTTACCAGCTCATCAGTGAGCAGCAGACAGCTCATCCAGATGCTTTTCTCATCTTGGCTGGCGATTTTAATCATGCAGACCTAAAAAACGTGTTTCCAAAAATACAACAGCACATAGACTTTCCCACACGAGGAAACAATACACTGGACCTTGTTTACACTACTCAGAGAGGAGCTTACAAAGCCCTACCCCTCCCCCACCTCGGTGCCTCAGACCACATCACTGTCATGCTAATGCCTGTATACAGACCACTGGTTAAAGTCACCAAACCAGTCTGCAAACAGATACAAGTGTGGCCGGAAGGGTCTTCTGAGGCACTCCAAGACTGCTTTAGCACCACTGACTGGGATGTATTTAAACAGGCTGCCACTCAGAACAACCTCACAGACTTACAGGAGTACACAGAGTCTGTCACTGCCTACATCAACAAGTGCATTGATGATGTAACGGTAACAAAGACCATCACTGTCCGTGCTAACCAAAAACCGTGGCTAACAGGGGAGGTCTACAGACTAATGAAGGTACGGAACACTGCCTTCAAATCTGGAGATGCAGCAGCCCTGAGGACAGCTAGGGCCAACCTGTCTCGCAGCATCAAAAAGGCTAAGAGACAGTACTCCAAGAGAGTTGCCCATCGCTTCAACGACAGCAGAGACACACGGAGTCTGTGGCAAGGGATACAGACCCTCACTGATTACAAGCCGCCACAGAGGACATGTGACAGCTCTATCTCTCTGCTGAATGAGCTGAATGCATTCTTTGCCCGTTTTGACACCCACAACAGCACCACGACACAGAAACACCCACCTCAGCCTGGCGACCAAGTGATGACGCTTTCCTCAGAAAGCGTGAGAAGATCCTTCCGCAGGATTAACGTGCGCAAGGCCCCGGGTCCTGACAACATTCCGGGCCGAGTATTGAGAGACTGTGCGGGGGAACTCACGAATGTCTTTACGGACATTTTCAACATCTCTCTGAGTCAGGCTGTTATCCCCACATGCTTTAAAACCACCACCATAATCCCAGTACCTAAGAAAACATCTCCCTCCTGTTTCAATGACTTCCGCCCAGTTGCACTTACTCCCATCATTATGAAGTGCTTTGAACGGCTAGTCATGCAGCAGATCAAGACTGCCCTCCCCCCCTCCCTGGACCCCTTCCAGTTTGCTTATCGGTCCAATCGCTCAACCGATGATGCCATTGCTACGGCCCTCCACTCAGCGCTCACCCACTTGGAAAACAAAGACTCCTATGTTAGAATGCTGTTCATCGACTTCAGCTCAGCGTTCAACACAATCATCCCACAACAGCTCACTCATAAACTGATACAGCTGGGGATCAGCACCCCTCTGTGCAACTGGCTGCTGGACTTCCTGACTGGCAGACCTCAGGCAGTGCGGGTCGCCAACAACACTTCCAGTACCATCATGCTGAACACTGGGGCCCCCCAAGGATGTGTGCTGAGCCCCCTCCTCTTCACGCTGCTGACCCACGACTGCATACCATCACACAACTCCAACCTCTTCATCAAGTTTGCAGACGACACGACTGTGGTGGGTCTCATTAGCAACAATGATGAGACTAACTACAGGAACGAGGTGAGCTGCCTGGCCAGGTGGTGCACAGACAACAATCTCTCCCTGAACGTGGAAAAGACAAAAGAGATTGTGGTCGATTACAGGAGAACTTACACCCAACACTCTCCGCTGTCCATCAATGGTGCGATCGTGGAGAGGGTAAGGAGCACCAAGTTTCTGGGTGTGCACATGACGGAAGATCTCTCCTGGTCCATCAACACTGCAGCACTAGCTAAGAAAGCTCAACAGCGTCTCTACTTTCTCCGTAAGCTGAGAAGAACCGGAGCCCCGACACCCATCATGCGCACCTTCTACAGAGGCACCATTGAGAGCATCCTGACCAGCTGCATCACTGTGTGGTACGGCGCCTGCAATGCGTCCTGCCAGAAAACTCTCCAGCGCATAGTGAGAGCAGCTGAGAAGATCGTTGGTGTCTCTCTCCCCCCCCTCCTGGACATTTACAACACCCGCCTCACACGAAAAGCAATCAACATTGCCCGTGACCCTACCCACCCGTCTCAGAGCTTCTTTAGTCTGCTACCATCAGGGAGGAGACTAAGGAGTCTCCAAGCCAGGACAAGCAGACTGAAGAACAGCTTCATCCATCAGGCGATCAGGAAGCTCAACTCTCTTCCAGCTCTGCCTCCCCTGTGCTCCTCGGTCTCTCCAACCGTCATACTCTGACTCCTTCATTTTTCACACACACTCGCACACACTCACTCTCTCACACACACACACACACACACACACACACACACACACACACACACACACACACGCTCTCAGACAAACACTCACAAAAACCTCACACACACACACACACACACACACGCGCTCTCAGACACACAACACTCACAATAACTCACACACTCACTCACTCACACATACACTTGCACCTGTCACTTTGTGCTCCAGGCACCATTGGTACTTTCACTACCTCAAACCGGTGGGAAAAAAGAAAAAGAAAAAAAAAAAAAAACATTCCTTGTTCTCACTGGATTTATTTCCCATTTTGTTTACTGATTCATATAGCTCATTATGCTGTCACTTGTCACTTTCTTTTCAACTAAAATAAGCACACTTGCACTATTCCAATTGCACTGTACCGTTTCTCTCCATAACTGCCTTCTGTGTTGTTAACTGTCCCTTTTTGCAGGATAGTAACTAAATTACCTCACCTCTGTTGCCTTTCTAAGTTTGTGTTATTTAAGCCTTTTTTTTTATTTATTTATTTATTTTTTTTAACCTCTTCAGTGTTATTTGTTAATAGGGCGAGAGTAACGTAATTTCGATTCTCTATATGTATGCACTGTACATGTAGCAGAATTGACAATAAAGTTGACTTTGACTTTGACTTTGAAACAGTGAAACATTCCACAGGTTTATAATACACCGCGGCCAAGTGAACCACGTTCCCGTCGAACGAAACGAGGCATAATCGTGGTGTTTGCTTCGGTTATGACACACCATAGTTTATTACCTGCTGTGGTAGATCTGAATATTTATTCAAACACAATAATAAAGCTTTATATCCTCAGGAGGGCTCAGTACATTGTTTTAGCGATAGTTTCACGGAAGCGAGTTCAGAACTAATCTAACCAAACCAAAAAAAAAAAACAAACATCCGAAGCTTCAAATAGAATGAACGAACTAATGAAATTGATATATATGTGTCATGCACACACAATCTGCGGCCGGCACTAGGACCCGGAAGTAAGTCGGCCGCCTACCAGGAAGTATAAGAGGAGTAAACAAACGGTGGCTTACCGCTCAGTCATTGAGTTCGGCCCATGTCGGTTAACGTTGGCTTTCTTCAAACCGTGAGTACTCACTGTGTTTTGGTTATCGTTTCTTGCCGTTGTGTGTGTATTTATAGGACGCGGGTTAAATTTGTGTTTTTCCCTTGCTCCACTTTTGTGAGAGTCCTTAAAGTAAATCGCGTGGTTATCCTGCCTACTCGCCGTTACTCCGCGTTTGGGTTTACCATCCACGCTACATTGGGCTAACCGCTAAAGCTACGTCTTCTGGTCACCTCAGGTTAGTTCATCTCTGACAGAATGACTGAGCCCCAAGCGGTAAACCCAGCGGAGCATGCGCGCCTATGCGGCGTGGTAGATCAGCATGCCGTGCTCATTAACGGTCTAACCGCGGAGCTCGCTACTCTGCGCCATAGTGTCCAAGACATCGCGGCCTTGCGCCGCGAGGTTGCGGAGCTCAGGTGGGAGAACGCGGATCTGCGGGCGGCCGTTGAGGGCGCGGCTAGCAGGCCTTCCGTCGCAGCGGCCGCGGCGCCGCATCAACCCCCCCCCCCCCCCACTGATGTTTTTCTTGCACTTCCAGAAAAATGGAATGGCACGGATGGGAGATGTGATGTGTTTTTGACAGCGCTTGATCTGGTGTTCGAGTTCAATGCCACCAAGTACTCCACCGATCGGCTACGCATCGCTCTCCTGGTCTCGTTGCTAACAGGGCAGGCAGCTGAGTGGGCCACGGCAGTGCTTAAATCCGATTCTGATACCGCCCATTCCTACAATGAATTCACCCGCCAGCTCAGATTGACTTTCGAACACCCAGCGGGCGAGGTGGAGACCGACACCAAACTATACCACCTGCGGCAGGGAGGATCGTCCGTGAGCCGGTACACAGCGGAATTCCGGACCCTCGCCGTGCAGACAAACTGGGGAGACGCCGCGCTCCGGACATCCTTCTACGAGGGACTGGCTTCCCGCATTAAAGACGAGCTCGCCGGGCGAGAACTTCCCGCCACACTCGAGGGGCTGATCCAACTGGCCTTGCGGATCGATCAGCGCCTTTTGTCTCGCCCGAAGCCAGCCCCGAGAACCCTGCCGCCTGCACCCGTCTTCTCCTACACCACCCCACGACCATCAGCGACCTTCACCAACCTCAATACTGGAACTGTCGCGTCTCCACCTCCTGCCGTGGTTGACACCGGAGCCGGGGAACCCATGCAATTAGGGCGCGCCTCCCTGACCGTAGCCGAACGTACACGCCGGTTTAGAGAAGGCCTGTGCGCGTATTGTGGGTCTCCAGAACATCATCGGGCGACCTGTCCACTGCGCCCGGGAAACGCCCATCCCCGGTGAGCGGAGGGAGACACTCACCGGGCCCACTCCTGATCTCCACCACTACTGACGCCACCTCATCTCGACTTACGGTTCAGGTATCCCTCCAGATTGGCCACAAACGAGTCCGAAGTACTGCGTTCATCGACTCCGGGGCAGCAGGTAACTTCATTGACTCTTCTTATGCCAAAAAATTGGGGGTAAAATTTGAGGCGTTATCCCAGCCTGTTCGGATCACCTCCGTCGACGGTCGCCCCCTATCTACCAGCCCAATCACCACCCAGACTCAACCCATCACCCTCCTCATCGATCAACACCACGAACAGATCAGATTTCACGTCACCTCCATCTCATCTCCTCCTATCATCCTGGGACACCCGTGGCTCCTGCAACACGATCCTCTCATTTCCTGGACACAACACCGGATTCTACAATGGGGCGCGACCTGCACCGAACTATGCCTAGGGGCGCCGGCTGGGACGTGCTCTAGGGAGTCCGAGGCCCCCGACGTCGACACCAACGCCATTCCCGAGTCCTATAGGGACCTGGCAGAAGTTTTTTGCAAGCGGCGGGCCATCCATCTTCCTCCACACCGCCCTTATGACCTCGCAATCGATCTACAACCAGGCGCAGTCCCACCCCGCGGCCACCTCTACTCTTTAACATCAACAGAGACGCAGGCGATGGAGGAATATATAACCAACGCCCTACGCCAGGGGACCATCAGGCCCTCCTCCTCACCTGCTGCCGCGGGGTTCTTCTTCGTAAAGAAGAGGGGGGGGTGAATTTCGCCCATGTGTCGACTATCGGGGGCTCAACAACATCACAATCAAAAACCGACACCCTCTGCCTCTTACCAACTCTGCCCTGGACGCCCTCTCTGGTGCCACCATCTTTACTAAGTTGGACCTCCGGAGCGCCTACAACTTGGTGCGCATTAGAGAGGGCGATGAGTGGAAGACGGCCTTCATCACCCCGACTGGACATTACGAAAGCCTCGTAATCCCCTTTGGACTGTGCAACGCCCCCGCCGCCTTCCAACACCTGATAAATGATGTTCTTCGAGACATGCTAGGGCGGTGGGCGTTTGCATATCTGGATGACATCCTCATTTACTCCCGTACCGCTGAGGAACATACCCAGCATGTCAGGGCGGTTCTAAAGAGATTACTCGCCCATCAGCTGTACTGTAAGTTGGAAAAGTGCGCTTTTCACGAGCGCTCCACCACGTTCCTGGGTTTTGTCATCTCGCCCCAGGGTGTGGCCATGGACCCGCAGAAGCTGGAAGTTGTGCGTCATTGGCCCCTACCCAAGACCCTCAAGCAACTTCAACGGTTTCTCGGGTTTGCGAATTTCTACCGTCGCTTTATCCGGGACTACAGTACAGTTGCCGCTCCCCTAACCGCTCTGACTCGTCCCTCCTCTCTCCCTTTCCGCCTCAACTCTACTGCCATCTCCGCCTTCAACAGTCTTTGTGACCGCTTTACCACCGCTCCCATCCTCCTCCATCCTGACACCAGTAAACCATTCGTTGTTGAGGTGGACGCTTCAGATGTGGGCGCTGGAGCCGTTCTCTCACAACGAGGTCCAGATCAGAAACTACACCCATGTAGTTTCTTCTCCAAAAAATTTGATACCACTCAGCAGCGATACGGGGTAGGGGACCGCGAGCTGCTGGCCATAAAGTGGGCTTTGGAGGAATGGCGTCACTGGCTCCAGGGCGCCAGGGAGCCATTCATCATCTGGACGGATCATCAAAACCTCATCACCATCAGAAGTCTGAAACAGCTCAACCCCAGACAGGCGCGATGGGCATTGTTCTTCGAACATTATAACTTCCACCTTTCATACCGCCCGGGCTCAAAAAACACCAAGGCAGATGCCCTCTCACGACAACTCGAGATGGAGCCACCCCGGGCGGACCCCGCGCCTGTCCTACCCTCCTCCAGAATCATCGCACCACTTCACCTGGATCTGGAAACAAGGGTCCGCCAGGCGCAGACCTTAGAGACCGAGCCGGCAGGTGTGCCGCCTGGACGACTCTACGTGCCCAACGCCATGAAGTCCGAGGTTCTTCAGTGGGGCCATTCGTCCACCATCGCAGGACACCAAGGCACACAGCGCACCCTACGGTTCCTCCAACGGGACTTCTGGTGGCCATCAATGGCGAAGAACGTCAAAGAGTTCGTTCAGGCGTGTCCAGTGTGCGCCCGGGCCAAGAACCTCAACCAGCCCCCCTCCGGAGATCTTCAACCTCTCCCGGTTCCTCGTCGGCCCTGGACGCACATTGCCGTCGACTTTGTCGTGGGCCTGCCGGTCTCGGACGGAAAGAACACCATCATGACCATCGTAGATCGGTTCTCTAAGGCCGTGCACTTGGTAGCCCTTGCCGGACTCCCGTCAGCCAAAGAAACAGCAGAGCTGATATTAGAGCACGTAGTCCGTCTGCATGGGTTCCCCAGGGACATCGTCTCGGACAGAGGGCCCCAGTTCACAGCCAGGTTCTGGAAAGCCTTCTGCCGTCTGATCAATTCAACCTGCAGTCTCTCATCTGGATACCACCCCCAGACTAACGGTCAGACGGAGCGGACCAACCAACAACTGGAGCGCTACTTGAGATGCTTTATTACCGATCGTCAGCGCTCCTGGGCTCGCTACCTCATCATGGCAGAACTTTCCCACAACCTCCACGTCTCATCAGCCACGAAGCTAAGCCCATTTGAGGTATGCCACGGCTTCCAACCCTCGATGTTCAACCATCAGGAACCGGAGGTTGATGTGCCGTCAGCCCAACAGTTGGTCCGCAGGTGTCGACGGCTGTGGACACAAGCCAACCGAGCCATCCAACAGGCCAACGCCCGCTACACCATTCAACATCGCCGTCGACACCCCCCGGGACGATTGTTCCACGTAGGTGACAAGGTATGGCTTTCCACCCAAAATCTTCACCTCCACACTGAGTCAAAGAAACTGTCACCTAGATTCATCGGCCCATACCGCATCACCCACCGGATAAACCCTGTCACCTACCGGCTCCAGCTGCCTGCGGCGCTCCGGATCCACCCAGTCTTCCACATCTCACAATTAAAGCCCTTCATCACATCACCCATGATTCCACCCTCCCCCCCTGCTCCTCCTCCCCGGATCATCGACGGTGGTCTCGCCTACACCGTGCGCCGGATCCTCGATTCGCGCCCTCGGGGCAGAGGTACGCAGTACCTGGTTGATTGGGAGGGCTACGGTCCCGAGGAGCGGTCTTGGATTCCGGCCCGGTTCATTCTCGACCCCGAACTAATCCAAGACTACCGTCGTAGGGTATCCTCCACCCCAGGACCGTCGGGAGTCGGTCCTGGACAGGGGGGTACTGTCATGCACACACAATCTGCGGCCGGCACTAGGACCCGGAAGTAAGTCGGCCGCCTACCAGGAAGTATAAGAGGAGTAAACAAACGGTGGCTTACCGCTCAGTCATTGCGTTCGGCCCATGTCGGTTAACGTTGGCTTTCTTCAAACCGTGAGTACTCACTGTGTTTTGGTTATCGTTTCTTGCCGTTGTGTGTGTATTTATAGGACGCGGGTTAAATTTGTGTTTTTCCCTTGCTCCACTTTTGTGAGAGTCCTTAAAGTAAATCGCGTGGTTATCCTGCCTACTCGCCGTTACTCCGCGTTTGGGTTTACCATCCACGCTACATTGGGCTAACCGCTAAAGCTACGTCTTCTGGTCACCTCAGGTTAGTTCATCTCTGACAATATGTAATTGATATACTGTATATACAGACGTGTGTGTGTCATTTTAATTCAAATGAACATTTTAATGCTTTCTGATACACTTTTCAACTTATCCACATACACTTATCAACACAAACTCTCCGTGCACGCACACACAATCTCTAAAAAATTTATATTAATAACATACATATACAAATAAACAAATGTAGGTGTAATAAAAGTAGTCGTGATGTCAGTACTCGCCC
This sequence comes from Channallabes apus, assembly GCA_030522415.1. Lineage (NCBI taxonomy): Eukaryota > Metazoa > Chordata > Actinopteri > Siluriformes > Clariidae > Channallabes > Channallabes apus. The sequence goes on from CM060104.1 coordinate 38,529,374, forward strand.
AGCAAACCAGCCTTTTGCAGCGGCTTAAAACGTATGAATTATCTTCAAATATACAAAAAAAAAGCGAAAAGACACTCGATTATTATGCATAGGTTATTTGTTTAATTCAAAAAGTTCATAAAAACACTTTAAAACGAGAGAAAAACTGTTAAAATCCTCGTTCGCCTTCTCAGCGTTAGGTAGCGAGTGACGTCATGATTTGAATCTGCGCGCCACCGGGGAAACATAGGGAACCTGACTTTCCCGGACCACCGGCTTTTAGATAAAGTCCTTCTATGCGCCATCTGGTGGATATTCAGTGAAGCACAACACATTTATTTTAAATTCCCGAATGTTGCCTCCGGCAAGTCGCGGCAAGCCGCGCGCTAAATTGCGGCATCCCGCGGGAAAACACGCGGGTTTTTAATGGCGACATCTGTATGTAACGGTAATTCCAGAAATAATAAAACAGGTACCTGGAAACAAAAAAGAATCTGACCAAACATGGAAAAATGACATGTTCTACCAATGGATGAAATTCACAGCTGAGTCTTTAACAAATAAGGACTGCATCGTATGTCATGACAGAAGTCATAAGCCCCCAAAAGTAGCGATAACACAAGGAACAAGGGAATGTATAGATGATCCAGAATATAGTGAATCAAGATTATGCCCTATCAGCTGTCTTTTACACTCAGCTGCAATAGATTATGGTCCAGAATGGATGCAGAATATAAGCAAATGCACGTATCATCCTGTAGAAACCATAGATGCTGTCCAACGAGAAATAACACCTGTGCAACAGACCTATCCTCTATGCATCTGTTCAGACGGAAGTATAGAAGTAGGAAATCTATCATTAAGCTGCAACGAAACACAGTCAGCAGCAGGTTTTTCCATAAAAATGAGACAGATATGCGACAATACAACAAGCGATATGCCATGCAGTGAGATAGTCAACGTACGACAACCAGACATAAGATTAGGTACAACACCCTTAGCTGACATATTTTGGTACTGTGATGGAACCACAGTTAGACAGACTCTACCAAAGGACTGGAACGGATGCTGTGCTCCAGTATTACTAGAAGGAGAACTAATTGTAATAGGATTGCAATTACAATTACGCAAAACAAAAGAAGCAAACGCGAGATAAAATTCTTGGACACGGTCGGAAGAGTTTGATAAAGAGGGAGGAATAACAGTAAGTTGGGATGGAATTCCACTTGGCGTACCAACTGAACATGAGGTTATAAACAGAGTTGGAGGAGCATTCACGACAATCTTCCTCCCATGGGTTCAAATTTCTAAAAACGCAAGGTGGATAATCTTACTATGGTACAATCAACAGAGATTTTGGAATCACACTTTAAGTGTTTTAGGATTAGTACAAGAACAATTCGACAGAACAACAATAATGACCATGCAAAATAGATTCGCCCTGGACACTATGCTAGCACCTCAACGAGGAGTGTGCGCTTTAATTGGAGAAGACTGCTGTACATACATTCCAAGACATACAGTCCCTGATGGTAATATAACCAAAATACTAAGAGCCATGCGAAATCTGAGAGATGAACATGTTAGAGTCACCCAAGAAGTACAGAAAACTACCACGTGGACCACTTGGTTTGACTGGTTTAATCCTTCTAATTGGTACGGACTACTTGTGAAACTAGGCACAATTGTTCTGATAGTGTTAGGAACCCTACTCATTGCATCTTGCTGCGTTATTCCCCTGGCAAGAGCAAGCATTCAGAAAATGGTAGGACAATATACAGTTGTTGTGGAATATCACGACCAGACGACACCATATGAGGATGAGGAAGAGGAGTCCATTTATATGCAAATGAAGTGAAAGAAGACCAACTACACTGCATAATGGACAATTGACTATATCCTTATTTATTACATGTATATTGAAAATTTATCTAGTGTAACAACATATTTTAATCCAACTTATTTAATCCATGTTTTAAGTAACCATATCAGAGAAAAAGTAGTATGAGTAGAAAAAGTATGTCTTGTATTTTGTGTTTTGTTTTTGTGTTTGTGTTTTGTTTCTGCTATACACGTATGTATTGCAGGATGGAACTGGTACCTGACCCAAGGTGGATAGTTTCCTGCACCGTCTGCTGTAACGCATGGAACGAGGTTGCGGAAAAGACCCCGAAGAAAAAATGGGCAGAGTTGAGACATGATCTCGTTGACTGGCATCCACAACGCACGATAGGGAACAAGGAATTCATCACCAATGCCAACGTCTTGACGAAGGACTTCAAATGGATCAAAGCAAGGACACAGGAGACGTTCAACCTAGACATGAGCACAGGACTTCATCTGGAAACCACTTCATATCAGCTTGGGAGACATCTGAAGTTAGGCATCTACAGAGGCATTGGGATCGAAGAGGATTGGGCTGCATATGATATTTGTGGGATAGTTGAATTTGACGATGTGTACATGGCAGCAACTAAGACCATAACCAAAGTAATGTTGGGGGATGACATCTTATGGAGAGATACACCGATATCCCTGCAGCGTGCGCTGGATGCTCTTCCAAAAGCCGATGAAGTGTGGTTAGACTTTTTGCGCTTAGAGACGGGCAGGATAAACCGCATTCCACTATCTCAGCTGGCAAGCTGTAAGGACCTGTATGTGATCGAATTCACGGACGAGGATCATAAGACCTGGACTGAAGAGGGGTCTGAAAATCTCGTCACACTATCTTTAACTTACAGGGACCCTAATGGACTGCTTAAATGGCTTTGATGGTTTTAAATGTTTGTCATATATGTATTATTATACAGGATAAGGGCCTGGTGATGTATACACTGTCGAGCACAAAAAAGCTGGCAAGGTGTGGAATTTTTCCTTCTGAATTGGCTATACTGAAGGTTTTTTCGCCCACCTCTGGACTCATCATATTATAACCATTGCATGCTTATTATATTCTCATATATGTTTATGCTTATATTTACTCATTTTCAATTGTTTTTCCTAAATGGTGTAACATCGGTACCTCCGCGGCCCGGGGAAATAAGATCTGGGTCTCCGGATTATTGAGCTGACACTTTGTCCCCACCTAGTGTGTCAACATTGGTATGTCTCCCTAATCACAAGAACACCTACACCTGTGTCCTATCCTGTTGTGTCCTTATTTAAGCCGGTCGAGCCCGTAGCGTCTCGTCCGTTCACAGTTGTGTGTCTATGTGTTTGTCACGGTCTGTGTCCCTCTCCCCGTTAAAAGTGCTGTCATCTCTCCCTCACAGCGATAAGCCAGCCCGATCACAGGACTCAAAGAAGTACACCTGTCGGGCCCAGCAAAGTGCGCTTGGAAGCCGTTCCAGGCAGTTTTGGACCTGACGCGCGGCCGAGGGCCGTTTGGGACTTCGAGGGGCTACCCACACGGGGAGTGTGTGGTAGGCTTGGGTTTTGTTTGACGTTCATTTTGTTTTGTTTCTTGATAAATTTAAGTAATTACGAAAAAAGAAAAGAAAAGAGCTTCTTCGGTACAGAAGAAGAAAGAGACTTTTTTTGAGTTAACGAGGAATTAATAAAGACGAGTTCTGAACATTCTCCTGCGTCTGCGTCCGCCTTTCTACATCATAGCAGAACATGACAGATGAACGGACCTACCAGGACGCAGCAGGAGTGCCCCTGCCTGATGACGCGCGGTTTCACCGGTACCTGCGCGAACAGCAGCAGTAAATCGGTACCCTAGCCCGGGCTGTTCATGACCTCGCCTGCAGCGTTTCTCAACTGGCAACCGCTCGATCACCACCTGCATCTCCACCACGACCACCTGCGCCAGCGGCCCCTCGCCCAACACCTCCCGAACGATACGGGGGAGATCCTGAAGGGTGCAAACGATTTTTGCTGGCATGCGAGCTGTACCTCACAGATTACCCAAACATGACTGATCAGCAAAAAGTGAGCTTCCTCACTCAGCACCTAACCGGACAAGCCCTGGAGTGGGCCATGGCAGTGTGGAGTGCAGGGGGACCTACCGTCACGCGGTATCACCGGATCGTCGAGGCGCTCCGCGCCGTTTTCGACCACCCGGACCAGGGCCGATCAGGTGAGCAGCAGCTGCTGAAGGTCCGCCAAGGGCAGGGACCCGTGTCCGACTACGCCGTCCGGTTTCAGGTCCTCGCGGCGGAAAGCGGGTGGTGTGAAAAGAGCCTGCTGGCTCGATTCCGAGATGGGCTCAACGCTGAGATCCAAATGGAGCTGGCGTGCCGGGATGTTGAGCTTAGTCTCGAGGACACCATCTCCCTCGCCATCAAGCTCGACCAGCACCTGCACCAGCAACAGCGGCGTCCACCACTACGCCCCTTGAGGCGATCTGAAAATGTCGGTAGGGGGCCTGCTCTCCAGCCGCTGCCACCTGGTCGGGAGGAGCCTCCGGCAAGCGCCATGGAGATCGGGGCATCACATCTCACCGCTGCGGAGCGCGCCAGAAGATTGAAGGCGGGGCTATGTCTGTACTGTGGGAGAGACGGGCACAAAATCAGTTCCTGCCCATCGTTGAATGTAACTGAGAGCACCCCACTTCGCACCCCTTTACCTTTTTGTTTACCTGCCATAATATAATTTAATAACACTACCTTGTCTGTTTCTCCTTTAATAGATTCGGGATCGGCCGGCAATCTCATCTCTACATCTCTTCTTTCCGCGCTGCGAGCTCCCGTGTCGAAGCTTCCGCATCCGATAACAATCAAAGCACTGGATGGCAACACGTTAAAGCACTCGCCGTTGAAAACAATGTCTGCGCCCCTTCGGTTAACTTTCCCCGGTCACTCTGAAGAAATACAGTTTTTTGTAATCTCTCAGGCTGATCCTTCCGTCGTACTGGGCCTCCCTTGGCTCAGCCTTCATAACCCGAAATTCGATTGGGCTCAGCCTCGCATCCTCTCATGGTCCCACCGGTGCGCGCAAACATGTACACCACCCACGTTGGTGGTCCAAACTACTACCATAGAAAGCCCGACCTGCCAGGTATCCACTAGTGTGCCCCCAGTGTATGCGAAGTTTCACGATGTGTTTAGTGTTAGGGCAGCAGCGAGACTTCCTCCCCATCGTCCGTGGGATTGTGCCATTGAGCTCCTGCCGGGGAAGGCACCGCCTTATGCACGTATCTACCCGTTGTCACTGGACGAAACCAGGGCGATGGAGGGGTACGTGGACGAGGCTCTCCGACAGGGGCTCATTAGCAGATCCACGTCACCCGCCTCGGCTGGCTTCTTTTTTATTGAGAAAAAAGGCGGGGGTCTTCGTCCCTGCATAGATTATAGAGGACTCAATGCTGTAACAGTAAAATACAAGCACCCACTGCCACTGGTTCCGGCCGCTATCGACCAGCTCCGCGGCGCCTTCATCTTCACAAAACTCGATCTCCGCAGCGCATATAATCTCGTTCGTGTGCGTAAGGGCGACGAGTGGAAGACCGCGTTTAGCATCTCATCTGGACATTATCAGTATAATGTTATGTCATATGGGCTGGTAAACGCGCCTGCGGTGTTTCAGGGGTTCATGAACGACGTGTTTCGGGATATGTTGAACCGATATGTGATAGTATATCTGGATGATATTCTAGTGTACTCGAGGTCATATTCAGAGCACGTCGCTCAGGTGACCGCCGTCCTTCGCCGGCTGCGCGCACACGGGCTCTATGCGAAGGCGGAGAAGTGCGAGTTCCATAAAAAGGAGATCGCCTTTCTCGGCTACCGCATAGGGCCACTGGGGGTCGAGATGGAGATCGCTAAGGTAGAGGGCGGTAACACAATGGCCGGTGCCTCGGTCAGTAAAGGCGCTACAGAGCTTTCTCGGGTTTGCCAATTTCTACAGGCGCTTTATTCGCAACTTGCTGCAACTTTATTGCCCACCATGCTGAAGGGGAAGCCCAAGAAGTTGAAGGCGCTCTCCGCGGAAGCGGAGAACGCTTTCAACACCTTAAAACGGGCCTTTACCACTGCACCCGTTTTACGGCTTCCGGATCCCGAGAAGCCATTCATCGTCGAGGTAGACGCCTCAGAGGTGGGATTAGGGGCGGTATTATCTCAGCGCCATGGGAAACCCGAGAAACTTCACCCCTGTGCTTTTTTTTCGAGAAAACTGACGTCAGCAGAGCAAAATTATGATATCGGCAATAGAGAACTGCTCGCAGTGAAGGCGGCGTTAGAGGAATGGCGACATTGGTTAGAGGGAGCCAAATACCCATTCGTTGTGTACACTGATCACTGCAACCTCAAATACATCCAACAAGCTAAAAGGCTAAACCCACGACAAGCCCGATGGTCATTGTTCTTCACACGGTTTCGCTTTCATATCACCTACCGGCCCGGATCAAAAAATAAGAAAGCCGATGCATTATCCCGCTGTTACCCAGCGGCCCCATCATCAATGAAACCTGAACCAATTCTCCCCGCGCCGCTCGTGATCGCCCCGGTGACGTGGGAATGGGACGCGGAGATCGCCCGGCAGGTGCAGGCAGATCCTGCGCCCTCCGGGTGCCCTCCGGGCCGGATCTATGTCCCCGGGGCGCTGCAAAAGGGTGTCGTGGGCACGGCTCACACGAGTGTGGCCTCGGGACATCCCGGGATAACACGCACCTTTCAAAACATCGCACGTAAATACTGGTGGCCGGGAATGAGGGAAACTGTGCGGAGAGTGGTTTCGTCATGTGCGGTATGCGCTACAACTAAAACATCTCGTAGCCTACCCGTTGGTAAACTAATGCCCCTACCGACACCAGACCGGCCGTGGTCGCACATAGCGGTCGACTTCGTCACGGACCTGCCGGTGTCCCAAGGGTACACGACTGTATTGGTGGTTGTAGACAGATTCTCTAAGGGGTGTCGGTTCATTCCATTTGGCTCTCCCCCTACTGCTGCCCAGGGAACAGAGGCCCTTTTTTCAACAGTGTTTCGCCACTACGGCATGCCCGAAGATATTGTTTCAGATCGTGGTCTTGGGACTTCGAGGGGCTACCCACACGGGGAGTGTGTGGTAGGCTTGGGTTTTGTTTGACGTTCATTTTGTTTTGTTTCTTGATAAATTTAAGTAATTACGAAAAAAGAAAAGAAAAGAGCTTCTTCGGTACAGAAGAAGAAAGAGACTTTTTTTCAGTTAACGAGGAATTAATAAAGACGAGTTCTGAACATTCTCCTGTGTCTGCGTCTGCCTTTCTACATCATAGCAGAACATGACAAATGGATGGTTTAGTGAGGGGTAATATGTAAGGTTAGGTTGAATATGTAAGGTTGTAAGGTTTTGAAAGTTCTTTGAAAGTTCTACACTTTTAGGTTTCTTTGCTTAAGCTTTAATTATATTTAAATTTAAGTAATATGTAAAACTTTATATGTAAGATGATGAATATGTAACGTTGTAAGGTTAAAAGTCACAGAGGGGGAAATATGTAAGCATATTTTAATTACATATATTTGTGCATGGCGGCACGGTGGTGTAGTGGTTAGCACTGTCGCCTTGCACCTCCAGGGTCTGGGTTCGATTCCCCGGCCAGGCTTGATTCCCGTCTCTGTGTGCATGGAATTTGCATGTTCTCCCCGTGCTTGGTGGGTTTCCTCCGGGTTCTCCAGTTTCCTCCCACAATCCAAAGATATGCAGGTTAGGCTAATTGGCGTTCCCAAATTGCCCGTAGTGTGTGAATGGATGGGTGAATGTGTGTGTGTGTGTGCCCTGCGATGGATTGGCACCCTGTCCAGGGTGTACCCTGCCTTGTGCCCGAAAGCCTCCTGGGATAGGCTCCAGGCCCCCCGCGACCCTAATCACAGGATAAAGCGGAATAGAAGATGAATGAATGAATGAATATTTGTGCATGCAGTAATATTACAGAAAACTATTGATTTTATCTTATTGATGTAAGATGAAGTGAACAGAGTTGAGCCAAGGACAATGTGATGTCATAGTACCAAAGACATCATGTGATGTTCAGTATACAGTATGTACCCAATAAACCTTAGACTGGCAGCCATCTTAGAGACTTCATAGTAACCCTAGAAACGACACCAGATCAGCAGATATGACACAGCCCCAGACATGATGTAATCTCAGACATGGGGTGATCTTAACTGTGATGTAACAGGCATTGGCTACTTAACTGTGATTTAACAGGCATTGGACACACAAGCCACATGTCAAATTAAATAACCAAAAAAAAACACACACACACATACAGTGATATGAATAATAAGTTTAATAAAGAAATAGACACAAAATAGTATGTGTATCTACATAGTGAATATTATACAATACAAAGTATTAGGCCCAACATAAAAAAAGTCTTAAAAACACACAGGGCCTGGGTAAGCATCAGTAGCAAAATAAAATGCATAAGAAGTCAATTAGCAAAACCTCCTGTTTGAGGAAGGGCAACACTAATTTAAAAATCAGTGAAAGGAAATAGAAACAGAAATGCCGTGATTTGGATTTGGCACAGGTGCGGAAGGAAAATCTGTTTGGGTACCAACAGACACTTTAACATCGGTCTGGGTGCCAACACTTACGTGACAAACAGGTCTTAAGAGTAGCGGAGCTGGCGTTGTAGATTCAGGTCGTACAGGCCTAAAAGAAAATGGATAAGGGCTATCTGCACGCGGCCTCTTAGAAGGACCCGGGTTGGGATCAACATTCTTGGAAAAAGTGAGCCCTGTCTCCTCTAGGAACTGCAGTAACGAAGCAGATGGCTCGGGCTCATCCTCAGTAAAACTCACCGAGGCCCGGTCCATGACAGGTTCAGTAGGAGTATAGTCAGTAGGACTGTGAGCCAGACTGCTCTGGCTGTCCGAGTCGTCCAAAGCGACGTGGTGATCATTCGTGCAGATGCGATTAGCTATAAGAATAAAAATAGAGGATAAAAATAGGTAAATACAAACCGGATTCCAAAAAAGTTGGGACACTAAACAAATTGTGAATATAAACTGAATGCAATGATGTGGAGATGGCAAATGTCAATATTTTATTCAGAATAGAACATAGATGACAGATCAAAAGTTTAATCCGAGAAAATGTATCATTTTAAAGGAAAAATATGTTGATTCCAAATTTCACGGTGTCAACAAATCCCAAAAAAGTTGGGACAAGTAGCAATAAGAGGCTGGAAAAGGTAAATTTGAGTATAACGAAGTGCTGGAACACCAATTAACAGTAATTAGGTTAATTGGCAACATGATTGGGTATAAAAAGAGCTTCTCAGAGTGGCAGTGTCTCTCAGAAGCCAAGATGGGTAGAGGATCACCAATTCCCACAATGTTGCACATAAAGATAGTGGAGCAATATCACAAAGGCGAAAAATTGCAAAGACTTTGCAGTTATCATCATCAACTGTGCATAATATCATCCGAAGATTCAGAGAATCTGGAACAATCTCTGTGCGTAAGGGTCAAGGGCGTAAAACCATACTGGATGCCCGTGATCTCCGGGCCCTTAAACGACACTGCACCACAAACAGGAATGCTACTGTAAAGGAAATCACAGAATGGGCTCAGGAATACTTCCAGAAACCATTGTCAGTGAACACAATCCACCGTGCCATCCGCCGTTGCCAGCTGAAACTCTACAGTGCAAAGAAGAAGCCATTTCTAAGCAAGATCCACAAGCACAGGCGTTTTCATTGGGCCAGGGATCATTTAAAATGGAGTGTGGCAAAATGGAAGACTGTTCTGTGGTCAGACGAGTCACGATTCGAAGTTCTTGTTGGAAATGTGGGATGTCATGTCATCCGGACCAAAGAGGACAAGGACAACCCAAGTTGTTATCAACGCTCAGTTCAGAAGCCTGCATCTCTGATGGTATGGGGTTGCATGAGTGCATGTGGCATGGGCAGCTTGCATGTCTGGAAAGGCACCATCAATGCAGAAAAATATATTCAGGTTCTAGAACAACATATGCTCCCATCCAGACATCATCTCTTTCAGGGAAGACCCTGCATTTTTCAACAAGATAATGCCAGACCACATTCTGCATCAATCACAACATCATGGCTGCGTAGGAGAAGGATCCAGGTACTGAAATGGCCAGTTTGCAGTCCAGATCTTTCCCCTATAGAGAACATATGGCGCATCATAAAGAGGAAGGTGCGACAAAGAAGGCCCAAGACGATTGAACAGTTGGAGGGAGCATTCCTATTTCTAAACTTGAGAAACTGGTCTCCTCGGTCCCCAGACGTCTGTTGAGTGTTGTAAGAAGAAGGGGAGATGCCACACAGTGGTGAAAATAGCCTTGTCCCAACTTTTTTGGAATTTGTTGACACCATGACATTTTGATTCACCATATTTTTTCCTTAAAATTATAAATTTTCTCAGTTTAAACTTTTGTTCCGTGATTTATGTTCTATTCTGAATAAAATATTGACATTTGCCATCTCAACATCATTACATTCAATTCAATTCAATTCAGTTTTATTTGTATAGCGCTTTTAACAATTGACATTGTCTCAAAACAGCTTTACACAATCAAAAGAATTATTTAAGTTTGTATGGAATGTGAATATGTATGAATCAAAATGTTCAGATATTCCCTGGCGCGCAAGCCCGAGGGCGACAGTGGCAAGGAAAAACTCCCTGAGACGGTAATAGGAAGAAACCTTGAGAGGAACCAGACTCGACAGGGAACCCATCCTCATCTGGGTGAAACAGATAGCAGGAAATGATCTGCATTTGTACAGTGCTAAGTGTTAGGTTCAGCTATAATAGTTGATGTTAATTGATGTTATAATACTTGATGTAAAATGGAGTCCAGTAGTTATTCGAGACTCAGATAGACTTGTAGAAAGTTCCAGTCCTGAACTATCGAATTGTCAAGTCCTCAGAGAAACAGCTGACAACACCAGTCGAGGCCAGAACCATCTTCTAAGTATAGAGAATCATCCCCAGACACCAGACGCATCCTAAAGAGACACACGGGGCATCCATGCGATGAGACCTCCAACCAGAAACCGGGCACCAGGATGGATCAGACAGGTCCGGAGGGCAGAGGGAGTCTGGATCACTGGCAGCTCAGGAACCACATGTGTAGCTCGACAGAGAGAGAGAGAGAAAGAGTGAAAGGGGGAGACAGGGGGAGAGAGGAAAGAGAAAGAGGGGGAGGAAGAGAAGAGGAGGAGAGATTGCAATTAGGTATGGTCACAGTCACAATGTCTAATGTGAATGTATATTTACTGTAGAGTGCAAGCAGGGACTCCGGCAGGACTAACTATGACAGCATAACTAAAAGGGAGAGCCAGAAGGAAACACAAACATGAGGGCTCCCTGAGATGTAAAGCAAACAATCACCTCACCGTCAACAAACCTGAGTGATCAAATGAGACTGAGGAAGACAGCATCTAAAACATACCAGTTCACCATAATACTCTACGTCCATGAGTCCCCCAGATCTGCTCCTTTACCTTATGGCAAATCTATTTATAAAAATGCTTGGCTAAATAAATAGGTTTTTAGCCTAGACTTAAACACTGAGACTGTGTCTGAGTCCCGAACACTATTTGGAAGACTATTCCATAATTTTGGGGCTTTGTAAGAAAAAGCTCTGCCCCCAGCTGTAGTTTTCATAATACGCGGTACTGATAAGCAGCCTGCATCCTTTGACCGAAGTAGGCGTGGCGGATCGTAAGACACTAGCAGTTCGCTCAGATACTGCGGCGCGAGACCATTTAATGCCTTATATGTCAAGAGTAGTATTTTAAAATCAATGCGAAATTTCACAGGGAGCCAATGCAGTGAAGATAGGATAGGGGTGATGTGCTCATATCTTCTGGTTCTAGTGAGGACTCTCGCTGCTGCATTTTGGACTAGCTGAAGCTTGTTTATGCACCTAACTGAACAACCAGACAGTAAGTCTACATTCAGTTTTTATTCACAATTTGTTTAGTGTCCCAACTTTTTTGGAATCCGGTTTGTACAATAAAAGTCACAAACTTAGACAAATAATTAAAATAACATGTAGAAGATGCTTACCCATGGCCTGTCTCTTGAAAACTGTAGTGTAAAGCGGAAGGACCAAGAATTTATAGCAGACGTAAGCGCCACCCCAATATTTTTTAAGTTGAACAACAAAAGTGAAAAGATAATGGAAACTAATTTGAAAGGAAAATAAGTTATATTGGAAGCAAAATTTGGTAAAAGATGGAGTTTCACCCTCAATAGCTGCTGCTTTGTTTTGGGGAAAGCCTGTCATGCTTTCACAACGTTCAATTGTCTTCCATTGAAACGCTGCCCGTAGACCAGCTACACAGCATTGTTGTGTTGTTGAGGTAAAACCTGAGCATAGTCCCTGAATGAAGGTCTGAACTCAAGGTCATTTCAACATCTTCAAAAAAATTATTTTCTTTACATGCTGATGAGAATGGCTGAGCTTCTGGTTGCCGATAGGACATGCATGTAAACCTGTCGGTGTTCATGGTTCAAAGGTTTATTTCAACTTTCTGTCTCTATTCTACAGCAATGCCTATAGATGGCTGCAGAGGGGGCTCTTGACCGTACTTCGCTGTGTTGTTAAGGTAAAACGTTGGAGTGGTTCTGGCGTGAAGCATAGAAATCCTGAGCTTAAGCCTACAGATACTCTTGCAGATATTGGAACTATCCAATAAGGTGTCCCAGTACTTATTTGAATGCAGAAGAGCAGGCCTCAGTTGGTGTTGGGATCATTATGCATGAAATCTGGTCATTTCCTTAGATTCTAGGCTTCAATCTACATGAGTGTCTTGATTTTACAGCCCTGCCAAAAGATAGTTGCAGGGTGAAAGAAAATAAAAGCGTTGTTTCGTGGAGGAGGTCGAACCTGGCCACGGTTAACTGGAGAAAGAACTGGAGAAAGAAACCATGAAAAGAGAAACGTGTCATAGCATAATTAAACCCTGACCGACACCGGACGCATGCGCAAGCGTTTGGTAGTAGTGGACGAGTGGTCACCGCAATGGTCTTGAAATCCATTGGTGACTACCCGTGCAGGTTTGCATCCTGACGATTACGTCCTTTGTTTAAAACGTCAAAGGCCAGGTGAAACCCGCTGTGGCTGTGACATGTCGTCAGTAGCCCAAATCTGAGCATTTTGCTCATCTGAGAGGCACCGTGTGTCATTGACACGAGTGCCTTTTTGTCCTCAATAGCTGCTGCTTGGTTGGAGAAATACTGTCACGTTTTCTCAATGTTGAACTGTCGTCCATCGAAACTCTGCCCGTAGCCATTCGATCGGTTATATGACTACGTGGCGAGCGACCTGAAGTCCATCCAAGGCGTTGAAGTCCATGCAAGACGACCTCAGTACAATCCACAGTGTCAGGATGGCCGAGCGGTCTAAGGCGCTGTGTTCAGGTCGCAGTCTCTCCTGGAGGCGTGGGTTCGAATCCCACTTCTGACAAGAGCAACTCCTATTTGTTGAGTGTAGGAAATCATTTATGGATCTGTATCAAAAATCTCACGGTCTCACAGAATAGCTTCCCTTACAAGTAAACAAGGTTGTGTCTTTCTTCATCAAGTGCTTGCTTTGTCAATTTTTTGCTAGATCTAGGCTACCTGGTTGTGTTGTTGAGGTAAAGCCCCAAGCAGGCTACCAAAATGAAGGCTACAAGTTCTGAACTGAACTACCTTTTCACAGATACTACAAAAATTATTTTGAGTTGTCCAAGCACACGTTTGAATGCAGAAGTGAAAGACTCAGCTTCTGGTTGATGAAGGGGTGTCAAAAGCTTTCATTGTTGAGGATCCAAAGGTTTATTTCATCTTTCTAACTGTATTTTGCAGCAGTGCCCATAGATGGTTGCTGAGGGTGCTCTCTAAGCTGCTTTGCTGATTTGCAAAGGTAAAACGTAGGCATGGTTCCTGTCTGAAGCCTACAAATCCAGAACTTAAGCAAACAGTTATGCTTGCGCGTGATGGAAAGATTCACTGAGGTTTCCCATTACAGATTCCAATGCAGAAGAAGGCGTCACTTGGTGTTTGACAAAATATGCATGAAATCTGGTCATTTCATTTGATTCTATGGTTCGTTTTACATGGCGAACAGTGAGACAAAGAATAAAACTTATTTTGGGGAGGAGGTCAAGTCTGGCGACAGCAACTACCTGGAGACATGAAATCATTAAATGAGAAGTGGCAAAAGCGTATTCACCCGCACTGAAGGTGCCCACATATGGTAGTCGTGGCCGAGTGGTTAAGGCGATGGACTAGAAATCCATTGGGGTCTCCCCTCGCAGGTTCAAATCCTGCCGATTACGTCTATTATTTGTTGCAAGACATTCATATTGCATCTCGGTGTGTTGTGGCAATGATTTGTGAAGTGGATGCCAAAGCCGAGCAGCTCGATTATGTTCGTAAGACTGTGAGCTGTGACAAAATTCCGTCAAGCAGTTAATAGCTGCTGTTTTGTTGGCGAAATAATAGTGACATCCGGTCACGTTTTCACCCACAATAGCTGCTGCTTGGTTTTGGGGAAAGCCTGTCATGCTTTCACAACGTTCAATTGTCTTCCATTGAAACGCTGCCTGTAGACCAGCTACACAGCATTGTTGTGTTGTTGAGGTAAAACCTGAGCATAGTCCCTGAATGAAGCTCTGAACTCAAGGTCATTTCTACATCTTCAAAAAAATCATTTTCTTTACATGCTGATGAGAATGGCTGAGCTTCTGGTTGCCGATAGGACATGCATGCAAACCAGTCGGTGTTCATGGTTCAAAGGTTTATTTCAACTTTCTGTCTCTATTCTACAGCAATGCCTATAGATGCCTGCAGAGTGTGCTCCTGACCGTACTTCGCTGTGTTGTTAAGGTAAAACGTTGGAATGGTTCTGGCGTGAAGCATAGAAATCCTGCGCTTAAGCCTACAGATACTCTTGCAGATATTGGAACTATCCAATAAGGTTTCCCAGTACTTATTTGAATGCAGAAGAGCAGGCCTCAGTTGGTGTTGGGATCATTATGCATGAAATCTGGTCATTTCCTTAGATTCTAGGCTTCAATCTACACGAGTGTCTTGATTTTACAGCACTGCCAAAAGATAGTTGCAGGGTGAAAGAAAATAAAAGCGTTGTTTCATGGAGGAGGTCGAACCTGGCCACGGTTAACTGGAGAAAGAACTGGAGAAAGAAACCATGAAAAGAGAAACGTGTCATAGCATAATTAAACCCTGACCGACACCAGACGCATGCGCAAGCGTTTGGTAGTAGTGGACGAGTGGTCACCGCAATGGTCTTGAAACCCATTGATTACTACCCGTGCAGGTTTGCATCCTGACGATTACGTCCTTTGTTTAAAGCGACAAAGGCCAGGTGAAACCCGCTGTGGCTGTGACATGTCGTCAGTACCCGAAATCTGAGCATTTTGCTCATCTGAGAGGCACCGTGTGTCATTGACACGATTGCCTTTTTGTCCTCAATAGCTGCTGCTTGGTTGTAGAAATACTGTAATGTTTTCTCAACGTTGAACTGTCGTCCATTGAAACTCTGCCCGTAGCCATTCGATCGGTTATATGACTACGTGGCGAGCGACCTGAAGTCCATCCAAGGCGTTGAAGTCCATGCAAGACGACCTCAGTACAATCAACAGTGTCAGGAGGGCCGAGCGGTCTAAGGCGCTGTGTTCAGGTCGCAGTCTCTCCTGGAGGCGTGGGTTCGAATCCCACTTCTGACAAGAGCAACTCCTATTTGTTGAGTGTAGGAAATCATTTATGGATCTGTATCAAAAATCTCACGGTCTCACAGAATAGCTTCCCTTACAAGTAAACAAGGTTGTGTCTTTCTTCATCAAGTGCTTGCTTTGTCAATTTTTTGCTAGATCTAGGCTACCTGGTTGTGTTGTTGAGGTAAAGCCCCAAGCAGGCTACCAAAATGAAGGCTACAAGTTCTGAACTGAACTACCTTTTCACAGATACTACAAAAATTATTTTGAGTTGTCCAAGCACACGTTTGAATGCAGAAGTGAAAGACTCAGCTTCTGGTTGATGAAGGGGTGTCAAAAGCTTTCATTGTTGAGGATCCAAAGGTTTATTTCATCTTTCTAACTGTATTTTGCAGCAGTGCCCATAGATGGTTGCTGAGGGTGCTCTCTAAGCTGCTTTGCTGATTTGCAAAGGTAAAACGTAGGCATGGTTCCTGTCTGAAGCCTACAAATCCAGAACTTAAGCAAACAGTTATGCTTGCGCGTGATGGAAAGATTCACTGAGGTTTCCCATTACAGATTCCAATGCAGAAGAAGGCGTCACTTGGTGTTTGACAAAATATGCATGAAATCTGGTCATTTCATTTGATTCTATGGTTCGTTTTACATGGCGAACAGTGAGACAAAGAATAAAACTTATTTTGGGGAGGAGGTCAAGTCTGGCGACAGCAACTACCTGAAGACATGAAATCATTAAATGAGAAGTGGCAAAAGCGTATTCACCCGCACTGAAGGTGCCCACATAGGGTAGTCGTGGCCGAGTGGTTAAGGCGATGGACTAGAAATCCATTGGGGTCTCCCCTCGCAGGTTCAAATCCTGCCGATTACGTCTATTATTTGTTGCAAGACATTCATATTGCATCTCGGTGTGTTGTGGCAATGATTTGTGAAGTGGATGCCAAAGCCGAGCAGCTCGATTATCTTCGTAAGACTGTGAGCTGTGACAAAATTCCGTCAAGCAGTTAATAGCTGCTGTTTTGTTGGCGAAATAATAGTGACATCCGGTCACGTTTTCACCCACAATAGCTGCTGCTTGGTTTTGGGGAAAGCCTGTCATGCTTTCACAACGTTCAATTGTCTTCCATTGAAACGCTGCCCGTAGACCAGCTACACAGCATTGTTGTGTTGTTGAGGTAAAACCTGAGCATAGTCCCTGAATGAAGCTCTGAACTCAAGGTCATTTCTACATCTTCAAAAAAATTATTTTCTTTACATGCTGATGAGAATGGCTGAGCTTCTGGTTGCCGATAGGACATGCATGCAAACCAGTCGGTGTTCATGGTTCAAAGGTTTATTTCAACTTTCTGTCTCTATTCTACAGCAATGCCTATAGATGCCTGCAGAGTGTGCTCCTGACCGTACTTCGCTGTGTTGTTAAGGTAAAACGTTGGAATGGTTCTGGCGTGAAGCATAGAAATCCTGCGCTTAAGCCTACAGATAGTCTTGCAGATATTGGAACTATCCAATAAGGTTTCCCAGTACTTATTTGAATGCAGAAGAGCAGGCCTCAGTTGGTGTTGGGATCATTATGCATGAAATCTGGTCATTTCCTTAGATTCTAGGCTTCAATCTACATGAGTGTCTTGATTTTACAGCACTGCCAAAAGATAGTTGCAGGGTGAAAGAAAATAAAAGCGTTGTTTCATGGAGGAGGTCGAACCTGGCCACGGTTAACTGGAGAAAGAACTGGAGAAAGAAACCATGAAAAGAGAAACGTGTCATAGCATAATTAAACCCTGACCGACACCAGACGCATGCGCAAGCGTTTGGTAGTAGTGGACGAGTGGTCACCGCAATGGTCTTGAAACCCATTGATGACTACCCGTGCAGGTTTGCATCCTGACGATTACGTCCTTTGTTTAAAGCCACAAAGGCCAGGTGAAACCCGCTGTGGCAGTGACATGTCGTCAGTAGCCCAAATCTGAGCATTTTGCTCATCTGAGAGGCACCGTGTGTCATTGACACGATTGCCTTTTTGTCCTCAATAGCTGCTGCTTGGTTGGAGAAATACTGTCACGTTTTCTCAACGTTGAACTGTCGTCCATTGAAACTCTGCCCGTAGCCATTCGATCGGTTATATGACTACGTGGCGAGCGACCTGAAGTCCATCCAAGGCGTTGAAGTCCATGCAAGACGACCTCAGTACAATCCACAGTGTCAGGATGGCCGAGCGGTCTAAGGCGCTGTGTTCAGGTCGCAGTCTCTCCTGGAGGCGTGGGTTCGAATCCCACTTCTGACAAGAGCAACTCCTATTTGTTGAGTGTAGGAAATCATTTATGGATCTGTATCAAAAATCTCACGGTCTCACAGAATAGCTTCCCTTACAAGTAAACAAGGTTGTGTCTTTCTTCATCAAGTGCTTGCTTTGTCAATTTTTTGCTAGATCTAGGCTACCTGGTTGTGTTGTTGAGGTAAAGCCCCAAGCAGGCTACCAAAATGAAGGCTACAAGTTCTGAACTGAACTACCTTTTCACAGATACTACAAAAATTATTTTGAGTTGTCCAAGCACACGTTTGAATGCAGAAGTGAAAGACTCAGCTTCTGGTTGATGAAGGGGTGTCAAAAGCTTTCATTGTTGAGGATCCAAAGGTTTATTTCATCTTTCTAACTGTATTTTGCAGCAGTGCCCATAGATGGTTGCTGAGGGTGCTCTCTAAGCTGCTTTGCTGATTTGCAAAGGTAAAACGTAGGCATGGTTCCTGTCTGAAGCCTACAAATCCAGAACTTAAGCAAACAGTTATGCTTGCGCGTGATGGAAAGATTCACTGAGGTTTCCCATTACAGATTCCAATGCAGAAGAAGGCGTCACTTGGTGTTTGACAAAATATGCATGAAATCTGGTCATTTCATTTGATTCTATGGTTCGTTTTACATGGCGAACAGTGAGACAAAGAATAAAACTTATTTTGGGGAGGAGGTCAAGTCTGGCGACAGCAACTACCTGAAGACATGAAATCATTAAATGAGAAGTGGCAAAAGCGTATTCACCCGCACTGAAGGTGCCCACATAGGGTAGTCGTGGCCGAGTGGTTAAGGCGATGGACTAGAAATCCATTGGGGTCTCCCCTCGCAGGTTCAAATCCTGCCGATTACGTCTATTATTTGTTGCAAGACATTCATATTGCATCTCGGTGTGTTGTGGCAATGATTTGTGAAGTGGATGCCAAAGCCGAGCAGCTCGATTATCTTCGTAAGACTGTGAGCTGTGACAAAATTCCGTCAAGCAGTTAATAGCTGCTGTTTTGTTGGCGAAATAATAGTGACATCCGGTCACGTTTTCACCCACAATAGCTGCTGCTTGGTTTTGGGGAAAGCCTGTCATGCTTTCACAACGTTCAATTGTCTTCCATTGAAACGCTGCCCGTAGACCAGCTACACAGCATTGTTGTGTTGTTGAGGTAAAACCTGAGCATAGTCCCTGAATGAAGCTCTGAACTCAAGGTCATTTCTACATCTTCAAAAAAATTATTTTCTTTACATGCTGATGAGAATGGCTGAGCTTCTGGTTGCCGATAGGACATGCATGCAAACCAGTCGGTGTTCATGGTTCAAAGGTTTATTTCAACTTTCTGTCTCTATTCTACAGCAATGCCTATAGATGCCTGCAGAGTGTGCTCCTGACCGTACTTCGCTGTGTTGTTAAGGTAAAACGTTGGAATGGTTCTGGCGTGAAGCATAGAAATCCTGCGCTTAAGCCTACAGATACTCTTGCAGATATTGGAACTATCCAATAAGGTTTCCCAGTACTTATTTGAATGCAGAAGAGCAGGCCTCAGTTGGTGTTGGGATCATTATGCATGAAATCTGGTCATTTCCTTAGATTCTAGGCTTCAATCTACATGAGTGTCTTGATTTTACAGCACTGCCAAAAGATAGTTGCAGGGTGAAAGAAAATAAAAGCGTTGTTTCATGGAGGAGGTCGAACCTGGCCACGGTTAACTGGAGAAAGAACTGGAGAAAGAAACCATGAAAAGAGAAACGTGTCATAGCATAATTAAACCCTGACCGACACCAGACGCATGCGCAAGCGTTTGGTAGTAGTGGACGAGTGGTCACCGCAATGGTCTTGAAACCCATTGATGACTACCCGTGCAGGTTTGCATCCTGACGATTACGTCCTTTGTTTAAAGCGACAAAGGCCAGGTGAAACCCGCTGTGGCAGTGACATGTCGTCAGTAGCCCAAATCTGAGCATTTTGCTCATCTGAGAGGCACCGTGTGTCATTGACACGATTGCCTTTTTGTCCTCAATAGCTGCTGCTTGGTTGGAGAAATACTGTCACGTTTTCTCAACGTTGAACTGTCGTCCATTGAAACTCTGCCCGTAGCCATTCGATCGGTTATATGACTACGTGGCGAGCGACCTGAAGTCCATCCAAGGCGTTGAAGTCCATGCAAGACGACCTCAGTACAATCCACAGTGTCAGGATGGCCGAGCGGTCTAAGGCGCTGCGTTCAGGTCACAGTCTCTCCTGGAGGCGTGGGTTCGAATCCCACTTCTGACAAGAGCAACTCCTATTTGTTGAGTGTAGGAAATCATTTATGGATCTGTATCAAAAATCTCACGGTCTCACAGAATAGCTTCCCTTACAAGCAAACAAGGTTGTGTCTTTCTTCATCAAGTGCTTGCTTTGTCAATTTTTTGCTAGATCTAGGCTACCTGGTTGTGTTGTTGAGGTAAAGCCCCAAGCAGGCTACCAAAATGAAGGCTACAAGTTCTGAACTGAACTACCTTTTCACAGATTCTACAAAAATTATTTTGAGTTGTCCAAGCACACGTTTGAATGCAGAAGTGAAGGACTCAGATTCTGGTTGATGAAGGGGTGTGAAAAGCTTTCATTGTTGAGGATCCAAAGGTTTATTTCGTCTTTCTAACTGTATTTTGCAGCATTGCCCATAGATGGTTGCTGTGGGTGCTCTCTAAACTGCTTTGCTGATTTGCAAAGGTAAAACGTAGGCATGGTTCCTGTCTGAAGCCTACAAATCCTGAACTTAAGCAAACAGTTATGCTTGCGCGTGATGGAAAGATTCACTGAGGTTTCCCATTACAGATTCCAATGCAGAAGAAGGCGTCACTTGGTGTTTGACAAAATATGCATGAAATCTGGTCATTTCATTTGATTCTATGGTTCGTTTTACATGGCGAACAGTGACACAAAGAATAAAACTTATTTTGGGGAGGAGGTCAAGTCTGGCGACAGCGACTACCTGAAGACATGAAATCATGAAATGAGAAGTGGCAAAAGCGTATTCACCCACACTGAAGGTGCCCACATAGTGTAGTCGTGACCGAGTGGTTAAGGCGATGGACTAGAAATCCATTGGGGTCTCCCTGTGCTGGTCCAAATCCTGCCGATTACATCTATTATTTGGTGCAAGACAGGCATGTTGCATCTGGGTGTGTTGTGGCAGTGATTTGTGAAGCGGATGCCAAAGCCGAGCGGATCGATTATCTTAGTAAGACTGTGAGCTGTGACAAAATTCCGTCAAGCAGTTAATAGCTGCTGTTTTGTTGGCGAAATAATAGTGACATCCGGTCACGTTTTCACCCTCAATAGCTGCTGCTTTGTTTTGGGGAAAGCCTGTCATGCTTTCACAACGTTCAATTGTCTTCCATTGAAACGCTGCCCGTAGACCAGCTACACAGCATTGTTGTGTTGTTGAGGTAAAACCTGAGCATAGTCCCTGAATGAAGCTCTGAACTCAAGGTCATTTCTACATCTTCAAAAAAATTATTTTCTTTACATGCTGATGAGAATGGCTGAGCTTCTGGTTGCCGATAGGACATGCATGCAAACCAGTCGGTGTTCATGGTTCAAAGGTTTATTTCAACTTTCTGTCTCGATTCTACAGCAATGCCTATAGATGGCTGCAGAGTGTGCTCCTGACCGTACTTCGCTGTGTTGTTAAGGTAAAATGTTGGAATGGTTCTGGCGTGAAGCATAGAAATCCTGAGCTTAAGCCTACAGATACTCTTGCAGATATTGGAACTATCCAATAAGGTTTCCCAGTACTTATTTGAATGCAGAAGAGCAGGCCTCAGTTGGTGTTCGGATCATTATGCATGAAATCTGGTCATTTCCTTAGATTCTAGGCTTCAATCTACATGAGTGTCTTGATTTTACAGCACTGCCAAAAGATAGTTGCAGGGTGAAAGAAAATAAAAGTGTTGTTTCATGGAGGAGGTCGAACCTGGCCACGGTTAACTGGAGAAAGAACTGGAGAAAGAAACCATGAAAAGAGAAACGTGTCATAGCATAATTAAACCCTGACCGACACCGGACGCATGCGCAAGCGTTTGGTAGTAGTGGACGAGTGGTCACCGCAATGGTCTTGAAACCCATTGATGACTACCCGTGCAGGTTTGCATCCTGACGATTACGTCCTTTGTTTAAAGCGACAAAGGCCAGGTGAAACCCGCTGTGGCAGTGACATGTCGTCAGTAGCCCAAATCTGAGCATTTTGCTCATCTGAGAGGCACCGTGTGTCATTGACACGATTGCCTTTTTGTCCTCAATAGCTGCTGCTTGGTTGGAGAAATACTGTCACGTTTTCTCAACGTTGAACTGTCGTCCATTGAAACTCTGCCCGTAGCCATTCGATCGGTTATATGACTACGTGGCGAGCGACCTGAAGTCCATCCAAGGCGTTGAAGTCCATGCAAGACGACCTCAGTACAATCCACAGTGTCAGGATGGCCGAGCGGTCTAAGGTTCAGGTCGCAGTCTCTCCTGGAGGCGTGGGTTCGAATCCCACTTCTGACAAGAGCAACTCCTATTTGTTGAGTGTAGGAAATCATTTATGGATCTGTATCAAAAATCTCACGGTCTCACAGAATAGCTTCCCTTACAAGCAAACAAGGTTGTGTCTTTCTTCATCAAGTGCTTGCTTTGTCAATTTTTTGCTAGATCTAGGCTACCTGGTTGTGTTGTTGAGGTAAAGCCCCAAGCAGGCTACCAAAATGAAGGCTACAAGTTCTGAACTGAACTACCTTTTCACAGATTCTACAAAAATTATTTTGAGTTGTCCAAGCACACGTTTGAATGCAGAAGTGAAGGACTCAGCTTCTGGTTGATGAAGGGGTGTGAAAAGCTTTCATTGTTGAGGATCCAAATGTTTATTTCATCTTTCTAACTGTATTTTGCAGCATTGCCCATAGATGGTTGCTGTGGGTGCTCTCTAAACTGCTTTGCTGATTTGCAAAGGTAAAACGTAGGCATGGTTCCTGTCTGAAGCCTACAAATCCTGAACTTAAGCAAACAGTTATGCTTGCGCGTGATGGAAAGATTCACTGAGGTTTCCCATTACAGATTCCAATGCAGAAGAAGGCGTCACTTGGTGTTTGACAAAATATGCATGAAATCTGGTCATTTCATTTGATTCTATGGTTCGTTTTACATGGCGAACAGTGACACAAAGAATAAAACTTATTTTGGGGAGGAGGTCAAGTCTGGCGACAGCGACTACCTGAAGACATGAAATCATGAAATGAGAAGTGGCAAAAGCATATTCACCCACACTGAAGGTGCCCACATAGTGTAGTCGTGACCGAGTGGTTAAGGCGATGGACTAGAAATCCATTGGGGTCTCCCTGTGCTGGTCCAAATCCTGCCGATTACATCTATTATTTGGTGCAAGACAGGCATGTTGCATCTGGGTGTGTTGTGGCAGTGATTTGTGAAGCGGATGCCAAAGCCGAGCGGATCGATTATCTTAGTAAGACTGTGAGCTGTGACAAAATTCCGTCAAGCAGTTAATAGCTGCTGTTTTGTTGGCGAAATAATAGTGACATCCGGTCACGTTTTCACCCTCAATAGCTGCTGCTTTGTTTTGGGGAAAGCCTGTCATGCTTTCACAACGTTCAATTGTCTTCCATTGAAACGCTGCCCGTAGACCAGCTACACAGCATTGTTGTGTTGTTGAGGTAAAACCTGAGCATAGTCCCTGAATGAAGCTCTGAACTCAAGGTCATTTCTACATCTTCAAAAAAATTATTTTCTTTACATGCTGATGAGAATGGCTGAGCTTCTGGTTGCCGATAGGACATGCATGCAAACCAGTCGGTGTTCATGGTTCAAAGGTTTATTTCAACTTTCTGTCTCGATTCTACAGCAATGCCTATAGATGGCTGCAGAGTGTGCTCCTGACCGTACTTCGCTGTGTTGTTAAGGTAAAATGTTGGAATGGTTCTGGCGTGAAGCATAGAAATCCTGAGCTTAAGCCTACAGATACTCTTGCAGATATTGGAACTATCCAATAAGGTTTCCCAGTACTTATTTGAATGCAGAAGAGCAGGCCTCAGTTGGTGTTGGGATCATTATGCATGAAATCTGGTCATTTCCTTAGATTCTAGGCTTCAATCTACATGAGTGTCTTGATTTTACAGCACTGCCAAAAGATAGTTGCAGGGTGAAAGAAAATAAAAGCGTTGTTTCATGGAGGAGGTCGAACCTGGCCACGGTTAACTGGAGAAAGAACTGGAGAAAGAAACCATGAAAAGAGAAACGTGTCATAGCATAATTAAACCCTGACTGACACCAGACGCATGCGCAAGCGTTTGGTAGTAGTGGACGAGTGGTCACCGCAATGGTCTTGAAACCCATTGATGACTACCCGTGCAGGTTTGCATCCTGACGATTACGTCCTTTGTTTAAAGCCACAAAGGCCAGGTGAAACCCGCTGTGGCTGTGACATGTCGTCAGTACCCCAAATCTGAACATTTTGCTCATCTGAGAGGCACCGTGTGTCATTGACACGATTGCCTTTTTGTCCTCAATAGCTGCTGCTTGGTTGGAGAAATACTGTAATGTTTTCTCAACGTTGAACTGTCGTCCATTGAAACTCTGCCCGTAGCCATTCGATCGGTTATATGACTACGTGGCGAGCGACCTGAAGTCCATCCAAGGCGTTGAAGTCCATGCAAGACGACCTCAGTACAATCCACAGTGTCAGGAGGGCCGAGCGGTCTAAGGCGCTGTGTTCAGGTCGCAGTCTCTCCTGGAGGCGTGGGTTCGAATCCCACTTCTGACAAGAGCAACTCCTATTTGTTGAGTGTAGGAAATCATTTATGGATCTGTATCAAAAATCTCACGGTCTCACAGAATAGCTTCCCTTACAAGTAAACAAGGTTGTGTCTTTCTTCATCAAGTGCTTGCTTTGTCAATTTTTTGCTAGATCTAGGCTACCTGGTTGTGTTGTTGAGGTAAAGCCCCAAGCAGGCTACCAAAATGAAGGCTACAAGTTCTGAACTGAACTACCTTTTCACAGATACTACAAAAATTATTTTGAGTTGTCCAAGCACACGTTTGAATGCAGAAGTGAAAGACTCAGCTTCTGGTTGATGAAGGGGTGTCAAAAGCTTTCATTGTTGAGGATCCAAAGGTTTATTTCATCTTTCTAACTGTATTTTGCAGCAGTGCCCATAGATGGTTGCTGAGGGTGCTCTCTAAGCTGCTTTGCTGATTTGCAAAGGTAAAACGTAGGCATGGTTCCTGTCTGAAGCCTACAAATCCAGAACTTAAGCAAACAGTTATGCTTGCGCGTGATGGAAAGATTCACTGAGGTTTCCCATTACAGATTCCAATGCAGAAGAAGGCGTCACTTGGTGTTTGACAAAATATGCATGAAATCTGGTCATTTCATTTGATTCTATGGTTCGTTTTACATGGCGAACAGTGAGACAAAGAATAAAACTTATTTTGGGGAGGAGGTCAAGTCTGGCGACAGCAACTACCTGAAGACATGAAATCATTAAATGAGAAGTGGCAAAAGCGTATTCACCCGCACTGAAGGTGCCCACATAGGGTAGTCGTGGCCGAGTGGTTAAGGCGATGGACTAGAAATCCATTGGGGTCTCCCCTCGCAGGTTCAAATCCTGCCGATTACGTCTATTATTTGTTGCAAGACATTCATATTGCATCTCGGTGTGTTGTGGCAATGATTTGTGAAGTGGATGCCAAAGCCGAGCAGCTCGATTATCTTCGTAAGACTGTGAGCTGTGACAAAATTCCGTCAAGCAGTTAATAGCTGCTGTTTTGTTGGCGAAATAATAGTGACATCCGGTCACGTTTTCACCCACAATAGCTGCTGCTTGGTTTTGGGGAAAGCCTGTCATGCTTTCACAACGTTCAATTGTCTTCCATTGAAACGCTGCCCGTAGACCAGCTACACAGCATTGTTGTGTTGTTGAGGTAAAACCTGAGCATAGTCCCTGAATGAAGCTCTGAACTCAAGGTCATTTCTACATCTTCAAAAAAATTATTTTCTTTACATGCTGATGAGAATGGCTGAGCTTCTGGTTGCCGATAGGACATGCATGCAAACCAGTCGGTGTTCATGGTTCAAAGGTTTATTTCAACTTTCTGTCTCTATTCTACAGCAATGCCTATAGATGCCTGCAGAGTGTGCTCCTGACCGTACTTCGCTGTGTTGTTAAGGTAAAACGTTGGAATGGTTCTGGCGTGAAGCATAGAAATCCTGCGCTTAAGCCTACAGATACTCTTGCAGATATTGGAACTATCCAATAAGGTTTCCCAGTACTTATTTGAATGCAGAAGAGCAGGCCTCAGTTGGTGTTGGGATCATTATGCATGAAATCTGGTCATTTCCTTAGATTCTAGGCTTCAATCTACATGAGTGTCTTGATTTTACAGCACTGCCAAAAGATAGTTGCAGGGTGAAAGAAAATAAAAGTGTTGTTTCATGGAGGAGGTCGAACCTGGCCACGGTTAACTGGAGAAAGAACTGGAGAAAGAAACCATGAAAAGAGAAACGTGTCATAGCATAATTAAACCCTGACCGACACCAGACGCATGCGCAAGCGTTTGGTAGTAGTGGACGAGTGGTCACCGCAATGGTCTTGAAACCCATTGATGACTACCCGTGCAGGTTTGCATCCTGACGATTATGTCCTTTGTTTAAAGCGACAAAGGCCAGGTGAAACCCGCTGTGGCAGTGACATGTCGTCAGTAGCCCAAATCTGAGCATTTTGCTCATCTGAGAGGCACCGTGTGTCATTGACACGATTGCCTTTTTGTCCTCAATAGCTGCTGCTTGGTTGGAGAAATACTGTCACGTTTTCTCAACGTTGAACTGTCGTCCATTGAAACTCTGCCCGTAGCCATTCGATCGGTTATATGACTACGTGGCGAGCGACCTGAAGTCCATCCAAGGCGTTGAAGTCCATGCAAGACGACCTCAGTACAATCCACAGTGTCAGGATGGCCGAGCGGTCTAAGGCGCTGCGTTCAGGTCGCAGTCTCTCCTGGAGGCGTGGGTTCGAATCCCACTTCTGACAAGAGCAGCTCCTATTTGTTGAGTGTAGGAAATCATTTATGGATCTGTATCAAAAATCTCACGGTCTCACAGAATAGCTTCCCTTACAAGCAAACAAGGTTGTGTCTTTCTTCATCAAGTGCTTGCTTTGTCAATTTTTTGCTAGATCTAGGCTACCTGGTTGTGTTGTTGAGGTAAAGCCCCAAGCAGGCTACCAAAATGAAGGCTACAAGTTCTGAACTGAACTACCTTTTCACAGATTCTACAAAAATTATTTTGAGTTGTCCAAGCACACGTTTGAATGCAGAAGTGAAGGACTCAGCTTCTGGTTGATGAAGGGGTGTGAAAAGCTTTCATTGTTGAGGATCCAAAGGTTTATTTCATCTTTCTAACTGTATTTTGCAGCATTGCCCATAGATGGTTGCTGTGGGTGCTCTCTAAACTGCTTTGCTGATTTGCAAAGGTAAAACGTAGGCATGGTTCCTGTCTGAAGCCTACAAATCCTGAACTTAAGCAAACAGTTATGCTTGCGCGTGATGGAAAGATTCACTGAGGTTTCCCATTACAGATTCCAATGCAGAAGAAGGCGTCACTTGGTGTTTGACAAAATATGCATGAAATCTGGTCATTTCATTTGATTCTATGGTTCGTTTTACATGGCGAACAGTGACACAAAGAATAAAACTTATTTTGGGGAGGAGGTCAAGTCTGGCGACAGCGACTACCTGAAGACATGAAATCATGAAATGAGAAGTGGCAAAAGCGTATTCACCCACACTGAAGGTGCCCACATAGTGTAGTCGTGACCGAGTGGTTAAGGCGATGGACTAGAAATCCATTGGGGTCTCCCTGTGCTGGTCCAAATCCTGCCGATTACATCTATTATTTGGTGCAAGACAGGCATGTTGCATCTGGGTGTGTTGTGGCAGTGATTTGTGAAGCGGATGCCAAAGCCGAGCGGATCGATTATCTTAGTAAGACTGTGAGCTGTGACAAAATTCCGTCAAGCAGTTAATAGCTGCTGTTTTGTTGGCGAAATAATAGTGACATCCGGTCACGTTTTCACCCTCAATAGCTGCTGCTTTGTTTTGGGGAAAGCCTGTCATGCTTTCACAACGTTCAATTGTCTTCCATTGAAACGCTGCCCGTAGACCAGCTACACAGCATTGTTGTGTTGTTGAGGTAAAACCTGAGCATAGTCCCTGAATGAAGCTCTGAACTCAAGGTCATTTCTACATCTTCAAAAAAATTATTTTCTTTACATGCTGATGAGAATGGCTGAGCTTCTGGTTGCCGATAGGACATGCATGCAAACCAGTCGGTGTTCATGGTTCAAAGGTTTATTTCAACTTTCTGTCTCGATTCTACAGCAATGCCTATAGATGGCTGCAGAGTGTGCTCCTGACCGTACTTCGCTGTGTTGTTAAGGTAAAATGTTGGAATGGTTCTGGCGTGAAGCATAGAAATCCTGAGCTTAAGCCTACAGATACTCTTGCAGATATTGGAACTATCCAATAAGGTTTCCCAGTACTTATTTGAATGCAGAAGAGCAGGCCTCAGTTGGTGTTGGGATCATTATGCATGAAATCTGGTCATTTCCTTAGATTCTAGGCTTCAATCTACATGAGTGTCTTGATTTTACAGCACTGCCAAAAGATAGTTGCAGGGTGAAAGAAAATAAAAGCGTTGTTTCATGGAGGAGGTCGAACCTGGCCACGGTTAACTGGAGAAAGAACTGGAGAAAGAAACCATGAAAAGAGAAACGTGTCATAGCATAATTAAACCCTGACTGACACCAGACGCATGCGCAAGCGTTTGGTAGTAGTGGACGAGTGGTCACCGCAATGGTCTTGAAACCCATTGATGACTACCCGTGCAGGTTTGCATCCTGACGATTACGTCCTTTGTTTAAAGCCACAAAGGCCAGGTGAAACCCGCTGTGGCTGTGACATGTCGTCAGTACCCCAAATCTGAGCATTTTGCTCATCTGAGAGGCACCGTGTGTCATTGACACGATTGCCTTTTTGTCCTCAATAGCTGCTGCTTGGTTGGAGAAATACTGTAACGTTTTCTCAACGTTGAACTGTCGTCCATTGAAACTCTGCCCGTAGCCATTCGATCGGTTATATGACTACGTGGCGAGCGACCTGAAGTCCATCCAAGGCGTTGAAGTCCATGCAAGACGACCTCAGTACAATCCATAGTGTCAGGAGGGCCGAGCGGTCTAAGGCGCTGTGTACAGGTCGCAGTCTCTCCTGGAGGCGTGGGTTCGAATCCCACTTCTGATAAGAGCAACTCCTATTTGTTGAGTGTAGGAAATCATTTATGGATCTGTATCAAAAATCTCACGGTCTCACAGAATAGCTTCCCTTACAAGCAAACAAGGTTGTGTCTTTCTTCATCAAGTGCTTGCTTTGTCAATTTTTTGCTAGATCTAGGCTACCTGGTTGTGTTGTTGAAGTAAAGCCCCAAGCAGGCTACCAAAATGAAGGCTACAAGTTCTGAACTGAACTACCTTTTCACAGATACTACAAAAATTATTTTGAGTTGTCCAAGCACACGTTTGAATGCAGAAGTGAAGGACTCAGCTTCTGGTTGATGAAGGGGTGTGAAAAGCTTTCATTGTTGAGGATCCAAAGGTTTATTTCATCTTTCTAACTGTATTTTGCAGCATTGCCCATAGATGGTTGCTGTGGGTGCTCTCTAAACTGCTTTGCTGATTTGCAAAGGTAAAACGTAGGCATGGTTCCTGTCTGAAGCCTACAAATCCTGAACTTAAGCAAACAGTTATGCTTGCGCGTGATGGAAAGATTCACTGAGGTTTCCCATTACAGATTCCAATGCAGAAGAAGGCGTCACTTGGTGTTTGACAAAATATGCATGAAATCTGGTCATTTCATTTGATTCTATGGTTCGTTTTACATGGCGAACAGTGACACAAAGAATAAAACTTATTTTGGGGAGGAGGTCAAGTCTGGCGACAGCGACTACCTGAAGACATGAAATCATGAAATGAGAAGTGGCAAAAGCGTATTCACCCACACTGAAGGTGCCCACATAGTGTAGTCGTGACCGAGTGGTTAAGGCGATGGACTAGAAATCCATTGGGGTCTCCCTGTGCTGGTCCAAATCCTGCCGATTACATCTATTATTTGGTGCAAGACAGGCATGTTGCATCTGGGTGTGTTGTGGCAGTGATTTGTGAAGCGGATGCCAAAGCCGAGCGGATCGATTATCTTAGTAAGACTGTGAGCTGTGACAAAATTCCGTCAAGCAGTTAATAGCTGCTGTTTTGTTGGCGAAATAATAGTGACATCCGGTCACGTTTTCACCCTCAATAGCTGCTGCTTTGTTTTGGGGAAAGCCTGTCATGCTTTCACAACGTTCAATTGTCTTCCATTGAAACGCTGCCCGTAGACCAGCTACACAGCATTGTTGTGTTGTTGAGGTAAAACCTGAGCATAGTCCCTGAATGAAGCTCTGAACTCAAGGTCATTTCTACATCTTCAAAAAAATTATTTTCTTTACATGCTGATGAGAATGGCTGAGCTTCTGGTTGCCGATAGGACATGCATGCAAACCAGTCGGTGTTCATGGTTCAAAGGTTTATTTCAACTTTCTGTCTCGATTCTACAGCAATGCCTATAGATGGCTGCAGAGTGTGCTCCTGACCGTACTTCGCTGTGTTGTTAAGGTAAAATGTTGGAATGGTTCTGGCGTGAAGCATAGAAATCCTGAGCTTAAGCCTACAGATACTCTTGCAGATATTGGAACTATCCAATAAGGTTTCCCAGTACTTATTTGAATGCAGAAGAGCAGGCCTCAGTTGGTGTTGGGATCATTATGCATGAAATCTGGTCATTTCCTTAGATTCTAGGCTTCAATCTACATGAGTGTCTTGATTTTACAGCACTGCCAAAAGATAGTTGCAGGGTGAAAGAAAATAAAAGCGTTGTTTCATGGAGGAGGTCGAACCTGGCCACGGTTAACTGGAGAAAGAACTGGAGAAAGAAACCATGAAAAGAGAAACGTGTCATAGCATAATTAAACCCTGACTGACACCAGACGCATGCGCAAGCGTTTGGTAGTAGTGGACGAGTGGTCACCGCAATGGTCTTGAAACCCATTGATGACTACCCGTGCAGGTTTGCATCCTGACGATTACGTCCTTTGTTTAAAGCCACAAAGGCCAGGTGAAACCCGCTGTGGCTGTGACATGTCGTCAGTACCCCAAATCTGAGCATTTTGCTCATCTGAGAGGCACCGTGTGTCATTGACACGATTGCCTTTTTGTCCTCAATAGCTGCTGCTTGGTTGGAGAAATACTGTAACGTTTTCTCAACGTTGAACTGTCGTCCATTGAAACTCTGCCCGTAGCCATTCGATCGGTTATATGACTACGTGGCGAGCGACCTGAAGTCCATCCAAGGCGTTGAAGTCCATGCAAGACGACCTCAGTACAATCCATAGTGTCAGGAGGGCCGAGCGGTCTAAGGCGCTGTGTACAGGTCACAGTCTTTCTTGGAGGCGTGGGTTCGAATCCCACTTCTGATAAGAGCAACTCCTATTTGTTGAGTGTAGGAAATCATTTATGGATCTGTATCAAAAATCTCACGGTCTCACAGAATAGCTTCCCTTACAAGCAAACAAGGTTGTGTCTTTCTTCATCAAGTGCTTGCTTTGTCAATTTTTTGCTAGATCTAGGCTACCTGGTTGTGTTGTTGAAGTAAAGCCCCAAGCAGGCTACCAAAATGAAGGCTACAAGTTCTGAACTGAACTACCTTTTCACAGATACTACAAAAATTATTTTGAGTTGTCCAAGCACACGTTTGAATGCAGAAGTGAAAGACTCAGCTTCTCGTTGATGAAGGGGTGTGAAAAGCTTTCATTGTTGAGGATCCAAAGTTTTATTTCATCTTTCTAACTGTATTTTGCAGCATTGCCCATAGATGGTTGCTGAGGGTGCTCTCTAAACTGCTTTGCTGATTTGCTAAGGTAAAACGTAGGCATGGTTCCTGTCTGAAGCCTACAAATCCTGAACTTAAGCAAACAGTTATGCTTGCGCGTGATGGAAAGATTCACTGAGGTTTCCCATTACAGATTCCAATGCAGAAGAAGGCGTCACTTGGTGTTTGACAAAATATGCATGAAATCTGGTCATTTCATTTGATTCTATGGTTCGTTTTACATGGCGAACAGTGAGACAAAGAATAAAACTTATTTTGGGCAGGAGGTCAAGTCTGGCGACAGCGACTACCTGAAGACATGAAATCATGAAATGAGAAGTGGCAAAAGCGTATTCACCCACACTGAAGGTGCCCACGTAGTGTAGTCGTGGCCGAGTGCTTAAGGCGATGGACTAGAAATCTATTGGGGTTTCGCCGCGCAGGTTCAAATCCTGCCGATTACATCTATTATTTGGTGCAAGACAGGCATGTTGCATCTCGGTGTGTTGTGGCAGTGATTTGTGAAGCGGATGCCAAAGCCGAGCAGCTCGATTATCTTAGTAAGACTGTGAGCTGTGACAAAATTCCGTCAAGCAGTTAATAGCTGCTGTTTTGTTGGCGAAATAATAGTGACATCCGGTCACGTTTTCACCCTCAATAGCTGCTGCTTTGTTTTAGGGAAAGCCTATCATGCTTTCACAACGTTCAATTGTCTTCCATTGAAACGCTGCCCGTAGACCAGCTACGCAGCATTTTTGTGTTGTTGAGATAAAACCTGAGCATAGTCCCTGAATGAAGGTCTGAACTCAAGGTCATTTCAACATCTTCAAAAAAATTGTTTTCTTTACATGCTGATGAGAATGGCTGAGCTTCTGGTTGCCGATAGGACATGCATGCAAACCTGTCGGTGTTCATGGTTCAAAGGTTTATTTCAACTTTCTGTCTCTATTCTACAGCAATGCCTATAGATGGCTGCAGAGGGGGCTCCTGACCGTACTTCACTGTGTTGTTAAGGTAAAACGTTGGAATGGTTCTGGCGTGAAGCATAGAAATCCTGAGCTTAAGCCTACAGATACTCTTGCAGATATTGGAACTATCCAATAAGGTTTCCCAGTACTTATTTGAATGCAGAAGAGCAGGCCTCAGTTGGGGTTGGGATAATTATGCATGAAATCTGGTCATTTCCTTAGATTCTAGGTTTCAATCTACATGAGTGTCTTGATTTTACAGCACTGCCAAAAGATAGTTGCAGGGTGAAAGAAAATAAAAGCGTTGTTTCGTGGAGGAGGTCGAACCTGGCCACGGTTAACTGGAGAAAGAACTGGAGAAAGAAACCATGAAAAGAGAAACGTGTCATAGCATAATTAAACCCTGACCGACACCGGACGCATGCGCAAGCGTTTGGTAGTAGTGGACGAGCGGTCACCGCAATGGTCTTGAAATCCATTGGTGACTACCCGTGCAGGTTTGCATCCTGACGATTACGTCCTTTGTTTAAAACGACAAAGGCCAGGTGAAACCCGCTGTGGCTGTGACATGTCGTCAGTAGCCCAAATCTGAGCATTTTGCTCATCGGAGAGGCACCGTGTGTCATTTACACGATTGCCTTTTTGTCCTCAATAGCTGCTGCATGGTTGGAGAAATACTGTCACGTTTTCTCAACGTTGAACTGTCGTCCATTGAAACTCTGCCCGTAGCCATTCGATCGGTTATATGACTACATGGCGAGCGACCTGACGTCCATCCAAGGCGTTGAAGTCCATGCAAGACGACCTCAGTACACTCGACAGTATCAGGATGGCCGAGCGGTCTAAGGCGCTGC
Organism: Channallabes apus; assembly: GCA_030522415.1. Taxonomy (NCBI): domain Eukaryota; kingdom Metazoa; phylum Chordata; class Actinopteri; order Siluriformes; family Clariidae; genus Channallabes; species Channallabes apus. The sequence continues at coordinate 38,563,065 of CM060104.1, forward strand.
GTTCAGGTCGCAGTCTCTCCTGGAGGTGAGGGTTCGAATCCCACTTCTGACAAGAGCAACTCCTATTTGTTGAGTGTAGGAAATCATTTATGGATCTGTAACAAAAATCTCACGGTCTCACAGAATAGCTTCCCTTACAAGCAAACAAGGTTGTGTCTTTCTTCATCAAGTGCTTGCTTTGTCAATTTTTTGCTAGATGTAGGCTACCTGGTTGTGTTGTTGAGGTAAAGCCCGATGCAGGCTACCAAAATGAAGGCTACAAGTTCTGAACTGAACTACCTTTTCACAGATACTACAAAAATTATTTTGAGTTGTCCAAGCACACGTTCGAATGCAGAAGTGAAAGACTCAGCTTCTGGTTGATGAAGGGGTGTGAAAAGCTTTCATTGTTGAGGATCCAAAGGTTTATTTCATCTTTCTAACTGTATTTTGCAGCATTGCTCATAGATGGTTGCTGAGGGTGCTCTCTAAACTGCTTTGCTGATTTGCAAAGGTAAAACTTAGGCATGGTTCCTGTCTGAAGCCTAGAAATCCTGAACTTAAGCAAACAGTTATGCTTGCGCGTGATGGAAAGATTCAATGAGGTTTCCCATTACAGATTCCAATGCAGAAGAAGGCGTCACTTGGTGTTTGACAAAATATGCATGATATCTGGTCATTTCATTTGATTCTATGGTTCGTTTTACATGGCGAACAGTGAGACAAAGAATAAAACTTATTTTGGGGAGGAGGTCAAGTCTGGCGACAGCGACTACCTGAAGACATGAAATCATGAAATGAGAAGTGGCAAAAGCGTATTCACCCACACTGAAGGTGCCCACATAGCGTAGTCGTGGCCGAGTGGTTAAGGTGATGGACTAGAAATCCATTGGGGTCTCCCCGCACAGGTTCAAATCCTGCTGATTACGTCTATTATTTGGTACAAGACAGGCATGTTGCATCTCGGTGTGTTGTGGCAGTGATTTGTGAAGCGGATGCCAAAGCCGAGCGGCTCGATTATCTTAGTAAGACTGTGAGCTGTGACAAAATTCCGTCAAGCAGTTAATAGCTGCTGTTTTGTTGGCGAAATAATAGTGACATCCGGTCACGTTTTCACCCTCAATAGCTGCTGCTTTGTTTTGGGGAAAGCCTGTCATGCTTTCACAACGTTCAATTGTCTTCCATTGAAACGCTGCCCGTAGACCAGCTACACAGCATTTTTATGTTGTTGAGATAAAACCTGAGCATAGTCCCTGATTGAATCTCTGAACTCAAGGTCATTTCAACATCTTCAAAAAAATTATTTTCTTTACATGCTGATGAGAATGGCTGAGCTTCTGGTTGCCGAGAGGACATGCATGCAAACCTGTCGGTGTTCATGGTTCAAAGGTTTATTTCAACTTTCTGTCTCTATTCTACAGCAATGCCTATAGATGGCTGCAGAGTGTGCTCCTGACCGTACTTCGCTGTGTTGTTAAGGTAAAACGTTGGAATGGTTCTGGCGTGAAGCATAGAAATCCTGAGCTTAAGCCTACAGATACTCTTGCAGATATTGGAACTATCCAATAAGATTTCCCAGTACTTATTTGAATGCAGAAGAGCAGGCCTCAGTTGGTGTTGGGATAATTATGCATGAAATCTGGTCATTTCCTTAGATTCTAGGCTTCAATCTACATGAGTGTCTTGATTTTACAGCACTGCCAAAAGATAGTTGCAGGGTGAAAGAAAATAAAAGCGTTGTTTCGTGGAGGAGGTCGAACCTGGCCACGGTTAACTGGAGCGTTTGGTAGTAGTGGACGAGTGGTCACCGCAATGGTCTTGAAATCCATTGGTGACTACCCGTGCAGGTTTGCATCCTGACGATTACGTCCTTTGTTTAAAACGACAAAGGCCAGGTGAAACCCGCTGTGGCTGTGACATGTCGTCAGTAGCCCAAATCTGAGCATTTTGCTCATCGGAGAGGCACCGTGTGTCATTTACACGATTGCCTTTTTGTCCTCAATAGCTGCTGCTTGGTTGGAGAAATACTGTCACGTTTTCTCAACGTTGAACTGTCGTCCATTGAAACTCTGCCCGTTGCCATTCGATCGGTTATATGACTACGTGGCGAGCTACCTGACGTCCATCCAAGGCGTTGAAGTCCATGCAAGACGACCTCAGTACACTCCACAGTGTCAGGATGGCCGAGCGGTCTCTCCTGGAGGCGTGGGTTCGAATCCCACTTCTGACAAGAGCAACTCCTATTTGTTGAGTGTAGGAAATCATTTATGGATCTGTATCAAAAATTTCACGGTCTCACAGAACAGCTTCCCTTACAAGCAAACAAGGTTGTGTCTTTCTTCATCAAGTGCTTGCTTTGTCAATTTTTTGCTAGATGTAGGCTACCTGGTTGTGTTGTTGAGGTAAGGCCCCAAGCAGGCTACCAAAATGAAGGCTACAAGTTCTGAACTGAACTACCTTTTCACAGATACTACAAAAATTATTTTGAGTTGTCCAAGCACAGTGTGAATGCAGAAGTGAAGGACGCAGCTTCTGGTTGATGAAGGGGTGTGAAAAGCTTTCATTGTTGAGGATCCAAAGGTTTATTTCATCTTTCTAACTGTATTTTTGCAGCATTGCCCATAGATGGTTGCTGAGGGGGCTCTCTAAACTGCTTTGCTCATTTGCTAAGGTAAAACGTAGGCATGGTTCCTGTCTGAAGCCTACAAATCCTGAAATTAAGCAAGCAGTTATGCTTGCGCGTGATGGAAAGATTCACTGAGGTTTCCCATTATAGATTCCAATGCAGAACAAGGCGTCACTTGGTGATTGACAAAATATGCATGAAATCTGGTCATTTCATTTGATTCTATGGTTTGTTTTACATGGCGAACAGTGAGACAAAGAATAAAACTTATTTTGGGGAGGAGGTCAAGTCTGGCGACAGCGACTACCTAAAGACATGAAATCATGAAATGAGAAGTGGCAAAAGCGTATTTACACACACTGAAGGTGCCCACATAGTGTAGTCGTGGCCGAGTGGTTAAGGCGATGGACTAGAAATCCATTGGGGTCTCCCCGCGCAGGTTCAAATCCTGCCGATTACGTCTATTATTTGGTGCAAGACATTCATGTTTCATCTCGGTGTGTTGTGGCAGTGATTTGTGAAGCGGATGCCAAAGCCGAGCGGCTCGATTATCTTAGTAAGACTGTGAGCTGTGACAAAATTCCGTCAAGCAGATAATAGCTGCTGTTTTGTTGGCGAAATAATAGTGACATCCGGTCACGTTTTCACCCTCAATAGCTGCTGCTTTGTTTTGGGGAAAGCCTGTCATGCTTTCACAACGTTCAATTGTCTTGCATTGAAACGCTGCCCGTAGACCAGCTACACAGCATTGTTGTGTTGTTGAGGTAAAACCTGAGCATAGTCCCTGAATGAAGGTCTGAACTCAAGGTCATTTCAACATCTTCAAAAAAATTATTTTCTTTACATGCTGATGAGAATGGCTGAGCTTCTGGTTGCCGATAGGACATGCATGCAAACCTGTCGGTGTTCATGGTTCAAAGGTTTATTTAAACTTTCTGTCTCTATTCTACAGCAATGCCTATAGATGGCTGCAGAGGGGGCTCTTGACCGTACTTCGCTGTGTTGTTAAGGTAAAACGTTGGAATGGTTCTGGCGTCAAGCATAGAAATCCTGAGCTTAAGCCTACAGATACTCTTGCAGATATTGGAACTATCCAATAAGGTTTCCCAGTACTTATTTGAATGCAGAGGAGCAGGCCTCAGGTGGTGTTGGGATCATTATGCATGAAATCTGGTCATTTCCTTAGATTCTAGGCTTCAATCTACATGAGTGTCTTGATTTTACAGCACTGCCAAAAGATAGTTGCAGGGTGAAAGAAAATAAAAGCGTTGTTTCGTGGAGGAGGGCGAACCTGGCCACGGTTAACTGGAGAAAGAACTGGAGAAAGAAACCATGAAAAGAGAAACGTGTCATAGCATAATTAAACCCTGACCGACACCGGACGCATGCGCAAGCGTTTGGTAGTAGTGGATGAGTGGTCACCGCAATGGTCTTGAAATCCATTGGTGACTACCCGTGCAGGTTTGCATCCTGACGATTACGTCCTTTGTTTAAAACGACAAAGGCCAGGTGAAACCCGCTGTGGCTGTGACATGTTGTCAGTAGCCCAAATCTGAGAATTTTGCTCATCTGAGAGGCACCATGTGTCATTGACTCGATTGTCTTTTTGTCCTCAATAGCTGCTGCTTGGTTGGAGAAATACTGTCTCGTTTTCTCAACGTTGAACTGTCGTCCATTGAAACTCTGCCCGTAGCCATTCGATCAGTCTTATCCGTATCTGATGCAGAAAAACTAGTTCATGCATTCATGACCTCCAGACTGGACTATTGTAATGCATTACTAGGTGGTTGTCCTGCATCCTCAATAAACAAGCTTCAGTTAATCCAAAATGCAGCTGCCAGGGTTCTCACTCGATCCAGAAAATATGATCATATAACCCCAATATTATCATCCCTGCACTGGCTACCTGTTCAGTTTAGAATAAATTACAAAATAGTATTACTTACATACAAGGCCTTAAATGGTTTAGCTCCCACATACCTAACCAGTCTTCTGATACGCTACAATCCACGACGGGCCTTAAGATCACAAAACTCCGGACTTCTGGTAGTTCCCAGAATTTCAAAATCTACAAAAGGGGGTAGGGCTTTTTCATATTTAGCTCCAAAGCTTTGGAATAGCCTTCCAGACAGTGTTCGGGGAGCAGACACGGTTTCTCAGTTCAAAAGTAGACTCAAGACGCATCTTTTTAATCTGGCATACACATAACTCATCCCAGTACTCATACTCCAGTACACCTATACCGAATGGCAACTACGCTAATTCTCCCCATCTGTTCTGTATTTCTCTACCCATCCCGAGGCATCGGGAGATTTTGCCAGCTTCAGTAGACAAAGGCCGACCCTGCGAGGTTCCTGAGGCATCCAGAGAAGGACCAGCTCCAGCTGGATTCAGCTTTATGATGGTTGGAGCTACACATGCTGCTCCTGTGCTTCCAGTGATCCAGACCTCATCTGCCCTCTACACCTACTGACTCGTCCCTATGCTGAACTGGTCTTCATGTCAATTTAAATAATTTCTGTCATATTGAATTTTCACCTGCACAACACACAAGATGTTATATCATTTCTATCTGTTGTCGCCCAGATGAGGATGGGTTCCCTGTTGAGTCTGGTTCCTCTCAAGGTTTCTTCCTAATGCCATCTCAGGGAGTTTTTCCTTGCCACCGTCGCCGTCACCCTTGGCTTGCTCATCAGAGAGATTTCATTCATTCGTCTCATTATTATCTGCACATTTTTCTCACACATCCACACCTCCAATTATTTTCTTTTCTATAATTATTATTATTATTTGTTTTTATTTATTTATTTTCTATTATAATTTTTTTTATTTATTTATTATTTTATATATAATTATTCTATATATAATATATAATTTTTTTTTTTTTGTTAAATTTCTTTAATTTTTGTGAAGCTGCTTTGAGACAATGACCATTGTTAAAAGCGCTATATGAATAAAATTGAATTGAATTGATTTGAATCAGTCATATGACTACGTGGCAAGCGACCTGAAGTCCATCCACTGCGTTGAAGTCCATGCAAGACGACCTCAATACAATCCACAGTGTCAGGATGGCCGAGTGGTCTAAGGCGCTGCGTTCAGGTCGCAGTCTCTCCTGGAGGCGTGGGTTCGAATCCCACTTCTGACAAGAGCAACTCCTATTTGTTGAGTGTAGGAAATCATTTATGGATCTGTATCAAAAATTTCACGGTCTCACAGAACAGCTTCCCTTACAAGCAAACAAGGTTGTGTCTTTCTTCATCAAGTGCTTGCTTTGTCAATTTTTTGCTAGATGTAGGCTACCTGGTTGTGTTGTTGAGGTAAGGCCCCAAGCAGGCTACCAAAATGAAGGCTACAAGTTCTGAACTGAACTACCTTTTCACAGATACTACAAAAATTATTTTGAGTTGTCCAAGCACAGTGTGAATGCAGAAGTGAAGGACGCAGCTTCTGGTTGATGAAGGGGTGTGAAAAGCTTTCATTGTTGAGGATCCAAAGGTTTATTTCATCTTTCTAACTGTATTTTGCAGCATTGCCCATAGATGGTTGCTGAGGGGGCTCTCTAAACTGCTTTGCTGATTTGCTAAGGTAAAACGTAGGCATGGTTCCTGTCTGAAGCCTACAAATCCTGAAATTAAGCAAACAGTTATGCTTGCGCGTGATGGAAAGATTCACTGAGGTTTCCCATTACAGATTCCAATGCAGAAGAAGGCGTCACTTGGTGATTGACAAAATATGCATGAAATCTGGTCATTTCATTTGATTCTATGGTTTGTTTTACATGGCGAACAGTGAGACAAAGAATAAAACTTATTTTGGGGAGGAGGTCAAGTCTGGCGACAGCGACTACCTAAAGACATGAAATCATGAAATGAGAAGTGGCAAAAGCGTATTTACGCACACTGAAGGTGCCCACATAGTGTAGTCGTGGCCGAGTGGTTAAGGCGGTGGACTAGAAATCCATTGGGGTCTCCCCGCGCAGGTTCAAATCCTGCCGATTACGTCTATTATTTGGTGCAAGACATTCATGTTTCATCTCGGTGTGTTGTGGCAGTGATTTGTGAAGCGGATGCCAAAGCCGAGCGGCTCGATTATCTTAGTAAGACTGTGAGCTGTGACAAAATTCCGTCAAGCAGATAATAGCTGCTGTTTTGTTGGCGAAATAATAGTGACATCCGGTCACGTTTTCACCCTCAATAGCTGCTGCTTTGTTTTGGGGAAAGCCTGTCATGCTTTCACAACGTTCAATTGTCTTCCATTGAAACGCTGCCCGTAGACCAGCTACACAGCATTGTTGTGTTGTTGAGGTAAAACCTGAGCATAGTCCCTGAATGAAGGTCTGAACTCAAGGTCATTTCAACATCTTCAAAAAAATTATTTTCTTTACATGCTGATGAGAATGGCTGAGCTTCTGGTTGCCGATAGGACATGCATGCAAACCTGTCGGTGTTCATGGTTCAAAGGTTTATTTAAACTTTCTGTCTCTATTCTACAGCAATGCCTATAGATGGCTGCAGAGGGGGCTCTTGACCGTACTTCGCTGTGTTGTTAAGGTAAAACGTTGGAATGGTTCTGGCGTCAAGCATAGAAATCCTGAGCTTAAGCCTACAGATACTCTTGCAGATATTGGAACTATCCAATAAGGTTTCCCAGTACTTATTTGAATGCAGAGGAGCAGGCCTCAGGTGGTGTTGGGATCATTATGCATGAAATCTGGTCATTTCCTTAGATTCTAGGCTTCAATCTACATGAGTGTCTTGATTTTACAGCACTGCCAAAAGATAGTTGCAGGGTGAAAGAAAATAAAAGCGTTGTTTCGTGGAGGAGGGCGAACCTGGCCACGGTTAACTGGAGAAAGAACTGGAGAAAGAAACCATGAAAAGAGAAACGTGTCATAGCATAATTAAACCCTGACCGACACCGGACGCATGCGCAAGCGTTTGGTAGTAGTGGACGAGTGGTCACCGCAATGGTCTTGAATTCCATTGGTGACTACCCGTGCAGGTTTGCATCCTGACGATTACGTCCTTTGTTTAAAACGACAAAGGCCAGGTGAAACCCGCTGTGGATGTGACATGTTGTCAGTAGCCCAAATCTGAGAATTTTGCTCATCTGAGAGGCACCATGTGTCATTGACTCGATTGTCTTTTTGTCCTCAATAGCTGCTGCTTGGTTGGAGAAATACTGTCTCGTTTTCTCAACGTTGAACTGTCGTCCATTGAAACTCTGCCCGTAGCCATTCGATCGGTTATATGACTACGTGGCGAGCGACCTGAAGTCCATCCAAGGCGTTGAAGTCCATCTGTATCAAAAATCTCACGGTCTCACAGAATAGCTTCCCTTACAAGCAAACAAGGTTGTGTCTTTCTTCATCAAGTGCTTGCTTTGTCAATTTTTTGCTAGATGTAGGCTACCTGGTTGTGTTGTTGAGGTAAAGCCCCAAGCAGGCTACCAAAATGAAGGCGACAAGTTCTGAACTGAACTACCTTTTCACAGATACTACAAAAATTATTTTGAGTTGTCCAAGCACACGTTTGAATGCAGAAGTGAAGGACTCAGATTCTGGTTGATGAAGGGGTGTGAAAAGCTTTCATTGTTGAGGATCCAAAGGTTTATTTCATCTTTCTAACTGTATTTTGCAGCATTGCCCATAGATGGTTGCTGAGGGTGCTCTCTAAACTGCTTTGCTGATTTGCAAAGGTAAAACGTAGGCATGGTTCCTGCCTGAAGCCTACAAATCCTGAAATTAAGCAAACAGTTATGCTTGCGCGTGATGGAAAGATTCACTGAGGTTTCCCATTACAGATTCCAATGCAGAAGAAGGCGTCACTTGGTGTTTGACAAAATATGCATGAAATCTGGTCATTTCATTTGATTCTATGGTTCGTTTTACATGGCGAATAGTGAGACAAAGAATAAAACTTATTTTGGGGAGGAGGTCAAGTCTGGCGACAGCGACTACCTGAAGACATGAAATCATTAAATGAGAAGTGGCAAAAGCGTATTCACCCGCACTGAAGGTGCCCACATAGGGTAGTCGTGGCCGAGTGGTTAAGGCAATGGACTAGAAATCCATTGGGGTCTCCCCGCGCAGGTTCAAATCCTGCCGATTATGTCTGTTATTTGTTGCAAGACATTCATATTGCATCTCGGTGTGTTGTGGCAATGATTTGTGAAGTGGATGTCAAAGCCGAGCAGCTCGATCATCTTCGTAAGACTGTCATCTGTGACAAAATTCCGTCAAGCAGTTAATAGCTGCTGTTTTGTTGGCGAAATAAAAGTGACATCCGGTCACGTTTTCACCCTCAATAGCTGCTGCTTTGTTTTGGGGAAAGCCTGTCATGCTTTCACAACTTTCAATTGTCTTCCATTGAAACGCTGCCCGTAGACCAGCTACACAGCATTGTTGTGTTGTTGAGGTAAAACCTGAGCATAGTCCCTGAATGAAGCTCTGAACTCAAGGTCATTTCTACATCTTCAAAAAAATTATTTTCTTTACATGCTGATGAGAATGGCTGAGCTTCTGGTTGCCGATAGGACATGCATGCAAACCAGTCGGTGTTCATGGTTCAAAGGTTTATTTCAACTTTCTGTCTCTATTCTACAGCAATGCCTATAGATGGCTGCAGAGTGTGCTCCTGACCGTACTTCGCTGTGTTGTTAAGGTAAAACGTTGGAATGGTTCTGGCGTGAAGCATAGAAATCCTGAGCTTAAGCCTACAGATACTCTTGCAAATATTGGAACTATCCAATAAGGTTTCCCAGTACTTATTTGAATGCAGAAGAGCAGGCCTCAGTTGGTGTTGGGATCATTATGCATGAAATCTGGTCATTTCCTTAGATTCTAGGCTTCAATCTACATGAGTGTCTTGATTTTACAGCACTGCCAAAAGATAGTTGCAGGGTGAAAGAAAATAAAAGCGTTGTTTCATGGAGGAGGTCGAACCTGGCCACGGTTAACTGGAGAAAGAACTGGAGAAAGAAACCATGAAAAGAGAAACGTGTCATAGCATAATTAAACCCTGACCGACACCAGACGCATGCGCAAGCGTTTGGTAGTAGTGGACGAGTGGTCACCGCAATGGTCTTGAAACCCATTGATGACTACCCGTGCAGGTTTGCATCCTGACGATTACGTCCTTTGTTTAAAGCGACAAAGGCCAGGTGAAACCCGCTGTGGCTGTGACATGTCGTCAGTAGCCCAAATCTGAGCATTTTGCTCATCTGAGAGGCACCGTGTGCCATTGACACGATTGCCTTTTTGTCCTCAATAGCTGCTGCTTGGTTGGAGAAATACTGTCACGTTTTCTCAACGTTGAACTGTCGTCCATTGAAACTCTGCCCGTAGCCATTCGATCGGTTATATGACTACGTGGCGAGCGAACTGAAGTCCATCCAAGGCGTTGAAGTCCATGCAAGACGACCTCAGTACAATCCACAGTGTCAGGATGGCCGAGCGGTCTAAGGCGCTGCGTTCAGGTCGCAGTCTCTCCTGGAGGCGTGGGTTCGAATCCCACTTCTGACAAGAGCAACTCCTATTTGTTGAGTGTAGGAAATCATTTATGGATCTGTATCAAAAATCTCACGGTCTCACAGAATAGCTTCCCTTACAAGCAAACAAGGTTGTGTCTTTCTTCATCAAGTGCTTGCTTTGTCAATTTTTTGCTAGATCTAGGCTACCTGGTTGTGTTGTTGAGGTAAAGCCCCAAGCAGGCTACCAAAATGAAGGCTACAAGTTCTGAACTGAACTACCTTTTCACAGATACTACAAAAATTATTTTGAGTTGTCCAAGCACACGTTTGAATGCAGAAGTGAAGGACTCAGCTTCTGGTTGATGAAGGGGTGTCAAAAGCTTTCATTGTTGAGGATCCAAAGGTTTATTTCATCTTTCTAACTGTATTTTGCAGCAGTGCCCATAGATGGTTGCTGAGGGTGCTCTCTAAACTGCTTTGCTGATTTGCAAAGGTAAAACGTAGGCATGGTTCCTGTCTGAAGCCTACAAATCCAGAACTTAAGCAAACAGTTATGCTTGCGCGTGATGGAAAGACTCACTGAAGTTTCCCATTACAGATTCCAATGCAGAAGAAGGCGTCACTTGGTGTTTGACAAAATATGCATGAAATCTTTTCATTTCATTTGATTCTATGGTTCGTTTTACATGGCGAACAGTGAGACAAAAAATAAAACTTATTTTGGGGAGGAGGTCAAGTCTGGCGACAGCGATTACCTGAAGACATGAAATCATGAAATGAGAAGTGGCAAAAGCGTATTCACCCACACTGAAGGTGCCCACATAGTGTAGTCGTGACCCAGTGGTTAAGGCGATGGACTAGAAATCCATTGGGGTCTCCCTGTGCTGGTCCAAATCCTGACGATTACATCTATTATTTGGTGCAAGACAGGCATGTTGCATCTGGGTGTGTTGTGGCAGTGATTTGTGAAGCGGATGCCAAAGCCGAGCGGATCGATTATCTTAGTAAGACTGTGAGCTGTGACAAAATTCCGTCAAGCAGTTAATAGCTGCTGTTTTGTTGGCGAAATAATAGTGACATCCGGTCACGTTTTCACCCTCAATAGCTGCTGCTTTGTTTTGGGGAAAGCCTGTCATGCTTTCACAACGTTCAATTGTCTTCCATTGAAACGCTGCCCGTAGACCAGCTACACAGCATTGTTGTGTTGTTGAGGTAAAACCTGAGCATAGTCCCTGAATGAAGCTCTGAACTCAAGGTCATTTCTACATCTTCAAAAAAATTATTTTCTTTACATGCTGATGAGAATGGCTGAGCTTCTGGTTGCCGATAGGACATGCATGTAAACCTGTCGGTGTTCATGGTTCAAAGGTTTATTTCAACTTTCTGTCTCTATTCTACAGCAATGCCTATAGATGGCTGCAGAGTGTGCTCCTGACCGTACTTCGCTGTGTTGTTAAGGTAAAACGTTGGAATGGTTCTGGCGTGAAGCATAGAAATCCTGAGCTTAAGCCTACAGATACTCTTGCAGATATTGGAACTATCCAATAAGGTTTTCCAGTACTTATTTGAATGCAGAAGAGCAGGCCTCAGTTGGTGTTGGGATCATTATGCATGAAATCTGGTCATTTCCTTAGATTCTAGGCTTCAATCTACATGAGTGTCTTGATTTTACAGCACTGCCAAAAGATAGTTGCAGGGTGAAAGAAAATAAAAGCGTTGTTTCATGGAGGAGGTCGAACCTGGCCACGGTTAACTGGAGAAAGAACTGGAGAAAGAAACCATGAAAAGAGAAACGTGTCATAGCATAATTAAACCCTGACCGAAACCAGACGCATGCGCAAGCGTTTGGTAGTAGTGGACGAGTGGTCACCGCAATGGTCTTGAAACCCATTGATGACTACCCGTGCAGGTTTGCATCCTGACGATTACGTCCTTTGTTTAAAGCGACAAAAGCCAGGTGAAACCCGCTGTGGCTGTGACATGTCGTCAGTAGCCCAAATCTGAGCATTTTGCTCATCTGAGAGGCACCGTGTTTCATTGACACGATTGCCTTTTTGTCCTCAATAGCTGCTGCTTGGTTGGAGAAATACTGTCACGTTTTCTCAACGTTGAACTGTCGTCCATTGAAACTCTGCCCGTAGCCATTCGATCGGTTATATGACTACGTGGCGAGCGAACTGAAGTCCATCCAAGGCGTTGAAGTCCATGCAAGACGACCTCAGTACAATCCACAGTGTCAGGATGGCCGAGCGGTCTAAGGCGCTGCGTTCAGGTCGCAGTCTCTCCTGGAGGCGTGGGTTCGAATCCCACTTCTGACAAGAGCAACTCCTATTTGTTGAGTGTAGGAAATCATTTATGGATCTGTATCAAAAATCTCACGGTCTCACAGAATAGCTTCCCTTACAAGCAAACGAGGTTGTGTCTTTCTTCATCAAGTGCTTGCTTTGTCAATTTTTTGCTAGATCTAGTCTACCTGGTTGTGTTGTTGAGGTAAAGCCCCAAGCAGGCTACCAAAATGAAGGCTACAAGTTCTGAACTGAACTACCTTTTCACAGATACTACAAAAATTATTTTGAGTTGTCCAAGCACACGTTTGAATGCAGAAGTGAAGGACTCAGCTTCTGGTTGATGAAGGGGTGTCAAAAGCTTTCATTGTTGAGGATCCAAAGGTTTATTTCATCTTTCTAACTGTATTTTGCAGCAGTGCCCATAGATGGTTGCTGAGGGTGCTCTCTAAACTGCTTTGCTGATTTGCAAAGGTAAAACGTAGGCATGGTTCCTGTCTGAAGCCTACAAATCCAGAACTTAAGCAAACAGTTATGCTTGCGCGTGATGGAAAGATTCACTGAGGTTTCCCATTACAGATTCCAATGCAGAAGAAGGCGTCACTTGGTGTTTGACAAAATATGCATGAAATCTTTTCATTTCATTTGATTCTATGGTTCGTTTTACATGGCGAACAGTGAGACAAAAAATAAAACTTATTTTGGGGAGGAGGTCAAGTCTGGCGACAGCGATTACCTGAAGACATGAAATCATGAAATGAGAAGTGGCAAAAGCGTATTCACCCACACTGAAGGTGCCCACATAGTGTAGTCGTGACCGAGTGGTTAAGGCGATGGACTAGAAATCCATTGGGGTCTCCCTGTGCTGGTCCAAATCCTGCCGATTACATCTATTATTTGGTGCAAGACAGGCATGTTGCATCTGGGTGTGTTGTGGCAGTGATTTGTGAAGCGGATGCCAAAGCCGAGCGGATCGATTATCTTAGTAAGACTGTGAGCTGTGACAAAATTCCGTCAAGCAGTTAATAGCTGCTGTTTTGTTGGCGAAATAATAGTGACATCCGGTCACGTTTTCACCCTCAATAGCTGCTGCTTTGTTTTGGGGAAAGCCTGTCATGCTTTCACAACGTTCAATTGTCTTCCATTGAAACGCTGCCCGTAGACCAGCTACACAGCATTGTTGTGTTGTTGAGGTAAAACCTGAGCATAGTCCCTGAATGAAGCTCTGAACTCAAGGTCATTTCTACATCTTCAAAAAAATTATTTTCTTTACATGCTGATTAGAATGGCTGAGCTTCTGGTTGCCGATAGGACATGCATGTAAACCTGTCGGTGTTCATGGTTCAAAGGTTTATTTCAACTTTCTGTCTCTATTCTACAGCAATGCCTATAGATGGCTGCAGAGTGTGCTCCTGACCGTACTTCGCTGTGTTGTTAAGGTGAAACGTTGGAATGGTTCTGGTGTGAAGCATAGAAATCCTGAGCTTAAGCCTACAGATACTCTTGCAGATATTGGAACTATCCAATAAGGTTTCCCAGTACTTATTTGAATGCAGAAGAGCAGGCCTCAGTTGGTGTTGGGATCATTATGCATGAAATCTGGTCATTTCCTTAGATTCTAGGCTTCAATCTACATGAGTGTCTTGATTTTACAGCACTGCCAAAAGATAGTTGCAGGGTGAAAGAAAATAAATGCGTTGTTTCATGGAGGAGGTCGAACCTGGCCACGGTTAACTGGAGAAAGAACTGGAGAAAGAAACCATGAAAAGAGAAACGTGTCATAGCATAATTAAACCCTGACCGACACCAGACGCATGCGCAAGCGTTTGGTAGTAGTGGACGAGTGGTCACCGCAATGGTCTTGAAACCCATTGATGACTACCCGTGCAGGTTTGCATCCTGACGATTACGTCCTTTGTTTAAAGCGACAAAGGCCAGGTGAAACCCGCTGTGGCTGTGACATGTCGTCAGTAGCCCAAATCTGAGCATTTTGCTCATCTGAGAGGCACCGTGTGCCATTGACACGATTGCCTTTTTGTCCTCAATAGCTGCTGCTTGGTTGGAGAAATACTGTCACGTTTTCTCAACGTTGAACTGTCGTCCATTGAAACTCTGCCCGTAGCCATTCGATCGGTTATATGACTACGTGGCGAGCGAACTGAAGTCCATCCAAGGCGTTGAAGTCCATGCAAGACGACCTCAGTACAATCCACAGTGTCAGGATGGCCGAGCGGTCTAAGGCGCTGCGTTCAGGTCGCAGTCTCTCCTGGAGGCGTGGGTTCGAATCCCACTTCTGACAAGAGCAACTCCTATTTGTTGAGTGTAGGATATCATTTATGGATCTGTATCAAAAATCTCACGGTCTCACAGAATAGCTTCCCTTACAAGCAAACGAGGTTGTGTCTTTCTTCATCAAGTGCTTGCTTTGTCAATTTTTTGCTAGATCTAGGCTACCTGCTTGTGTTGTTGAGGTAAAGCCCCAAGCAGGCTACCAAAATGAAGGCTACAAGTTCTGAACTGAACTACCTTTTCACAGATACTACAAAAATTATTTTGAGTTGTCCAAGCACACGTTTGAATGCAGAAGTGAAGGACTCAGCTTCTGGTTGATGAAGGGGTGTCAAAAGCTTTCATTGTTGAGGATCCAAAGGTTTATTTCATCTTTCTAACTGTATTTTGCAGCAGTGCCCATAGATGGTTGCTGAGGGTGCTCTCTAAACTGCTTTGCTGATTTGCAAAGGTAAAACATAGGCATGGTTCCTGTCTGAAGCCTACAAATCCAGAACTTAAGCAAACAGTTATGCTTGCGCGTGATGGAAAGATTCACTGAGGTTTCCCATTACAGATTCCAATGCAGAAGAAGGCGTCACTTGGTGTTTGACAAAATATGCATGAAATCTTTTCATTTCATTTGATTCTATGGTTCGTTTTACATCGCGAACAGTGAGACAAAAAATAAAACTTATTTTGGGGAGGAGGTCAAGTCTGGCGACAGCGATTACCTGAAGACATGAAATCATGAAATGAGAAGTGGCAAAAGCGTATTCACCCACACTGAAGGTGCCCACATAGTGTAGTCGTGACCGAGTGGTTAAGGCGATGGACTAGAAATCCATTGGGGTCTCCCTGTGCTGGTCCAAATCCTGCCGATTACATCTATTATTTGGTGCAAGACAGGCATGTTGCATCTGGGTGTGTTG
This sequence comes from Channallabes apus, assembly GCA_030522415.1. Taxonomy (NCBI): domain Eukaryota; kingdom Metazoa; phylum Chordata; class Actinopteri; order Siluriformes; family Clariidae; genus Channallabes; species Channallabes apus. The sequence goes on from CM060104.1 coordinate 38,578,628, forward strand.
TGGCAGTGATTTGTGAAGCGGATGCCAAAGCCGAGCGGATCGATTATCTTAGTAAGACTGTGAGCTGTGACAAAATTCCGTCAAGCAGTTAATAGCTGCTGTTTTGTTGGCGAAATAATAGTGACATCCGGTCACGTTTTCACCCTCAATAGCTGCTGCTTTGTTTTGGGGAAAGCCTGTCATGCTTTCACAACGTTCAATTGTCTTCCATTGAAACGCTGCCCGTAGACCAGCTACACAGCATTGTTGTGTTGTTGAGGTAAAACCTGAGCATAGTCCCTGAATGAAGCTCTGAACTCAAGGTCATTTCTACATCTTCAAAAAAATTATTTTCTTTACATGCTGATTAGAATGGCTGAGCTTCTGGTTGCCGATAGGACATGCATGTAAACCTGTCGGTGTTCATGGTTCAAAGGTTTATTTCAACTTTCTGTCTCTATTCTACAGCAATGCCTATAGATGGCTGCAGAGTGTGCTCCTGACCGTACTTCGCTGTGTTGTTAAGGTGAAACGTTGGAATGGTTCTGGTGTGAAGCATAGAAATCCTGAGCTTAAGCCTACAGATACTCTTGCAGATATTGGAACTATCCAATAAGGTTTCCCAGTACTTATTTGAATGCAGAAGAGCAGGCCTCAGTTGGTGTTGGGATCATTATGCATGAAATCTGGTCATTTCCTTAGATTCTAGGCTTCAATCTACATGAGTGTCTTGATTTTACAGCACTGCCAAAAGATAGTTGCAGGGTGAAAGAAAATAAATGCGTTGTTTCATGGAGGAGGTCGAACCTGGCCACGGTTAACTGGAGAAAGAACTGGAGAAAGAAACCATGAAAAGAGAAACGTGTCATAGCATAATTAAACCCTGACCGACACCAGACGCATGCGCAAGCGTTTGGTAGTAGTGGACGAGTGGTCACCGCAATGGTCTTGAAACCCATTGATGACTACCCGTGCAGGTTTGCATCCTGACGATTACGTCCTTTGTTTAAAGCGACAAAGGCCAGGTGAAACCCGCTGTGGCTGTGACATGTCGTCAGTAGCCCAAATCTGAGCATTTTGCTCATCTGAGAGGCACCGTGTGCCATTGACACGATTGCCTTTTTGTCCTCAATAGCTGCTGCTTGGTTGGAGAAATACTGTCACGTTTTCTCAACGTTGAACTGTCGTCCATTGAAACTCTGCCCGTAGCCATTCGATCGGTTATATGACTACGTGGCGAGCGAACTGAAGTCCATCCAAGGCGTTGAAGTCCATGCAAGACGACCTCAGTACAATCCACAGTGTCAGGATGGCCGAGCGGTCTAAGGCGCTGCGTTCAGGTCGCAGTCTCTCCTGGAGGCGTGGGTTCGAATCCCACTTCTGACAAGAGCAACTCCTATTTGTTGAGTGTAGGAAATCATTTATGGATCTGTATCAAAAATCTCACGGTCTCACAGAATAGCTTCCCTTACAAGCAAACGAGGTTGTGTCTTTCTTCATCAAGTGCTTGCTTTGTCAATTTTTTGCTAGATCTAGGCTACCTGCTTGTGTTGTTGAGGTAAAGCCCCAAGCAGGCTACCAAAATGAAGGCTACAAGTTCTGAACTGAACTACCTTTTCACAGATACTACAAAAATTATTTTGAGTTGTCCAAGCACACGTTTGAATGCAGAAGTGAAGGACTCAGCTTCTGGTTGATGAAGGGGTGTCAAAAGCTTTCATTGTTGAGGATCCAAAGGTTTATTTCATCTTTCTAACTGTATTTTGCAGCAGTGCCCATAGATGGTTGCTGAGGGTGCTCTCTAAACTGCTTTGCTGATTTGCAAAGGTAAAACATAGGCATGGTTCCTGTCTGAAGCCTACAAATCCAGAACTTAAGCAAACAGTTATGCTTGCGCGTGATGGAAAGATTCACTGAGGTTTCCCATTACAGATTCCAATGCAGAAGAAGGCGTCACTTGGTGTTTGACAAAATATGCATGAAATCTTTTCATTTCATTTGATTCTATGGTTCGTTTTACATCGCGAACAGTGAGACAAAAAATAAAACTTATTTTGGGGAGGAGGTCAAGTCTGGCGACAGCGATTACCTGAAGACATGAAATCATGAAATGAGAAGTGGCAAAAGCGTATTCACCCACACTGAAGGTGCCCACATAGTGTAGTCGTGACCGAGTGGTTAAGGCGATGGACTAGAAATCCATTGGGGTCTCCCTGTGCTGGTCCAAATCCTGCCGATTACATCTATTATTTGGTGCAAGACAGGCATGTTGCATCTGGGTGTGTTGTGGCAGTGATTTGTGAAGCGGATGCCAAAGCCGAGCGGATCGATTATCTTAGTAAGACTGTGAGCTGTGACAAAATTCCGTCAAGCAGTTAATAGCTGCTGTTTTGTTGGCGAAATAATAGTGACATCCGGTCACGTTTTCACCCTCAATAGCTGCTGCTTTGTTTTGGGGAAAGCCTGTCATGCTTTCACAACGTTCAATTGTCTTCCATTGAAACGCTGCCCGTAGACCAGCTACACAGCATTGTTGTGTTGTTGAGGTAAAACCTGAGCATAGTCCCTGAATGAAGCTCTGAACTCAAGGTCATTTCTACATCTTCAAAAAAATTATTTTCTTTACATGCTGATTAGAATGGCTGAGCTTCTGGTTGCCGATAGGACATGCATGTAAACCTGTCGGTGTTCATGGTTCAAAGGTTTATTTCAACTTTCTGTCTCTATTCTACAGCAATGCCTATAGATGGCTGCAGAGTGTGCTCCTGACCGTACTTCGCTGTGTTGTTAAGGTGAAACGTTGGAATGGTTCTGGTGTGAAGCATAGAAATCCTGAGCTTAAGCCTACAGATACTCTTGCAGATATTGGAACTATCCAATAAGGTTTCCCAGTACTTATTTGAATGCAGAAGAGCAGGCCTCAGTTGGTGTTGGGATCATTATGCATGAAATCTGGTCATTTCCTTAGATTCTAGGCTTCAATCTACATGAGTGTCTTGATTTTACAGCACTGCCAAAAGATAGTTGCAGGGTGAAAGAAAATAAATGCGTTGTTTCATGGAGGAGGTCGAACCTGGCCACGGTTAACTGGAGAAAGAACTGGAGAAAGAAACCATGAAAAGAGAAACGTGTCATAGCATAATTAAACCCTGACCGACACCAGACGCATGCGCAAGCGTTTGGTAGTAGTGGACGAGTGGTCACCGCAATGGTCTTGAAACCCATTGATGACTACCCGTGCAGGTTTGCATCCTGACGATTACGTCCTTTGTTTAAAGCGACAAAGGCCAGGTGAAACCCGCTGTGGCTGTGACATGTCGTCAGTAGCCCAAATCTGAGCATTTTGCTCATCTGAGAGGCACCGTGTGCCATTGACACGATTGCCTTTTTGTCCTCAATAGCTGCTGCTTGGTTGGAGAAATACTGTCACGTTTTCTCAACGTTGAACTGTCGTCCATTGAAACTCTGCCCGTAGCCATTCGATCGGTTTAATGACTACGTGGCGAGCGAACTGAAGTCCATCCAAGGCGTTGAAGTCCATGCAAGACGACCTCAGTACAATCCACAGTGTCAGGATGGCCGAGCGGTCTAAGGCGCTGCGTTCAGGTCGCAGTCTCTCCTGGAGGCGTGGGTTCGAATCCCACTTCTGACAAGAGCAACTCCTATTTGTTGAGTGTAGGAAATCATTTATGGATCTGTATCAAAAATCTCACGGTCTCACAGAATAGCTTCCCTTACAAGCAAACGAGGTTGTGTCTTTCTTCATCAAGTGCTTGCTTTGTCAATTTTTTGCTAGATCTAGGCTACCTGCTTGTGTTGTTGAGGTAAAGCCCCAAGCAGGCTACCAAAATGAAGGCTACAAGTTCTGAACTGAACTACCTTTTCACAGATACTACAAAAATTATTTTGAGTTGTCCAAGCACACGTTTGAATGCAGAAGTGAAGGACTCAGCTTCTGGTTGATGAAGGGGTGTCAAAAGCTTTCATTGTTGAGGATCCAAAGGTTTATTTCATCTTTCTAACTGTATTTTGCAGCAGTGCCCATAGATGGTTGCTGAGGGTGCTCTCTAAACTGCTTTGCTGATTTGCAAAGGTAAAACATAGGCATGGTTCCTGTCTGAAGCCTACAAATCCAGAACTTAAGCAAACAGTTATGCTTGCGCGTGATGGAAAGATTCACTGAGGTTTCCCATTACAGATTCCAATGCAGAAGAAGGCGTCACTTGGTGTTTGACAAAATATGCATGAAATCTTTTCATTTCATTTGATTCTATGGTTCGTTTTACATCGCGAACAGTGAGACAAAAAATAAAACTTATTTTGGGGAGGAGGTCAAGTCTGGCGACAGCGATTACCTGAAGACATGAAATCATGAAATGAGAAGTGGCAAAAGCGTATTCACCCACACTGAAGGTGCCCACATAGTGTAGTCGTGACCGAGTGGTTAAGGCGATGGACTAGAAATCCATTGGGGTCTCCCTGTGCTGGTCCAAATCCTGCCGATTACATCTATTATTTGGTGCAAGACAGGCATGTTGCATCTGGGTGTGTTGTGGCAGTGATTTGTGAAGCGGATGCCAAAGCCGAGCGGATCGATTATCTTAGTAAGACTGTGAGCTGTGACAAAATTCCGTCAAGCAGTTAATAGCTGCTGTTTTGTTGGCGAAATAATAGTGACATCCGGTCACGTTTTCACCCTCAATAGCTGCTGCTTTGTTTTGGGGAAAGCCTGTCATGCTTTCACAACGTTCAATTGTCTTCCATTGAAACGCTGCCCGTAGACCAGCTACACAGCATTGTTGTGTTGTTGAGGTAAAACCTGAGCATAGTCCCTGAATGAAGCTCTGAACTCAAGGTCATTTCTACATCTTCAAAAAAATTATTTTCTTTACATGCTGATTAGAATGGCTGAGCTTCTGGTTGCCGATAGGACATGCATGTAAACCTGTCGGTGTTCATGGTTCAAAGGTTTATTTCAACTTTCTGTCTCTATTCTACAGCAATGCCTATAGATGGCTGCAGAGTGTGCTCCTGACCGTACTTCGCTGTGTTGTTAAGGTGAAACGTTGGAATGGTTCTGGTGTGAAGCATAGAAATCCTGAGCTTAAGCCTACAGATACTCTTGCAGATATTGGAACTATCCAATAAGGTTTCCCAGTACTTATTTGAATGCAGAAGAGCAGGCCTCAGTTGGTGTTGGGATCATTATGCATGAAATCTGGTCATTTCCTTAGATTCTAGGCTTCAATCTACATGAGTGTCTTGATTTTACAGCACTGCCAAAAGATAGTTGCAGGGTGAAAGAAAATAAATGCGTTGTTTCATGGAGGAGGTCGAACCTGGCCACGGTTAACTGGAGAAAGAACTGGAGAAAGAAACCATGAAAAGAGAAACGTGTCATAGCATAATTAAACCCTGACCGACACCAGACGCATGCGCAAGCGTTTGGTAGTAGTGGACGAGTGGTCACCGCAATGGTCTTGAAACCCATTGATGACTACCCGTGCAGGTTTGCATCCTGACGATTACGTCCTTTGTTTAAAGCGACAAAGGCCAGGTGAAACCCGCTGTGGCTGTGACATGTCGTCAGTAGCCCAAATCTGAGCATTTTGCTCATCTGAGAGGCACCGTGTGCCATTGACACGATTGCCTTTTTGTCCTCAATAGCTGCTGCTTGGTTGGAGAAATACTGTCACGTTTTCTCAACGTTGAACTGTCGTCCATTGAAACTCTGCCCGTAGCCATTCGATCGGTTATATGACTACGTGGCGAGCGAACTGAAGTCCATCCAAGGCGTTGAAGTCCATGCAAGACGACCTCAGTACAATCCACAGTGTCAGGATGGCCGAGCGGTCTAAGGCGCTGCGTTCAGGTCGCAGTCTCTCCTGGAGGCGTGGGTTCGAATCCCACTTCTGACAAGAGCAACTCCTATTTGTTGAGTGTAGGAAATCATTTATGGATCTGTATCAAAAATCTCACGGTCTCACAGAATAGCTTCCCTTACAAGCAAACGAGGTTGTGTCTTTCTTCATCAAGTGCTTGCTTTGTCAATTTTTTGCTAGATCTAGGCTACCTGCTTGTGTTGTTGAGGTAAAGCCCCAAGCAGGCTACCAAAATGAAGGCTACAAGTTCTGAACTGAACTACCTTTTCACAGATACTACAAAAATTATTTTGAGTTGTCCAAGCACACGTTTGAATGCAGAAGTGAAGGACTCAGCTTCTGGTTGATGAAGGGGTGTCAAAAGCTTTCATTGTTGAGGATCCAAAGGTTTATTTCATCTTTCTAACTGTATTTTGCAGCAGTGCCCATAGATGGTTGCTGAGGGTGCTCTCTAAACTGCTTTGCTGATTTGCAAAGGTAAAACATAGGCATGGTTCCTGTCTGAAGCCTACAAATCCAGAACTTAAGCAAACAGTTATGCTTGCGCGTGATGGAAAGATTCACTGAGGTTTCCCATTACAGATTCCAATGCAGAAGAAGGCGTCACTTGGTGTTTGACAAAATATGCATGAAATCTTTTCATTTCATTTGATTCTATGGTTCGTTTTACATGGCGAACAGTGAGACAAAAAATAAAACTTATTTTGGGGAGGAGGTCAAGTCTGGCGACAGCGATTACCTGAAGACATGAAATCATGAAATGAGAAGTGGCAAAAGCGTATTCACCCACACTGAAGGTGCCCACATAGTGTAGTCGTGACCGAGTGGTTAAGGCGATGGACTAGAAATCCATTGGGGTCTCCCTGTGCTGGTCCAAATCCTGACGATTACATCTATTATTTGGTGCAAGACAGGCATGTTGCATCTGGGTGTGTTGTGGCAGTGATTTGTGAAGCGGATGCCAAAGCCGAGCGGATCGATTATCTTAGTAAGACTGTGAGCTGTGACAAAATTCCGTCAAGCAGTTAATAGCTGCTGTTTTGTTGGCGAAATAATAGTGACATCCGGTCACGTTTTCACCCTCAATAGCTGCTGCTTTGTTTTGGGGAAAGCCTGTCATGCTTTCACAACGTTCAATTGTCTTCCATTGAAACGCTGCCCGTAGACCAGCTACACAGCATTGTTGTGTTGTTGAGGTAAAACCTGAGCATAGTCCCTGAATGAAGCTCTGAACTCAAGGTCATTTCTACATCTTCAAAAAAATTATTTTCTTTACATGCTGATGAGAATGGCTGAGCTTCTGGTTGCCGATAGGACATGCATGTAAACCTGTCGGTGTTCATGGTTCAAAGGTTTATTTCAACTTTCTGTCTCTATTCTACAGCAATGCCTATAGATGGCTGCAGAGTGTGCTCCTGACCGTACTTCGCTGTGTTGTTAAGGTAAAACGTTGGAATGGTTCTGGCGTGAAGCATAGAAATCCTGAGCTTAAGCCTACAGATACTCTTGCAGATATTGGAACTATCCAATAAGGTTTCCCAGTACTTATTTGAATGCAGAAGAGCAGGCCTCAGTTGGTGTTGGGATCATTATGCATGAAATCTGGTCATTTCCTTAGATTCTAGGCTTCAATCTACATGAGTGTCTTGATTTTACAGCACTGCCAAAAGATAGTTGCAGGGTGAAAGAAAATAAAAGCGTTGTTTCATGGAGGAGGTCGAACCTGGCCACGGTTAACTGGAGAAAGAACTGGAGAAAGAAACCATGAAAAGAGAAACGTGTCATAGCATAATTAAACCCTGACCGACACCAGACGCATGCGCAAGCGTTTGGTAGTAGTGGACGAGTGGTCACCGCAATGGTCTTGAAACCCATTGATGACTACCCGTGCAGGTTTGCATCCTGACGATTACATCCTTTGTTTAAAGCGACAAAGGCCAGGTGAAACCCGCTGTGGCTGTGACATGTCGTCAGTAGCCCAAATCTGAGCATTTTGCTCATCTGAGAGGCACCGTGTGCCATTGACACGATTGCCTTTTTGTCCTCAATAGCTGCTGCTTGGATGGAGAAATACTGTCACGTTTTCTCAACGTTGAACTGTCGTCCATTGAAACTCTGCCCGTAGCCATTCGATCGGTTATATGACTACGTGGCGAGCGAACTGAAGTCCATCCAAGGCGTTGAAGTCCATGCAAGACGACCTCAGTACAATCCACAGTGTCAGGATGGCCGAGCGGTCTAAGGCGCTGCGTTCAGGTCGCAGTCTCTCCTGGAGGCGTGGGTTCGAATCCCACTTCTGACAAGAGCAACTCCTATTTGTTGAGTGTAGGAAATCATTTATGGATCTGTATCAAAAATCTCACGGTCTCACAGAATAGCTTCCCTTACAAGCAAACGAGGTTGTGTCTTTCTTCATCAAGTGCTTGCTTTGTCAATTTTTTGCTAGATCTAGGCTACCTGGTTGTGTTGTTGAGGTAAAGCCCCAAGCAGGCTACCAAAATGAAGGCTACAAGTTCTGAACTGAACTACCTTTTCACAGATACTACAAAAATTATTTTGAGTTGTCCAAGCACACGTTTGAATGCAGAAGTGAAGGACTCAGCTTCTGGTTGATGAAGGGGTGTCAAAAGCTTTCATTGTTGAGGATCCAAAGGTTTATTTCATCTTTCTAACTGTATTTTGCAGCAGTGCCCATAGATGGTTGCTGAGGGTGCTCTCTAAACTGCTTTGCTGATTTGCAAAGGTAAAACATAGGCATGGTTCCTGTCTCAAGCCTACAAATCCAGAACTTAAGCAAACAGTTATGCTTGCGCGTGATGGAAAGATTCACTGAGGTTTCCCATTACAGATTCCAATGCAGAAGAAGGCGTCACTTGGTGTTTGACAAAATATGCATGAAATCTTTTCATTTCATTTGATTCTATGGTTCGTTTTACATGGCGAACAGTGAGACAAAAAATAAAACTTATTTTGGGGAGGAGGTCAAGTCTGGCGACAGCGATTACCTGAAGACATGAAATCATGAAATGAGAAGTGGCAAAAGCGTATTCACCCACACTGAAGGTGCCCACATAGTGTAGTCGTGACCGAGTGGTTAAGGCGATGGACTAGAAATCCATTGGGGTCTCCCTGTGCTGGTCCAAATCCTGACGATTACATGTATTATTTGGTGCAAGACAGGCATGTTGCATCTGGGTGTGTTGTGGCAGTGATTTGTGAAGCGGATGCCAAAGCCGAGCGGATCGATTATCTTAGTAAGACTGTGAGCTGTGACAAAATTCCGTCAAGCAGTTAATAGCTGCTGTTTTGTTGGCGAAATAATAGTGACATCCGGTCACGTTTTCACCCTCAATAGCTGCTGCTTTGTTTTGGGGAAAGCCTGTCATGCTTTCACAACGTTCAATTGTCTTCCATTGAAACGCTGCCCGTAGACCAGCTACACAGCATTGTTGTGTTGTTGAGGTAAAACCTGAGCATAGTCCCTGAATGAAGCTCTGAACTCAAGGTCATTTCTACATCTTCAAAAAAATTATTTTCTTTACATGCTGATGAGAATGGCTGAGCTTCTGGTTGCCGATAGGACATGCATGTAAACCTGTCGGTGTTCATGGTTCAAAGGTTTATTTCAACTTTCTGTCTCTATTCTACAGCAATGCCTATAGATGGCTGCAGAGTGTGCTCCTGACCGTACTTCGCTGTGTTGTTAAGGTAAAACGTTGGAATGGTTCTGGCGTGAAGCATAGAAATCCTGAGCTTAAGCCTACAGATACTCTTGCAGATATTGGAACTATCCAATAAGGTTTCCCAGTACTTATTTGAATGCAGAAGAGCAGGCCTCAGTTGGTGTTGGGATCATTATGCATGAAATCTGGTAATTTCCTTAGATTCTAGGCTTCAATCTACATGAGTGTCTTGATTTTACAGCACTGCCAAAAGATAGTTGCAGGGTGAAAGAAAATAAAAGCGTTGTTTCATGGAGGAGGTCAAACCTGGCCACGGTTAACTGGAGAAAGAACTGGAGAAAGAAACCATGAAAAGAGAAACGTGTCATAGCATAATTAAACCCTGACCGACACCAGACGCATGCGCAAGTGTTTGGTAGTAGTGGACGAGTGGTCACGGCAATGGTCTTGAAACCCATTGATGACTACCCGTGCAGGTTTGCATCCTGACGATTACGTCCTTTGTTTAAAGCGACAAAGGCCAGGTGAAACCCGCTGTGGCTGTGACATGTCGTCAGTAGCCCAAATCTGAGCATTTTGCTCATCTGAGAGGCACCGTGTGCCATTGACACGATTGCCTTTTTGTCCTCAATAGCTGCTGCTTGGTTGGAGAAATACTGTCACGTTTTCTCAACGTTGAACTGTCGTCCATTGAAACTCTGCCCGTAGCCATTCGATCGGTTATATGACTACGTGGCGAGCGAACTGAAGTCCATCCAAGGCGTTGAAGTCCATGCAAGACGACCTCAGTACAATCCACAGTGTCAGGATGGCCGAGCGGTCTAAGGCGCTGCGTTCAGGTCGCAGTCTCTCCTGGAGGCGTGGGTTCGAATCCCACTTCTGACAAGAGCAACTCCTATTTGTTGAGTGTAGGAAATCATTTATGGATCTGTATCAAAAATCTCACGGTCTCACAGAATAGCTTCCCTTACAAGCAAACGAGGTTGTGTCTTTCTTCATCAAGTGCTTGCTTTGTCAATTTTTTGCTAGATCTAGGCTACCTGGTTGTGTTGTTGAGGTAAAGCCCCAAGCAGGCTACCAAAATGAAGGCTACAAGTTCTGAACTGAACTACCTTTTCACAGATACTACAAAAATTATTTTGAGTTGTCCAAGCACACGTTTGAATGCAGAAGTGAAGGACTCAGCTTCTGGTTGATGAAGGGGTGTCAAAAGCTTTCATTGTTGAGGATCCAAAGGTTTATTTCATCTTTCTAACTGTATTTTGCAGCATTGCCCATAGATGGTTGCTGAGGGTGCTCTCTAAACTGCTTTGCTGATTTGCAAAGGTAAAACGTAGGCATGGTTCCTGTCTGAAGCCTACAAATCCAGAACTTAAGCAAACAGTTATGCTTGCGCGTGATGGAAAGATTCACTGAGGTTTCCCATTACAGATTCCAATGCAGAAGAAGGCGTCACTTGGTGTTTGACAAAATATGCATGAAATCTTTTCATTTCATTTGATTCTATGGCTCGTTTTACATGGCGAACAGTGAGACAAAAAATAAAACTTATTTTGGGGAGGAGGTCAAGTCTGGCGACAGCGATTACCTGAAGACATGAAATCATGAAATGAGAAGTGGCAAAAGCGTATTCACCCACACTGAAGGTGCCCACATAGTGTAGTCGTGACCGAGTGGTTAAGGCGATGGACTAGAAATCCATTGGGGTCTCCCTGTGCTGGTCCAAATCCTGCCGATTACATCTATTATTTGGTGCAAGACAGGCATGTTGCATCTGGGTGTGTTGTGGCAGTGATTTGTGAAGCGGATGCCAAAGCCGAGCGGATCGATTATCTTAGTAAGACTGTGAGCTGTGACAAAATTCCGTCAAGCAGTTAATAGCTGCTGTTTTGTTGGCGAAATAATAGTGACATCCGGTCACGTTTTCACCCTCAATAGCTGCTGCTTTGTTTTGGGGAAAGCCTGTCATGCTTTCACAACGTTCAATTGTCTTCCATTGAAACGCTGCCCGTAGACCAGCTACACAGCATTGTTGTGTTGTTGAGGTAAAACCTGAGCATAGTCCCTGAATGAAGCTCTGAACTCAAGGTCATTTCTACATCTTCAAAAAAATTATTTTCTTTACATGCTGATGAGAATGGCTGAGCTTCTGGTTGCCGATAGGACATGCATGTAAACCTGTCGGTGTTCATGGTTCAAAGGTTTATTTCAACTTTCTGTCTCTATTCTACAGCAATGCCTATAGATGGCTGCAGAGTGTGCTCCTGACCGTACTTCGCTGTGTTGTTAAGGTAAAACGTTGGAATGGTTCTGGCGTGAAGCATAGAAATCCTGAGCTTAAGCCTACAGATACTCTTGCAGATATTGGAACTATCCAATAAGGTTTCCCAGTACTTATTTGAATGCAGAAGAGCAGGCCTCAGTTGGTGTTGGGATCATTATGCATGAAATCTGGTCATTTCCTTAGATTCTAGGCTTCAATCTACATGAGTGTCTTGATTTTACAGCACTGCCAAAAGATAGTTGCAGGGTGAAAGAAAATAAAAGCGTTGTTTCATGGAGGAGGTCGAACCTGGCCACGGTTAACTGGAGAAAGAACTGGAGAAAGAAACCATGAAAAGAGAAACGTGTCATAGCATAATTAAACCCTGACCGACACCAGACGCATGCGCAAGCGTTTGGTAGTAGTGGACGAGTGGTCACCGCAATGGTCTTGAAACCCATTGATGACTACCCGTGCAGGTTTGCATCCTGACGATTACATCCTTTGTTTAAAGCGACAAAGGCCAGGTGAAACCCGCTGTGGCTGTGACATGTCGTCAGTAGCCCAAATCTGAGCATTTTGCTCATCTGAGAGGCACCGTGTGCCATTGACACGATTGCCTTTTTGTCCTCAATAGCTGCTGCTTGGATGGAGAAATACTGTCACGTTTTCTCAACGTTGAACTGTCGTCCATTGAAACTCTGCCCGTAGCCATTCGATCGGTTATATGACTACGTGGCGAGCGAACTGAAGTCCATCCAAGGCGTTGAAGTCCATGCAAGACGACCTCAGTACAATCCACAGTGTCAGGATGGCCGAGCGGTCTAAGGCGCTGCGTTCAGGTCGCAGTCTCTCCTGGAGGCGTGGGTTCGAATCCCACTTCTGACAAGAGCAACTCCTATTTGTTGAGTGTAGGAAATCATTTATGGATCTGTATCAAAAATCTCACGGTCTCACAGAATAGCTTCCCTTACAAGCAAACGAGGTTGTGTCTTTCTTCATCAAGTGCTTGCTTTGTCAATTTTTTGCTAGATCTAGGCTACCTGGTTGTGTTGTTGAGGTAAAGCCCCAAGCAGGCTACCAAAATGAAGGCTACAAGTTCTGAACTGAACTACCTTTTCACAGATACTACAAAAATTATTTTGAGTTGTCCAAGCACACGTTTGAATGCAGAAGTGAAGGACTCAGCTTCTGGTTGATGAAGGGGTGTCAAAAGCTTTCATTGTTGAGGATCCAAAGGTTTATTTCATCTTTCTAACTGTATTTTGCAGCAGTGCCCATAGATGGTTGCTGAGGGTGCTCTCTAAACTGCTTTGCTGATTTGCAAAGGTAAAACATAGGCATGGTTCCTGTCTCAAGCCTACAAATCCAGAACTTAAGCAAACAGTTATGCTTGCGCGTGATGGAAAGATTCACTGAGGTTTCCCATTACAGATTCCAATGCAGAAGAAGGCGTCACTTGGTGTTTGACAAAATATGCATGAAATCTTTTCATTTCATTTGATTCTATGGTTCGTTTTACATGGCGAACAGTGAGACAAAAAATAAAACTTATTTTGGGGAGGAGGTCAAGTCTGGCGACAGCGATTACCTGAAGACATGAAATCATGAAATGAGAAGTGGCAAAAGCGTATTCACCCACACTGAAGGTGCCCACATAGTGTAGTCGTGACCGAGTGGTTAAGGCGATGGACTAGAAATCCATTGGGGTCTCCCTGTGCTGGTCCAAATCCTGACGATTACATGTATTATTTGGTGCAAGACAGGCATGTTGCATCTGGGTGTGTTGTGGCAGTGATTTGTGAAGCGGATGCCAAAGCCGAGCGGATCGATTATCTTAGTAAGACTGTGAGCTGTGACAAAATTCCGTCAAGCAGTTAATAGCTGCTGTTTTGTTGGCGAAATAATAGTGACATCCGGTCACGTTTTCACCCTCAATAGCTGCTGCTTTGTTTTGGGGAAAGCCTGTCATGCTTTCACAACGTTCAATTGTCTTCCATTGAAACGCTGCCCGTAGACCAGCTACACAGCATTGTTGTGTTGTTGAGGTAAAACCTGAGCATAGTCCCTGAATGAAGCTCTGAACTCAAGGTCATTTCTACATCTTCAAAAAAATTATTTTCTTTACATGCTGATGAGAATGGCTGAGCTTCTGGTTGCCGATAGGACATGCATGTAAACCTGTCGGTGTTCATGGTTCAAAGGTTTATTTCAACTTTCTGTCTCTATTCTACAGCAATGCCTATAGATGGCTGCAGAGTGTGCTCCTGACCGTACTTCGCTGTGTTGTTAAGGTAAAACGTTGGAATGGTTCTGGCGTGAAGCATAGAAATCCTGAGCTTAAGCCTACAGATACTCTTGCAGATATTGGAACTATCCAATAAGGTTTCCCAGTACTTATTTGAATGCAGAAGAGCAGGCCTCAGTTGGTGTTGGGATCATTATGCATGAAATCTGGTAATTTCCTTAGATTCTAGGCTTCAATCTACATGAGTGTCTTGATTTTACAGCACTGCCAAAAGATAGTTGCAGGGTGAAAGAAAATAAAAGCGTTGTTTCATGGAGGAGGTCAAACCTGGCCACGGTTAACTGGAGAAAGAACTGGAGAAAGAAACCATGAAAAGAGAAACGTGTCATAGCATAATTAAACCCTGACCGACACCAGACGCATGCGCAAGTGTTTGGTAGTAGTGGACGAGTGGTCACGGCAATGGTCTTGAAACCCATTGATGACTACCCGTGCAGGTTTGCATCCTGATGATTACGTCCTTTGTTTAAAGCGACAAAGGCCAGGTGAAACCCGCTGTGGCTGTGACATGTCGTCAGTAGCCCAAATCTGAGCATTTTGCTCATCTGAGAGGCACCGTGTGCCATTGACACGATTGCCTTTTTGTCCTCAATAGCTGCTGCTTGGTTGGAGAAATACTGTCACGTTTTCTCAACGTTGAACTGTCGTCCATTGAAACTCTGCCCGTAGCCATTCGATCGGTTATATGACTACGTGGCGAGCGAACTGAAGTCCATCCAAGGCGTTGAAGTCCATGCAAGACGACCTCAGTACAATCCACAGTGTCAGGATGGCCGAGCGGTCTAAGGCGCTGCGTTCAGGTCGCAGTCTCTCCTGGAGGCGTGGGTTCGAATCCCACTTCTGACAAGAGCAACTCCTATTTGTTGAGTGTAGGAAATCATTTATGGATCTGTATCAAAAATCTCACGGTCTCACAGAATAGCTTCCCTTACAAGCAAACGAGGTTGTGTCTTTCTTCATCAAGTGCTTGCTTTGTCAATTTTTTGCTAGATCTAGGCTACCTGGTTGTGTTGTTGAGGTAAAGCCCCAAGCAGGCTACCAAAATGAAGGCTACAAGTTCTGAACTGAACTACCTTTTCACAGATACTACAAAAATTATTTTGAGTTGTCCAAGCACACGTTTGAATGCAGAAGTGAAGGACTCAGCTTCTGGTTGATGAAGGGGTGTCAAAAGCTTTCATTGTTGAGGATCCAAAGGTTTATTTCATCTTTCTAACTGTATTTTGCAGCATTGCCCATAGATGGTTGCTGAGGGTGCTCTCTAAACTGCTTTGCTGATTTGCAAAGGTAAAACGTAGGCATGGTTCCTGTCTGAAGCCTACAAATCCAGAACTTAAGCAAACAGTTATGCTTGCGCGTGATGGAAAGATTCACTGAGGTTTCCCATTACAGATTCCAATGCAGAAGAAGGCGTCACTTGGTGTTTGACAAAATATGCATGAAATCTTTTCATTTCATTTGATTCTATGGTTCGTTTTACATGGCGAACAGTGAGACAAAAAATAAAACTTATTTTGGGGAGGAGGTCAAGTCTGGCGACAGCGATTACCTGAAGACATGAAATCATGAAATGAGAAGTGGCAAAAGCGTATTCACCCACACTGAAGGTGCCCACATAGTGTAGTCGTGACCGAGTGGTTAAGGCGATGGACTAGAAATCCATTGGGGTCTCCCTGTGCTGGTCCAAATCCTGCCGATTACATCTATTATTTGGTGCAAGACAGGCATGTTGCATCTGGGTGTGTTGTGGCAGTGATTTGTGAAGCGGATGCCAAAGCCGAGCGGATCGATTATCTTAGTAAGACTGTGAGCTGTGACAAAATTCCGTCAAGCAGTTAATAGCTGCTGTTTTGTTGGCGAAATAATAGTGACATCCGGTCACGTTTTCACCCTCAATAGCTGCTGCTTTGTTTTGGGGAAAGCCTGTCATGCTTTCACAACGTTCAATTGTCTTCCATTGAAACGCTGCCCGTAGACCAGCTACACAGCATTGTTGTGTTGTTGAGGTAAAACCTGAGCATAGTCCCTGAATGAAGCTCTGAACTCAAGGTCATTTCTACATCTTCAAAAAAATTATTTTCTTTACATGCTGATGAGAATGGCTGAGCTTCTGGTTGCCGATAGGACATGCATGTAAACCTGTCGGTGTTCATGGTTCAAAGGTTTATTTCAACTTTCTGTCTCTATTCTACAGCAATGCCTATAGATGGCTGCAGAGTGTGCTCCTGACCGTACTTCGCTGTGTTGTTAAGGTAAAACGTTGGAATGGTTCTGGCGTGAAGCATAGAAATCCTGAGCTTAAGCCTACAGATACTCTTGCAGATATTGGAACTATCCAATAAGGTTTCCCAGTACTTATTTGAATGCAGAAGAGCAGGCCTCAGTTGGTGTTGGGATCATTATGCATGAAATCTGGTAATTTCCTTAGATTCTAGGCTTCAATCTACATGAGTGTCTTGATTTTACAGCACTGCCAAAAGATAGTTGCAGGGTGAAAGAAAATAAAAGCGTTGTTTCATGGAGGAGGTCGAACCTGGCCACGGTTAACTGGAGAAAGAACTGGAGAAAGAAACCATGAAAAGAGAAACGTGTCATAGCATAATTAAACCCTGACCGACACCAGACGCATGCGCAAGCGTTTGGTAGTAGTGGACGAGTGGTCACCGCAATGGTCTTGAAACCCATTGATGACTACCCGTGCAGGTTTGCATCCTGACGATTACGTCCTTTGTTTAAAGCGACAAAGGCCAGGTGAAACCCGCTGTGGCTGTGACATGTCGTCAGTAGCCCAAATCTGAGCATTTTGCTCATCTGAGAGGCACCGTGTGCCATTGACACGATTGCCTTTTTGTCCTCAATAGCTGCTGCTTGGTTGGAGAAATACTGTCACGTTTTCTCAACGTTGAACTGTCGTCCATTGAAACTCTGCCCGTAGCCATTCGATCGGTTATATGACTACGTGGCGAGCGAACTGAAGTCCATCCAAGGCGTTGAAGTCCATGCAAGACGACCTCAGTACAATCCACAGTGTCAGGATGGCCGAGCGGTCTAAGGCGCTGCGTTCAGGTCGCAGTCTCTCCTGGAGGCGTGGGTTCGAATCCCACTTCTGACAAGAGCGACTCCTATTTGTTGAGTGTAGGAAATCATTTATGGATCTGTATCAAAAATCTCACGGTCTCACAGAATAGCTTCCCTTACAAGCAAACGAGGTTGTGTCTTTCTTCATCAAGTGCTTGCTTTGTCAATTTTTTGCTAGATCTAGGCTACCTGGTTGTGTTGTTGAGGTAAAGCCCCAAGCAGGCTACCAAAATGAAGGCTACAAGTTCTGAACTGAACTACCTTTTCACAGATACTACAAAAATTATTTTGAGTTGTCCAAGCACACGTTTGAATGCAGAAGTGAAGGACTCAGCTTCTGGTTGATGAAGGGGTGTCAAAAGCTTTCATTGTTGAGGATCCAAAGGTTTATTTCATCTTTCTAACTGTATTTTGCAGCAGTGCCCATAGATGGTTGCTGAGGGTGCTCTCTAAACTGCTTTGCTGATTTGCAAAGGTAAAACGTAGGCATGGTTCCTGTCTGAAGCCTACAAATCCAGAACTTAAGCAAACAGTTATGCTTGCGCGTGATGGAAAGATTCACTGAGGTTTCCCATTACAGATTCCAATGCAGAAGAAGGCGTCACTTGGTGTTTGACAAAATATGCATGAAATCTTTTCATTTCATTTGATTCTATGGTTCGTTTTACATGGCGAACAGTGAGACAAAAAATAAAACTTATTTTGGGGAGGAGGTCAAGTCTGGCGACAGCGATTACCTGAAGACATGAAATCATGAAATGAGAAGTGGCAAAAGCGTATTCACCCACACTGAAGGTGCCCATATAGTGTAGTCGTGACCGAGTGGTTAAGGCGATGGACTAGAAATCCATTGGGGTCTCCCTGTGCTGGTCCAAATCCTGCCGATTACATCTATTATTTGGTGCAAGACAGGCATGTTGCATCTGGGTGTGTTGTGGCAGTGATTTGTGAAGCGGATGCCAAAGCCGAGCGGATCGATTATCTTAGTAAGACTGTGAGCTGTGACACAATTCCGTCAAGCAGTTAATAGCTGCTGTTTTGTTGGCGAAATAATAGTGACATCCGGTCACGTTTTCACCCTCAATAGCTGCTGCTTTGTTTTGGGGAAAGCCTGTCATGCTTTCACAACGTTCAATTGTCTTCCATTGAAACGCTGCCCGTAGACCAGCTACACAGCATTGTTGTGTTGTTGAGGTAAAACCTGAGCATAGTCCCTGAATGAAGCTCTGAACTCAAGGTCATTTCTACATCTTCAAAAAAATTATTTTCTTTACATGCTGATGAGAATGGCTGAGCTTCTGGTTGCCGATAGGACATGCATGTAAACCTGTCGGTGTTCATGGTTCAAAGGTTTATTTCAACTTTCTGTCTCTATTCTACAGCAATGCCTATAGATGGCTGCAGAGTGTGCTCCTGACCGTACTTCGCTGTGTTGTTAAGGTAAAACGTTGGAATGGTTCTGGCGTGAAGCATAGAAATCCTGAGCTTAAGCCTACAGATACTCTTGCAGATATTGGAACTATCCAATAAGGTTTTCCAGTACTTATTTGAATGCAGAAGAGCAGGCCTCAGTTGGTGTTGGGATCATTATGCATGAAATCTGGTCATTTCCTTAGATTCAAGGCTTCAATCTACATGAGTGTCTTGATTTTACAGCACTGCCAAAAGATAGTTGCAGGGTGAAAGAAAATAAAAGCGTTGTTTCATGGAGGAGGTCGAACCTGGCCACGGTTAACTGGAGAAAGAACTGGAGAAAGAAACCATGAAAAGAGAAACGTGTCATAGCATAATTAAACCCTGACCGACACCAGACGCATGCGCAAGCGTTTGGTAGTAGTGGACGAGTGGTCACCGCAATGGTCTTGAAACCCATTGATGACTACCCGTGCAGGTTTGCATCCTGACGATTACGTCGTTTGTTTAAAGCGACAAAAGCCAGGTGAAACCCGCTGTGGCTGTGACATGTCGTCAGTAGCCCAAATCTGAGCATTTTGCTCATCTGAGAGGCACCGTGTTTCATTGACACGATTGCCTTTTTGTCCTTAATAGCTGCTGCTTGGTTGGAGAAATACTGTCACGTTTTCTCAACGTTGAACTGTCGTCCATTGAAACTCTGCCCGTAGCCATTCGATCGGTTATATGACTACGTGGCGAGCGAACTGAAGTCCATCCAAGGCGTTGAAGTCCATGCAAGACGACCTCAGTACAATCCACAGTGTCAGGATGGCCGAGCGGTCTAAGGCGCTGCGTTCAGCTCGCAGTCTCTCCTGGAGGCGTTGGTTCGAATCCCACTTCTGACAAGAGCAACTCCTATTTGTTGAGTGTAGGAAATCATTTATGGATCTGTATCAAAAATCTCACGGTCTCACAGAATAGCTTCCCTTACAAGCAAACGAGGTTGTGTCTTTCTTCATCAAGTGCTTGCTTTGTCAATTTTTTGCTAGATCTAGGCTACCTGCTTGTGTTGTTGAGGTAAAGCCCCAAGCAGGCTACCAAAATGAAGGCTACAAGTTCTGAACTGAACTACCTTTTCACAGATACTACAAAAATTATTTTGAGTTGTCCAAGCACATGTTTGAATGCAGAAGTGAAGGACTCAGCTTCTGGTTGATGAAGGGGTGTCAAAAGCTTTCATTGTTGAGGATCCAAAGGTTTATTTCATCTTTCTAACTGTATTTTGCAGCAGTGCCCATAGATGGTTGCTGAGGGTGCTCTCTAAACTGCTTTGCTGATTTGCAAAGGTAAAACGTAGGCATGGTTCCTGTCTGAAGCCTACAAATCCAGAACTTAAGCAAACAGTTATGCTTGCGCGTGATGGAAAGATTCACTGAGGTTTCCCATTACAGATTCCAATGCAGAAGAAGGCGTCACTTGGTGTTTGACAAAATATGCATGAAATCTTTTCATTTCATTTGATTCTATGGTTCGTTTTACATGGCGAACAGTGAGACAAAAAATAAAACTTATTTTGGGGAGGAGGTCAAGTCTGGCGACAGCGATTACCTGAAGACATGAAATCATGAAATGAGAAGTGGCAAAAGCGTATTCACCCACACTGAAGGTGCCCACATAGTGTAGTCGTGAGCGAGTGGTTAAGGCGATGGACTAGAAATCCATTGGGGTCTCCCTGTGCTGGTCCAAATCCTGCCGATTACATCTATTATTTGGTGCAAGACAGGCATGTTGATTCTGGGTGTGTTGTGGCAGTGATTTGTGAAGCGGATGCCAAAGCCGAGCGGATCGATTATCTTAGTAAGACTGTGAGCTGTGACAAAATTCCGTCAAGCAGTTAATAGCTGCTGTTTTGTTGGCGAAATAATAGTGACATCCGGTCACGTTTTCACCCTCAATAGCTGCTGCTTTGTTTTGGGGAAAGCCTGTCATGCTTTCACAACGTTCAATTGTCTTCCATTGAAACGCTGCCCGTAGACCAGCTACACAGCATTGTTGTGTTGTTGAGGTAAAACCTGAGCATAGTCCCTGAATGAAGCTCTGAACTCAAGGTCATTTCTACATCTTCAAAAAAATTATTTTCTTTACATGCTGATGAGAATGGCTGAGCTTCTGGTTGCCGATAGGACATGCATGTAAACCTGTCGGTGTTCATGGTTCAAAGGTTTATTTCAACTTTCTGTCTCTATTCTACAGCAATGCCTATAGATGGCTGCAGAGTGTGCTCCTGACCGTACTTCGCTGTGTTGTTAAGGTAAAACGTTGGAATGGTTCTGGCGTGAAGCATAGAAATCCTGAGCTTAAGCCTACAGATACTCTTGCAGATATTGGAACTATCCAATAAGGTTTCCCAGTACTTATTTGAATGCAGAAGAGCAGGCCTCAGTTGGTGTTGGGATCATTATGCATGAAATCTGGTCATTTCCTTAGATTCTAGGCTTCAATCTACATGAGTGTCTTGATTTTACAGCACTGCCAAAAGATAGTTGCAGGGTGAAAGAAAATAAAAGCGTTGTTTCATGGAGGAGGTCGAACCTGGTCACGGTTAACTGGAGAAAGAACTGGAGAAAGAAACCATGAAAAGAGAAACGTGTCATAGCATAATTAAACCCTGACCGACACCAGACGTATGCGCAAGCGTTTGGTAGTAGTGGACGAGTGGTCACCGCAATGGTCTTGAAACCCATTGATGACTACCCGTGCAGGTTTGCATCCTGACGATTACGTCCTTTGTTTAAAGCGACAAAGGCCAGGTGAAACCCGCTGTGGCTGTGACATGTCGTCAGTAGCCCAAATCTGAGCATTTTGCTCATCTGAGAGGCACCGTGTGCCATTGACACGATTGCCTTTTTGTCCTCAATAGCTGCTGCTTAGTTGGAGAAATACTGTCACGTTTTCTCAACGTTGAACTGTCGTCCATTGAAACTCTGCCCGTAGCCATTCGATCGGTTATATGACTACGTGGCGAGCGAACTGAAGTCCATCCAAGGCGTTGAAGTCCATGCAAGACGACCTCAGTACAATCCACAGTGTCAGGATGGCCGAGCGGTCTAAGGCGCTGTGTTCAGGTCGCAGTCTCTCCTGGAGGCGTGGGTTCGAATCCCACTTCTGACAAGAGCAACTCCTATTTGTTGAGTGTAGGAAATCATTTATGGATCTGTATCAAAAATCTCACGGTCTCACAGAATAGCTTCCCTTACAAGCAAACGAGGTTGTGTCTTTCTTCATCAAGTGCTTGCTTTGTCAATTTTTTGCTAGATCTTGGCTACCTGCTTGTGTTGTTGAGGTAAAGCCCCAAGCAGGCTACCAAAATGAAGGCTACAAGTTCTGAACTGAACTACCTTTTCACAGATACTACAAAAATTATTTTGAGTTGTCCAAGCACACGTTTGAATGCAGAAGTGAAGCACTTAGCTTCTGGTTGATGAAGGGGTGTCAAAAGCTTTCATTGTTGAGGATCCAAAGGTTTATTTCATCTTTCTAACTGTATTTTGCAGCAGTGCCCATAGATGGTTGCTGAGGGTGCTCTCTAAACTGCTTTGCTGATTTGCAAAGGTAAAACATAGGCATGGTTCCTGTCTGAAGCCTACAAATCCAGAACTTAAGCAAACAGTTATGCTTGCGCGTGATGGAAAGATTCACTGAGGTTTCCCATTACAGATTCCAATGCAGAAGAAGGCGTCACTTGGTGTTTGACAAAATATGCATGAAATCTTTTCATTTCATTTGATTCTATGGTTCGTTTTACATGGCGAACAGTGAGACAAAAAATAAAACTTATTTTGGGGAGGAGGTCAAGTCTGGCGACAGCGATTACCTGAAGACATGAAATCATGAAATGAGAAGTGGCAAAAGCGTATTCACCCACACTGAAGGTGCCCACATAGTGTAGTCGTGACCGAGTGGTTAAGGCGATGGACTAGAAATCCATTGGGGTCTCCCTGTGCTGGTCCAAATCCTGCCGATTACATCTATTATTTGGTGCAAGACAGGCATGTTGCATCTGGGTGTGTTGTGGCAGTGATTTGTGAAGCGGATGCCAAAGCCGAGCGGATCGATTATCTTAGTAAGACTGTGAGCTGTGACAAAATTCCGTCAAGCAGTTAATAGCTGCTGTTTTGTTGGCGAAATAATAGTGACATCCGGTCACGTTTTCACCCTCAATAGCTGCTGCTTTGTTTTGGGGAAAGCCTGTCATGCTTTCACAACGTTCAATTGTCTTCCATTGAAACGCTGCCCGTAGACCAGCTACACAGCATTGTTGTGTTGTTGAGGTAAAACCTGAGCATAGTCCCTGAATGAAGCTCTGAACTCAAGGTCATTTCTACATCTTCAAAAAAATTATTTTCTTTACATGCTGATGAGAATGGCTGAGCTTCTGGTTGCCGATAGGACATGCATGTAAACCTGTCGGTGTTCATGGTTCAAAGGTTTATTTCAACTTTCTGTCTCTATTCTACAGCAATGCCTATAGATGGCTGCAGAGTGTGCTCCTGACCGTACTTCGCTGTGTTGTTAAGGTAAAACGTTGGAATGGTTCTGGCGTGAAGCATAGAAATCCTGAGTTTAGCCTACAGATACTCTTGCAGATATTGGAACTATCCAATAAGGTTTCCCAGTACTTATTTGAATGCAGAAGAGCAAGCCTCAGTTGGTGTTGGGATCATTATGCATGAAATCTGGTCATTTCCTTAGATTCTAGGCTTCAATCTACATGAGTGTCTTGATTTTACAGCACTGCCAAAAGATAGTTGCAGGGTGAAAGAAAATAAAAGCGTTGTTTCATGGAGGAGGTCGAACCTGGCCACGGTTAACTGGAGAAAGAACTGGAGAAAGAAACCATGAAAAGAAAAACGTGTCATAGCATAATTAAACCCTGACCGACACCAGACGCATGCGCAAGCGTTTGGTAGTAGTGAACGAGTGGTCACGGCAATGGTCTTGAAACCCATTGATGACTACCCGTGCAGGTTTGCATCCTGACGATTACGTCCTTTGTTTAAAGCGACAAAGGCCAGGTGAAACCCGCTGTGGCTGTGACATGTCGTCAGTAGCCCAAATCTGAGCATTTTGCTCATCTGAGAGGCACCGTGTGCCATTGACACGATTGCCTTTTTGTCCTCAATAGCTGCTGCTTGGTTGGAGAAATACTGTCACGTTTTCTCAACGTTGAACTGTCGTCCATTGAAACTCTGCCCGTAGCCATTCGATCGGTTATATGACTACGTGGCGAGCGAACTGAAGTCCATCCAAGGCGTTGAAGTCCATGCAAGACGACCTCAGTACAACCCACAGTGTCAGGATGGCCGAGCGGTCTAGGGCGCTGCGTTCAGGTCGCAGTCTCTCCTGGAGGCGTGGGTTCGAATCCCACTTCTGACAAGAGCGACTCCTATTTGTTGAGTGTAGGAAATCATTTATGGATCTGTATCAAAAATCTCACGGTCTCACAGAATAGCTTCCCTTACAAGCAAACGAGGTTGTGTCTTTCTTCATCAAGTGCTTGCTTTGTCAATTTTTTGCTAGATCTAGGCTACCTGGTTGTGTTGTTGAGGTAAAGCCCCAAACAGGCTACCAAAATGAAGGCTACAAGTTCTGAACTGAACTACCTTTTCACAGATACTACAAAAATTATTTTGAGTTGTCCAAGCACACGTTTGAATGCAGAAGTGAAGGACTCAGCTTCTGGTTGATGAAGGGGTGTCAAAAGCTTTCATTGTTGAGGATCCAAAGGTTTATTTCATCTTTCTAACTGTATTTTGCAGCAGTGCCCATAGATGGTTGCTGAGGGTGCTCTCTAAACTGCTTTGCTGATTTGCAAAGGTAAAACGTAGGCATGGTTCCTGTCTGAAGCCTACAAATCCAGAACTTAAGCAAACAGTTATGCTTGCGCGTGATGGAAAGATTCACTGAGGTTTCCCATTACAGATTCCAATGCAGAAGAAGGCGTCACTTGGTGTTTGACAAAATATGCATGAAATCTTTTCATTTCATTTGATTCTATGGTTCGTTTTACATGGCGAACAGTGAGACAAAAAATAAAACTTATTTTGGGGAGGAGGTCAAGTCTGGCGACAGCGATTACCTGAAGACATGAAATCATGAAATGAGAAGTGGCAAAAGCATATTCACCCACACTGAAGGTGCCCACATAGTGTAGTCGTGACCGAGTGGTTAAGGCGATGGACTAGAAATCCATTGGGGTCTCCCTGTGCTGGTCCAAATCCTGCCGATTACATCTATTATTTGGTGCAAGACAGGCATGTTGCATCTGGGTGTGTTGTGGCAGTGATTTGTGAAGCGGATGCCAAAGCCGAGCGGATCGATTATCTTAGTAAGACTGTGAGCTGTGACAAAATTCCGTCAAGCAGTTAATAGCTGCTGTTTTGTTGGCGAAATAATAGTGACATCCGGTCACGTTTTCACCCTCAATAGCTGCTGCTTTGTTTTGGGGAAAGCCTGTCATGCTTTCACAACGTTCAATTGTCTTCCATTGAAACGCTGCCCGTAGACCAGCTACACAGCATTGTTGTGTTGTTGAGGTAAAACCTGAGCATAGTCCCTGAATGAAGCTCTGAACTCAAGGTCATTTCTACATCTTCAAAAAAATTATTTTCTTTACATGCTGATGAGAATGGCTGAGCTTCTGGTTGCCGATAGGACATGCATGTAAACCTGTCGGTGTTCATGGTTCAAAGGTTTATTTCAACTTTCTGTCTCTATTCTACAGCAATGCCTATAGATGGCTGCAGAGTGTGCTCCTGACCGTACTTCGCTGTGTTGTTAAGGTAAAATGTTGGAATGGTTCTGGCGTGAAGCATAGAAATCCTGAGCTTAAGCCTACAGATACTCTTGCAGATATTGGAACTATCCAATAAGGTTTCCCAGTACTTATTTGAATGCAGAAGAGCAGGCCTCAGTTGGTGTTGGGATCATTATGCATGAAATCTGGTCATTTCCTTAGATTCTAGGCTTCAATCTACATGAGTGTCTTGATTTTACAGCACTGCCAAAAGATAGTTGCAGGGTGAAAGAAAATAAAAGCGTTGTTTCATGGAGGAGGTCGAACCTGGCCACGGTTAACTGGAGAAAGAACTGGAGAAAGAAACCATGAAAAGAGAAACGTGTCATAGCATAATTAAACCCTGACCGACACCAGACGCATGCGCAAGCGTTTGGTAGTAGTGGACGAGTGGTCACCGCAATGGTCTTGAAACCCATTGATGACTACCCGTGCAGGTTTGCATCCTGACGATTACGTCCTTTGTTTAAAGCGACAAAGGCCAGGTGAAACCCGCTGTGGCTGTGACATGTCGTCAGTAGCCCAAATCTGAGCATTTTGCTCATCTGAGAGGCACCGTGTGCCATTGACACGATTGCCTTTTTGTCCTCAATAGCTGCTGCTTGGTTGGAGAAATACTGTCACGTTTTCTCAACGTTGAACTGTCGTCCATTGAAACTCTGCCCGTAGCCATTCGATCGGTTATATGACTACGTGGCGAGCGAACTGAAGTCCATCCAAGGCGTTGAAGTCCATGCAAGACGACCTCAGTACAATCCACAGTGTCAGGATGGCCGAGCGGTCTAAGGCGCTGCGTTCAGGTCGCAGTCTCTCCTGGAGGCGTGGGTTCGAATCCCACTTCTGACAAGAGCGACTCCTATTTGTTGAGTGTAGGAAATCATTTATGGATCTGTATCAAAAATCTCACGGTCTCACAGAATAGCTTCCCTTACAAGCAAACGAGGTTGTGTCTTTCTTCATCAAGTGCTTGCTTTGTCAATTTTTTGCTAGATCTAGGCTACCTGGTTGTGTTGTTGAGGTAAAGCCCCAAGCAGGCTACCAAAATGAAGACTACAAGTTCTGAACTGAACTACCTTTTCACAGATACTACAAAAATTATTTTGAGTTGTCCAAGCACACGTTTGAATGCAGAAGTGAAGGACTCAGCTTCTGGTTGATGAAGGGGTGTCAAAAGCTTTCATTGTTGAGGATCCAAAGGTTTATTTCATCTTTCTAACTGTATTTTGCAGCAGTGCCCATAGATGGTTGCTGAGGGTGCTCTCTAAACTGCTTTGCTGATTTGCAAAGGTAAAACATAGGCATGGTTCCTGTCTGAAGCCTACAAATCCAGAACTTAAGCAAACAGTTATGCTTGCGCGTGATGGAAAGATTCACTGAGGTTTCCCATTACAGATTCCAATGCAGAAGAAGGCGTCACTTGGTGTTTGACAAAATATGCATGAAATCTTTTCATTTCATTTGATTCTATGGTTCGTTTTACATGGCGAACAGTGAGACAAAAAATAAAACTTATTTTGGGGAGGAGGTCAAGTCTGGCGACAGCGATTACCTGAAGACATGAAATCATGAAATGAGAAGTGGCAAAAGCGTATTCACCCACACTGAAGGTGCCCACATAGTGTAGTCGTGACCGAGTGGTTAAGGCGATGGACTAGAAATCCATTGGGGTCTCCCTGTGCTGGTCCAAATCCTGCCGATTACATCTATTATTTGGTGCAAGACAGGCATGTTGCATCTGGGTGTGTTGTGGCAGTGATTTGTGAAGCGGATGCCAAAGCCGAGCGGATCGATTATCTTAGTAAGACTGTGAGCTGTGACAAAATTCCGTCAAGCAGTTAATAGCTGCTGTTTTGTTGGCGAAATAATAGTGACATCCGGTCACGTTTTCACCCTCAATAGCTGCTGCTTTGTTTTGGGGAAAGCCTGTCATGCTTTCACAACGTTCAATTGTCTTCCATTGAAACGCTGCCCGTAGACCAGCTACACAGCATTGTTGTGTTGTTGAGGTAAAACCTGAGCATAGTCCCTGAATGAAGCTCTGAACTCAAGGTCATTTCTACATCTTCAAAAAAATTATTTTCTTCACATGCTGATGAGAATGGCTGAGCTTCTGGTTGCCGATAGGACATGCATGTAAACCTGTCGGTGTTCATGGTTCAAAGGTTTATTTCAACTTTCTGTCTCTATTCTACAGCAATGCCTATAGATGGCTGCAGAGTGTGCTCCTGACCGTACTTCGCTGTGTTGTTAAGGTAAAACGTTGGAATGGTTCTGGCGTGAAGCATAGAAATCCTGAGCTTAAGCCTACAGATACTCTTGCAGATATTGGAACTATCCAATAAGGTTTCCCAGTACTTATTTGAATGCAGAAGAGCAGGCCTCAGTTGGTGTTGGGATCATTATGCATGAAATCTGGTAATTTCCTTAGATTCTAGGCTTCAATCTACATGAGTGTCTTGATTTTACAGCACTGCCAAAAGATAGTTGCAGGGTGAAAGAAAATAAAAGCGTTGTTTCATGGAGGAGGTCGAACCTGGCCACGGTTAACTGGAGAAAGAACTGGAGAAAGAAACCATGAAAAGAGAAACGTGTCATAGCATAATTAAACCCAGACCGACACCCGACGCATGCGCAAGCGTTTGGTAGTAGAGGACGAGTGGTCACCGCAATGGTCTTGAAACCCATTGATGACTACCCGTGCAGGTTTGCATCCTGACGATTACGTCCTTTGTTTAAAGCGACAAAAGCCAGGTGAAACCCGCTGTGGCTGTGACATGTCGTCAGTAGCCCAAATCTGAGCATTTTGCTCATCTGAGAGGCACCGTGTTTCATTGACACGATTGCCTTTTTGTCCTCAATAGCTGCTGCTTGGTTGGAGAAATACTGTCACGTTTTCTCAACGTTGAACTGTCGTCCATTGAAACTCTGCCCGTAGCCATTCGATCGGTTATATGACTATGTGGCGAGCGAACTGAAGTCCATCCAAGGCGTTGAAGTCCATGCAAGACGACCTCAGTACAATCCACAGTGTCAGGATGGCCGAGCGGTCTAAGGCGCTGCGTTCAGGTCGCAGTCTCTCCTGGAGGCGTGGGTTCGAATCCCACTTCTGACAAGAGCAACTCCTATTTGTTGAGTGTAGGAAATCATTTATGGATCTGTATCAAAAATCTCACGGTCTCACAGAATAGCTTCCCTTACAAGCAAACGAGGTTGTGTCTTTCTTCATCAAGTGCTTGCTTTGTCAATTTTTTGCTAGATCTAGGCTACCTGGTTGTGTTGTTGAGGTAAAGCCCCAAGCAGGCTACCAAAATGAAGGCTACAAGTTCTGAACTGAACTACCTTTTCACAGATACTACAAAAATTATTTTGAGTTGTCCAAGCACACGTTTGAATGCAGAAGTGAAGGACTCAGCTTCTGGTTGATGAAGGGGTGTCAAAAGCTTTCATTGTTGAGGATCCAAAGGTTTATTTCATCTTTCTAACTGTATTTTGCAGCAGTGCCCATAGATGGTTGCTGAGGGTGCTCTCTAAACTGCTTTGCTGATTTGCAAAGGTAAAACGTAGGCATGGTTCCTGTCTGAAGCCTACAAATCCAGAACTTAAGCAAACAGTTATGCTTGCGCGTGATGGAAAGATTCACTGAGGTTTCCCATTACAGATTCCAATGCAGAAGAAGGCGTCACTTGGTGTTTGACAAAATATGCATGAAATCTTTTCATTTCATTTGATTCTATGGTTCGTTTTACATGGCGAACAGTGAGACAAAAAATAAAACTTATTTTGGGGAGGAGGTCAAGTCTGGCGACAGCGATTACCTGAAGACATGAAATCATGAAATGAGAAGTGGCAAAAGCGTATTCACCCACACTGAAGGTGCCCACATAGTGTAGTCGTGACCGAGTGGTTAAGGCGATGGACTAGAAATCCATTGGGGTCTCCCTGTGCTGGTCCAAATCCTGCCGATTACATCTATTATTTGGTGCAAGACAGGCATGTTGCATCTGGGTGTGTTGTGGCAGTGATTTGTGAAGCGGATGCCAAAGCCGAGTGGATCGATTATCTTAGTAAGACTGTGAGCTGTGACAAAATTCCGTCAAGCAGTTAATAGCTGCTGTTTTGTTGGCGAAATAATAGTGACATCCGGTCACGTTTCCACCCTCAATAGCTGCTGCTTTGTTTTGGGGAAAGCCTGTCATGCTTTCACAACGTTCAATTGTCTTCCATTGAAACGCTACCCGTAGACCAGCTACACAGCATTGTTGTGTTGTTGAGGTAAAACCTGAGCATAGTCCCTGAATGAAGCTCTGAACTCAAGGTCATTTCTACATCTTCAAAAAAATTATTTTCTTTACATGCTGATGAGAATGGCTGAGCTTCTGGTTGCCGATAGGACATGCATGTAAACCTGTCGGTGTTCATGGTTCAAAGGTTTATTTGAACTTTCTGTCTCTATTCTACAGCAATGCCTATAGATGGCTGCAGAGTGTGCTCCTGACCGTACTTCGCTGTGTTGTTAAGGTAAAACGTTGGAATGGTTCTGGCGTGAAGCATAGAAATCCTGAGCTTAAGCCTACAGATACTCTTGCAGATATTGGAACTATCCAATAAGGTTTCCCAGTACTTATTTGAATGCAGAAGAGCAGGCCTCAGTTGGTGTTGGGATCATTATGCATGAAATCTGGTCATTTCCTTAGATTCTAGGCTTCAATCTACATGAGTGTCTTGATTTTACAGCACTGCCAAAAGATAGTTGCAGGGTGAAAGAAAATAAAAGCGTTGTTTCATGGAGGAGGTCGAACCTGGCCACGGTTAACTGGAGAAAGAACTGGAGAAAGAAACCATGAAAAGAGAAACGTGTCATAGCATAATTAAACCCTGACCGACACCAGACGCATGCGCAAGCGTTTGGTAGTAGTGGACGAGTGGTCACCGCAATGGTCTTGAAACCCATTGATGACTACCCGTGCAGGTTTGCATCCTGACGATTACGTCCTTTGTTTAAAGCGACAAAGGCCAGGTGAAACCCGCTGTGGCTGTGACATGTCGTCAGTAGCCCAAATCTGAGCATTTTGCTCATCTGAGAGGCACCGTGTGCCATTGACACGATTGCCTTTTTGTCCTCAATAGCTGCTGCTTGGTTGGAGAAATACTGTCACGTTTTCTCAACGTTGAACTGTCGTCCATTGAAACTCTGCCCGTAGCCATTCGATCGGTTATATGACTACGTGGCGAGCGAACTGAAGTCCATCCAAGGCGTTGAAGTCCATGCAAGACGACCTCAGTACAATCCACAGTGTCAGGATGGCCGAGCGGTCTAAGGCGCTGCGTTCAGGTCGCAGTCTCTCCTGGAGGCGTGGGTTCGAATCCCACTTCTGACAAGAGCGACTCCTATTTGTTGAGTGTAGGAAATCATTTATGGATCTGTATCAAAAATCTCACGGTCTCACAGAATAGCTTCCCTTACAAGCAAACGAGGTTGTGTCTTTCTTCATCAAGTGCTTGCTTTGTCAATTTTTTGCTAGATCTAGGCTACCTGGTTGTATTGTTGAGGTAAAGCCCCAAGCAGGCTACCAAAATGAAGGCTACAAGTTCTGAACTGAACTACCTTTTCACAGATACTACAAAAATTATTTTGAGTTGTCCAAGCACACGTTTGAATGCAGAAGTGAAGGACTCAGCTTCTGGTTGATGAAGGGGTGTCAAAAGCTTTCATTGTTGAGGATCCAAAGGTTTATTTCATCTTTCTAACTGTATTTTGCAGCAGTGCCCATAGATGGTTGCTGAGGGTGCTCTCTAAACTGCTTTGCTGATTTGCAAAGGTAAAACATAGGCATGGTTCCTGTCTGAAGCCTACAAATCCAGAACTTAAGCAAACAGTTATGCTTGCGCGTGATGGAAAGATTCACTGAGGTTTCCCATTACAGATTCCAATGCAGAAGAAGGCGTCACTTGGTGTTTGACAAAATATGCATGAAATCTTTTCATTTCATTTGATTCTATGGTTCGTTTTACATGGCGAACAGTGAGACAAAAAATAAAACTTATTTTGGGGAGGAGGTCAAGTCTGGCGACAGCGATTACCTGAAGACATGAAATCATGAAATGAGAAGTGGCAAAAGCGTATTCACCCACACTGAAGGTGCCCACATAGTGTAGTCGTGACCGAGTGGTTAAGGCGATGGACTAGAAATCCATTGGGGTCTCCCTGTGCTGGTCCAAATCCTGCCGATTACATCTATTATTTGGTGCAAGACAGGCATGTTGCATCTGGGTGTGTTGTGGCAGTGATTTGTGAAGCGGATGCCAAAGCCGAGCGGATCGATTATCTTAGTAAGACTGTGAGCTGTGACAAAATTCCGTCAAGCAGTTAATAGCTGCTGTTTTGTTGGCGAAATAATAGTGACATCCGGTCACGTTTTCACCCTCAATAGCTGCTGCTTTGTTTTGGGGAAAGCCTGTCATGCTTTCACAACGTTCAATTGTCTTCCATTGAAACGCTGCCCGTAGACCAGCTACACAGCATTGTTGTGTTGTTGAGGTAAAACCTGAGCATAGTCCCTGAATGAAGCTCTGAACTCAAGGTCATTTCTACATCTTCAAAAAAATTATTTTCTTTACATGCTGATGAGAATGGCTGAGCTTCTGGTTGCCGATAGGACATGCATGTAAACCTGTCGGTGTTCATGGTTCAAAGGTTTATTTCAACTTTCTGTCTCTATTCTACAGCAATGCCTATAGATGGCTGCAGAGTGTGCTCCTGACCGTACTTCGCTGTGTTGTTAAGGTAAAACGTTGGAATGGTTCTGGCGTGAAGCATAGAAATCCTGAGCTTAAGCCTACAGATACTCTTGCAGATATTGGAACTATCCAATAAGGTTTCCCAGTACTTATTTGAATGCAGAAGAGCAGGCCTCAGTTGGTGTTGGGATCATTATGCATGAAATCTGGTCATTTCCTTAGATTCTAGGCTTCAATCTACATGAGTGTCTTGATTTTACAGCACTGCCAAAAGATAGTTGCAGGGTGAAAGAAAATAAAAGCGTTGTTTCATGGAGGAGGTCGAACCTGGCCACGGTTAACTGGAGAAAGAACTGGAGAAAGAAACCATGAAAAGAGAAACGTGTCATAGCATAATTAAACCCAGACCGACACCCGACGCATGCGCAAGCGTTTGGTAGTAGTGGACGAGTGGTCACCGCAATGGTCTTGAAACCCATTGATGACTACCCGTGCAGGTTTGCATCCTGACGATTACGTCCTTTGTTTAAAGCGACAAAAGCCAGGTGAAACCCGCTGTGGCTGTGACATGTCGTCAGTAGCCCAAATCTGAGCATTTTGCTCATCTGAGAGGCACCGTGTTTCATTGACACGATTGCCTTTTTGTCCTCAATAGCTGCTGCTTGGTTGGAGAAATACTGTCACGTTTTCTCAACGTTGAACTGTCGTCCATTGAAACTCTGCCCGTAGCCATTCGATCGGTTATATGACTACGTGGCGAGCGAACTGAAGTCCATCCAAGGCGTTGAAGTCCATGCAAGACGACCTCAGTACAATCCACAGTGTCAGGATGGCCGAGCAGTCTAAGGCGCTGCGTTCAGGTCGCAGTCTCTCCTGGAGGCGTGGGTTCGAATCCCACTTCTGACAAGAGCAACTCCTATTTGTTGAGTGTAGGAAATCATTTATGGATCTGTATCAAAAATCTCACGGTCTCACAGAATAGCTTCCCTTACAAGCAAACGAGGTTGTGTCTTTCTTCATCAAGTGCTTGCTTTGTCAATTTTTTGCTAGATCTAGGCTACCTGGTTGTGTTGTTGAGGTAAAGCCCCAAGCAGGCTACCAAAATGAAGGCTACAAGTTCTGAACTGAACTACCTTTTCACAGATACTACAAAAATTATTTTGAGTTGTCCAAGCACACGTTTGAATGCAGAAGTGAAGGACTCAGCTTCTGGTTGATGAAGGGGTGTCAAAAGCTTTCATTGTTGAGGATCCAAAGGTTTATTTCATCTTTCTAACTGTATTTTGCAGCAGTGCCCATAGATGGTTGCTGAGGGTGCTCTCTAAACTGCTTTGCTGATTTGCAAAGGTAAAACATAGGCATGGTTCCTGTCTGAAGCCTACAAATCCAGAACTTAAGCAAACAGTTATGCTTGCGCGTGATGGAAAGATTCACTGAGGTTTCCCATTACAGATTCCAATGCAGAAGAAGGCGTCACTTGGTGTTTGACAAAATATGCATGAAATCTTTTCATTTCATTTGATTCTATGGTTCGTTTTACATGGCGAACAGTGAGACAAAAAATAAAACTTATTTTGGGGAGGAGGTCAAGTCTGGCGACAGCGATTACCTGAAGACATGAAATCATGAAATGAGAAGTGGCAAAAGCGTATTCACCCACACTGAAGGTGCCCACATAGTGTAGTCGTGACCGAGTGGTTAAGGCGATGGACTAGAAATCCATTGGGGTCTCCCTGTGCTGGTCCAAATCCTGCCGATTACATCTATTATTTGGTGCAAGACAGGCATGTTGCATCTGGGTGTGTTGTGGCAGTGATTTGTGAAGCGGATGCCAAAGCCGAGCGGATCGATTATCTTAGTAAGACTGTGAGCTGTGACAAAATTCCGTCAAGCAGTTAATAGCTGCTGTTTTGTTGGCGAAATAATAGTGACATCCGGTCACGTTTCCACCCTCAATAGCTGCTGCTTTGTTTTGGGGAAAGCCTGTCATGCTTTCACAACGTTCAATTGTCTTCCATTGAAACGCTGCCCGTAGACCAGCTACACAGCATTGTTGTGTTGTTGAGGTAAAACCTGAGCATAGTCCCTGAATGAAGCTCTGAACTCAAGGTCATTTCTACATCTTCAAAAAAATTATTTTCCTTACATGCTGATGAGAATGGCTGAGCTTCTGGTTGCCGATAGGACATGCATGCAAACCAGTCGGTGTTCATGGTTCAAAGGTTTATTTCAACTTTCTGTCTCTATTCTACAGCAATGCCTATAGATGGCTGCAGAGTGTGCTCCTGACCGTACTTCGCTGTGTTGTTAAGGTAAAACGTTGGAATGGTTCTGGCGTGAAGCATAGAAATCCTGAGCTTAAGCCTACAGATACTCTTGCAGATATTGGAACTATCCAATAAGGTTTCCCAGTACTTATTTGAATGCAGAAGAGCAGGCCTCAGTTGGTGTTGGGATCATTATGCATGAAATCTGGTCATTTCCTTAGATTCTAGGCTTCAATCTACATGAGTGTCTTGATTTTACAGCACTGCCAAAAGATAGTTGCAGGGTGAAAGAAAATAAAAGCATTGTTTCATGGAGGAGGTCGAACCTGGCCACGGTTAACTGGAGAAAGAACTGGAGAAAGAAACCATGAAAAGAGAAACGTGTCATAGCATAATTAAACCCTGACCGACACCAGACGCATGCGCAAGCGTTTGGTAGTAGTGGACGAGTGGTCACCGCAATGGTCTTGAAACCCATTGATGACTACCCGTGCAGGTTTGCATCCTGACGATTACGTCCTTTGTTTAAAGCGACAAAGGCCAGGTGAAACCCGCTGTGGCTGTGACATATCGTCAGTAGCCCAAATCTGAGCATTTTGCTCATCTGAGAGGCACCGTGTGTCATTGACACGATTGCCTTTTTGTCCTCAATAGCTGCTGCTTGGTTGGAGAAATACTGTCACGTTTTCTCAACGTTGAACTGTCGTCCATTGAAACTCTGCCCGTAGCCATTCGATCGGTTATATGACTACGTGGCGAGCGAACTGAAGTCCATCCAAGGCGTTGAAGTCCATGCAAGACGACCTCAGTACAATCCACAGTGTCAGGATGGCCGAGCGGTCTAAGGCGCTGCGTTCAGGTCGCAGTCTCTCCTGGAGGCGTGGGTTCGAATCCCACTTCTGACAAGAGCAACTCCTATTTGTTGAGTGTAGGAAATTATTTATGGATCTGTAACAAAAATCTCACGGTCTCACAGAATAGCTTCCCTTACAAGCAAACAAGGTTGTCTTTCTTCATCAAGTGCTTGCTTTGTCAATTTTTTGCTAGATCTAGGCTACCTGGTTGTGTTGTTGAGGTAAAGCCCCAAGCAGGCTACCAAAATGAAGGCTACAAGTTCTGAACTGAACTACCTTTTCACAGATACTACAAAAATTATTTTGAGTTGTCCAAGCACACGTTTGAATGCAGAAGTGAAGGACTCAGCTTCTGGTTGATGAAGGGGTGTCAAAAGCTTTCATTGTTGAGGATCCAAAGGTTTATTTCATCTTTCTAACTGTATTTTGCTGCAGTGCCCATAGATGGTTGCTGATGGTGCTCTCTAACCTGCTTTGCTGATTTGCAAAGGTAAAACGTAGGCATGGTTCCTGTCTGAAGCCTACAAATCCTGAAATTAAGCAAACAGTTATGCTTGCGCGTGATGGAAAGATTCACTGAGGTTTCCCATTACAGATTCCAATGCAGAAGAAGGCGTCACTTGGTGTTTGACAAAATATGCATGAAATCTGGTCATTTCATTTGATTCTATGGTTCGTTTTACATGGCGAACAGTGAGACAAAGAATAAAACTTATTTTGAGGAGGAGGTCAAGTCTGGCGACAGCGACTACCTGAAGACAGGAAATCATTAAATGAGAAGTGGCAAAAGCGTAATCACCCGCACTGAAGGTGCCCACATAGGGTAGTCGTGGCCGAGTGGTTAAGGCGATGGACTAGAAATCCATTGGGGTCTCCCTGCGCAGGTTCAAATCCTGCCGATTACGTCTATTATTTGTTGCAAGACATTCATATTGCATCTCGGTGTGTTGTGGCAATGATTTGTGAAGTGGATGCCAAAGCCGAGCAGCTCGATTATCTTCGTAAGACTGTGAGCTGTGACAAAATTCCGTCAAGCAGTTAATAGCTGCTGTTTTGTTGGCGAAATAATAGTGATATCCGGTCACGTTTTCACCCTCAATAGCTGCTGCTTTGTTTTGGGGAAAGCCTGTCATGCTTTCACAACGTTCAATTGTCTTCCATTGAAACGCTGCCCGTAGACCAGCTACACAGCATTGTTGTGTTGTTGAGGTAAAACCTGAGCATAGTCCCTGAATGAAGCTCTGAACTCAAGGTCATTTCTACATCTTCAAAAAAATTATTTTCTTTACATGCTGATGAGAATGTCTGAGCTTCTGGTTGCCGATAGGACATGCATGCAAACCAGTCGGTGTTCATGGTTCAAAGGTTTATTTCAACTTTCTGTCTCTATTCTACAGCAATGCCTATAGATGGCTGCAGAGTGTGCTCCTGACCGTACTTCGCTATGTTGTTAAGGTAAAACGTTGGAATGGTTCTGGCGTGAAGCATAGAAATCCTGAGCTTAAGCCTACAGATACTCTTGCAGATATTGGAACTATCCAATAAGGTTTCCCAGTACTTATTTGAATGCAGAAGAGCAGGCCTCAGTTGGTGTTGGGATCATTATGCATGAAATCTGGTCATTTCCTTAGATTCTAGGCTTCAATCTACATGAGTGTCTTGATTTTACAGCACTGCCAAAAGATAGTTGCAGGGTGAAAGAAAATAAAAGTGTTGTTTCATGGAGGAGGTCGAACCTGGCCACGGTTAACTGGAGAAAGAACTGGAGAAAGAAACCATGAAAAGAGAAACGTGTCATAGCATAATTAAACCCTGACCGAAACCAGACGCATGCGCAAGCGTTTGGTAGTAGTGGACGAGTGGTCACCGCAATGGTCTTGAAACCCATTGATGACTACCCGTGCAGGTTTGCATCCTGACGATTACGTCCTTTGTTTAAAGCGACAAAGGCCAGGTGAAACCCGCTGTGGCTGTGACATGTCGTCAGTAGCCCAAATCTGAGCATTTTGCTCATCTGAGAGGCACTGTGTGCCATTGACACGATTGCCTTTTTGTCCTCAATAGCTGCTGCTTGGTTGGAGAAATACTGTCACGTTTTCTCAACGTTGAACTGTCGTCCATTGAAACTCTGCCCGTAGCCATTCGATCGGTTATATGACTACGTGGCGAGCGAACTGAAGTCCATCCAAGGCGTTGAAGTCCATGCAAGACGACCTCAGTACAATCCACAGTGTCAGGATGGCCAAGCGGTCTAAGGCGCTGCGTTCAGGTCGCAGTCTCTCCTGGAGGCGTGGGTTCGAATCCCACTTCTGACAAGAGCAACTCCTATTTGTTGAGTGTAGGAAATCATTTATGGATCTGTATCAAAAATCTCACGGTCTCACAGAATAGCTTCCCTTACAAGCAAACGAGGTTGTGTCTTTCTTCATCAAGTGCTTGCTTTGTCAATTTTTTGCTAGATCTAGGCTACCTGGTTGTGTTGTTGAGGTAAAGCCCCAAGCAGGCTACCAAAATGAAGGATACAAGTTCTGAACTGAACTACCTTTTCACAGATACTACAAAAATTATTTTGAGTTGTCCAAGCACACGTTTGAATGCAGAAGTGAAGGACTCAGCTTCTGGTTGATGAAGGGGTGTCAAAAGCTTTCATTGTTGAGGATCCAAAGGTTTATTTCATCTTTCTAACTGTATTTTGCAGCAGTGCCCACAGATGGTTGCTGAGGGTGCTCTCTAAACTGCTTTGCTGATTTGCAAAGGTAAAACATAGGCATGGTTCCTGTCTGAAGCCTACAAATCCAGAACTTAAGCAAACAGTTATGCTTGCGCGTGATGGAAAGATTCACTGAGGTTTCCCATTACAGATTCCAATGCAGAAGAAGGCGTCACTTGGTGTTTGACAAAATATGCATGAAATCTTTTCATTTCATTTGATTCTATGGTTCGTTTTACATGGCGAACAGTGAGACAAAAAATAAAACTTATTTTGGTGAGGAGGTCAAGTCTGGCGACAGCGATTACCTGAAGACATGAAATCATGAAATGAGAAGTGGCAAAAGCGTATTCACCCACATTGAAGGTGCCCACATAGTGTAGTCGTGACCGAGTGGTTAAGGCGATGGACTAGAAATCCATTGGGGTCTCCCTGTGCTGGTCCAAATCCTGCCGATTACATCTATTATTTGGTGCAAGACAGGCATGTTGCATCTGGGTGTGTTGTGGCAGTGATTTGTGAAGCGGATTCCAAAGCCGAGCGGATCGATTATCTTAGTAAGACTGTGAGCTGTGACAAAATTCCGTCAAGCAGTTAATAGCTGCTGTTTTGTTGGCGAAATAATAGTGACATCCGGTCACGTTTCCACCCTCAATAGCTGCTGCTTTGTTTTGGGGAAAGCCTGTCATGCTTTCACAACGTTCAATTGTCTTCCATTGAAACGCTGCCCGTAGACCAGCTACACAGCATTGTTGTGTTGTTGAGGTAAAACCTGAGCATAGTCCCTGAATGAAGCTCTGAACTCAAGGTCATTTCTACATCTTCAAAAAAATTATTTTCCTTACATGCTGATGAGAATGGCTGAGCTTCTGGTTGCCGATAGGACATGCATGCAAACCAGTCGGTGTTCATGGTTCAAAGGTTTATTTCAACTTTCTGTCTCTATTCTACAGCAATGCCTATAGATGGCTGCAGAGTGTGCTCCTGACCGTACTTCGCTGTGTTGTTAAGGTAAAACGTTGGAATGGTTCTGGCGTGAAGCATAGAAATCCTGAGCTTAAGCCTACAGATACTCTTGCAGATATTGGAACTATCCAATAAGGTTTCCCAGTACTTATTTGAATGCAGAAGAGCAGGCCTCAGTTGGTGTTGGGATCATTATGCATGAAATCTGGTCATTTCCTTAGATTCTAGGCTTCAATCTACATGAGTGTCTTGATTTTACAGCACTGCCAAAAGATAGTTGCAGGGTGAAAGAAAATAAAAGCATTGTTTCATGGAGGAGGTCGAACCTGGCCACGGTTAACTGGAGAAAGAACTGGAGAAAGAAACCATGAAAAGAGAAACGTGTCATAGCATAATTAAACCCTGACCGACACCAGACGCATGCGCAAGCGTTTGGTAGTAGTGGACGAGTGGTCACCGCAATGGTCTTGAAACCCATTGATGACTACCCGTGCAGGTTTGCATCCTGACGATTACGTCCTTTGTTTAAAGCGACAAAGGCCAGGTGAAACCCGCTGTGGCTGTGACATGTCGTCAGTAGCCCAAATCTGAGCATTTTGCTCATCTGAGAGGCACCGTGTGTCATTGACACGATTGCCTTTTTGTCCTCAATAGCTGCTGCTTGGTTGGAGAAATACTGTCACGTTTTCTCAACGTTGAACTGTCGTCCATTGAAACTCTGCCCGTAGCCATTCGATCGGTTATATGACTACGTGGCGAGCGAACTGAAGTCCATCCAAGGTGTTGAAGTCCATGCAAGACGACCTCAGTACAATCCACAGTGTCAGGATGGCCGAGCGGTCTAAGGCGCTGCGTTCAGGTCGCAGTCTCTCCTGGAGGCGTGGGTTCGAATCCCACTTCTGACAAGAGCAACTCCTATTTGTTGAGTGTAGGAAATTATTTATGGATCTGTAACAAAAATCTCACGGTCTCACAGAATAGCTTCCCTTACAA
Organism: Channallabes apus; assembly: GCA_030522415.1. Classification (NCBI taxonomy): domain Eukaryota; kingdom Metazoa; phylum Chordata; class Actinopteri; order Siluriformes; family Clariidae; genus Channallabes; species Channallabes apus. The sequence continues at coordinate 38,618,600 of CM060104.1, forward strand.
GCAAACAAGGTTGTGTCTTTC